>SNVD02009317.1:0-37816 GCA_013180625.2 Boswellia sacra | reverse complement strand
AAAGAAGAGATATTACCGATAATGCGATCGGGTTTGTTTTTCTCCAAGATATGCACGTTTCAAACCTTTGGCGAATGACTTCAACTTTCGTTTGGATGTTTCCACAAGCTACTGCACAAATGATCTCAAAGCACAGAGTAATCAAATTAAACAAAAGAAAGGAAAAAAAAAAGAGCAAAAACGAAACTAAAGACACATAAAAGAGATAACAACACAATAGCAAACAAAAGTAAAAAAAAACAAGTAAAAAATATAAAAACAAATGAGACAGATGGCAAAGAGAGATAAAACCTGATCAATTTGATGGCCTACGAAAGGAACCTCCTTGAGACACAAAAATCGATCATTATTACCTCATTTTATTTTTCTTTTCTTCATTTTTTTATTTTTCAAAAACATTGGGTTGCCTCCCAATAAGCGCTTGGTTTAACGTCCTCAGCCCGACGTTGGTTCCATCATGGGAGGATCCAATTTCCGTTGTGCTTCTCTAATGGGCTTGGATCCCTTCTTCTAACAATGATACGGCAATGCATATGATGGCCTTGGATTTCAAACAATTGTCCACTCAATAGCTATTTTGTGGATCTGTAAGTATTTCGGACGAGTTTCTCTTCTTGTATTCGTGCAAGGCTCATTTCCATTGTAACTCGCAAAGTATCATTCTCACCCAAGAATCCATGATTCAAATGATCTGGAAGTGACTTAAGCTCCACGGCAGGGGCTGTCATCACAGAAGGAAGAATTTTCTCATTAGATAAAGGAAATTGAATGCACAAAACATCATACCTATTTATGGTTATAGCTATGGTCTCATCTAAGCTTGCCACAACTTTCTCCATTTCTTTGGACACTTGTATCAAAATTTCTGACTCCTTAGAATTTTCTGTCCCTATGTGCTCATTAATAGCTATATCCAATCTATTCTTGCGAGTTAACTCAAAACATTGTTGTGACAGAGAATCAACAACGTCAACTGCAAAAACAGAATGTAAGTCACTAGAGTACCTAATTGCCTCAAAAATGTTGAAACATATCACCTTGCCATCAAACTCTATGATGAGAGTGCCATCATGAACATCAATCTTTGTTCTAACAGTTATTCGAAAAATTAAGGGTCCTCTTCCCCATAGAATCGGGGTTGGATGAGGAATGTCTCATCCTTATTTAAAGAACATAAAAGTCGACTGGCAAAAGCAATGATATCTGCACAAGCACATCTCCACAACTCCTTTGGTATATGCATTAAAACGATCACAATTTGAAATGGTACTACCAATTTTTTCCGCAGAAAGGTCCAAGTTTAAAGAAGCATAAATAGAATAGGCAATGATTTAATAGATGCTTCGAATCTAACATAACTCTTTCAAAATGGTTTTAGCAATGGTGGCATGGCATCGTGTAACATACCTGGAGCTTTTTGCACTTTGGAGGAATTTTCCTTTGCAATACAGCTGAACCTCTTCCCCACACTTACTTTCTCATTTCTTTTTAACTTTCTTTTGTTGGTGCATAACTCTTTGAAACATTTTGTATAATGAGGTACTTGTTCGATAGCATCCAAAAGTGGTATACTCACCTCGATTTTGCGAAAAGTTTCCAGGATTTTCTATTCTTGTTCCTCCTTCTTTGATTTTACAAATCTACTAGGAAAAGGTGGAGGAGAAACATATGAAGGAATGGGGGTTATAGGATTTACCTGAGAAGTCAGTGTTTTTTTCATGGTGGAAGTGGTGTCATCTCCTTCATCAGTTTGTGATTTCTTTGGCAGGACATCTAATTGCTCTCCACCTTGCGAAGTTATCGCACTAACAGTCTCTTGGATTGATCACCGTTTGAGAAGATAATTTTTCTGAGTCTTGGCCCTCGAATTTGCTCATGCTAGTAGCCAATTGTCCCATTTGATTTGCCAGGTTTTGGATACTTGCCCCAGTTTCCTGCTGGAATTGCATTGTGTTAGTGGCAAGTGCATTAACAATATCTTCAAGAGACATACCTGAGTTTTGCGAAGCTGGTTTCGGTGCTGGATGTGGCATTGGTGGTGGTTGCATTTGAAATGGTTGCTGCACTCTAGGTTGATTGAAACTTTGTGGCCGATTTGGTATCACATTTGGAGTGATTGGTTGATGATTCCAGTAACTGAAATTATGTTGATCTTCCCATCCAGCATTGTAAGTGCTAGAGAAAGGATCATACCATTGC
Source organism: Boswellia sacra (assembly GCA_013180625.2). Classification (NCBI taxonomy): domain Eukaryota; kingdom Viridiplantae; phylum Streptophyta; class Magnoliopsida; order Sapindales; family Burseraceae; genus Boswellia; species Boswellia sacra. The sequence goes on along the minus strand of SNVD02009317.1, from coordinate 35,617 downwards.
CTCGTTTGTCCTGGAAATCCACCCATGGCATTGGCTTGTTCCATATATTCTTCTTGTAAAGTTGGATACATGTCGATTGGATGCTCTATCGTAGAATATATCCCACATTCATAAGATTTTTGCATATCTCCTACAGCCATGTTTTCCACAAGAGAGGTTAGCTCAGAAAGTTGTTGTTCAATGTTCGGAGTGCTTACCTCATTTACTCTCCATGGTACTTGTGGCTCAAATCCGCTACTGAATTGATAGAAGTTTACTGCCATGTTGTCTAAACACAAACAATCAGAAAAGAAAAACAAAGAAAATATGAATCAACAATGAAAACAAAATAACAAATCGATTAGAAAATCAATCCCCGGCAACGGCGCCAAAAACTTGATGCGTTCGAAACTAGCAAGTATACTAGTCGCACAAGTAATAAAGTGATGAGTAAGATATCGTTCCCACGAGGATTGATTCTATTGAATTTGTTATTCGAAAGCAACAATAAACTAAATGAGGGGGGTTTTGTTGATTGATTAACTTGATGAAATATTAATGCAAGTAAAGAATAACACAATACAAAGTTAAAACAGATTGAAAACACAATGAGAGAAACCTGGTTAAGGGATCCTTCTCTACCACAAGATATGGATTTGCGAATTAATCACAGAATTGTCATCCAATTACACCATTGAAATTATCAACCGTAGATAACAACAAGCTCTGTTATCCCAATCTTTCCTTACTTTGTTGTTAAATAAAACAGGCTCTTTATTTAATCTCTATCCATTAAACAACCTAGAACAAGCTCTCTAAATTTAATTCAATGGATGCATTACGATAAGAAAGATAGGTTGATCTAAGCAATAAACACACAAGCTCGGATTATTTAACTTAGGTTGTATTCTCCAATTGCAATCTCTGATCACAATTTTGCTACTAAGGATTAGAAATTCAAGACAATTACGGATCAAGATTTCTAGTCTAGCAATAGACAATATCCAGATTATATTCAGTTGGCCACCCAAATACAATCAGCAAGCAATCATAAGCATTAAATATGGGAAAATACAAGCAACTTCAATTAGAGAATTGGATAACAACTTCTTGCACAATCAACTTACAAAAACCATATCAGGGGCTTTGAAATCACCCTCAACCAATTCAGATTCAGTTACACATGTTTAAGAACGTGGTAAATACAATACAACATGGAGACATTCCAGAAAATGAAAGAGAAGGGAAAAACTTAGCAAATTTGATGTAATTCTCTTTGGATTGTAGTTCTTCCTCTTTCCAAGCTTCCTTTCTCCTTCAAGAACTCCAAGGAGATGAAAGAATTCCAGAGCTGCAGCCTCCACCACGTTCTCCCCTCTTCAAGTTATGAAAATAAAACCCTAAAATGTGTTTAAATACTCTGCTACAGTGACTTGCTACAGTGCCCCGTATTATACATGCTACAGTGACTTGTGGAATTATATTTCTATACATCTCACACTGTTTTGATTACAACTTTTGGTACACTGAATGGATTTATAAACCGTAAATTTCTCCAGAAAATAGACTTCGAGAGCTTTCCAACGGTATATAACATGTCGTCGGGTTCATTGTATATCAATACAATTAAATCCGAGAAGATCACTGACTAGCAGAGGTGAAAATGAAGGGTTTTACTCCATTTTTGTGCAAGTTGCTCCAAAACTCCTACAAACATCAAAACCACACAAAAACATAAAAATACCAAGGAATATAGCAAAGAAACATGGACGAATTGATATAAAAGTAATACATAAATAGACACCTATCACAAATACCCAAGGCAGCTGAACAAATGCCTATAGAAGATCAAGATAACCAGCTTGCTGTTGAGGCAAACATAGTAGCAGAAAAGAAGATGAAGAAAAAGAAATCCCAGAAGAGAGCTAAGGGAACTGATCTGAAGGGCAAGAAGAAGGTTAAAGTGGTGAAGAAAAAGTCTGACAAGAAGAAGAAGAAAATTGAAAAAGCAGTCCCCGAACTGAGGGATGAGTCTTTGTCAGATGAACCAACTCAAGAAGAACCTGAAATGACATTGCCATCGCCACCTGCTGAGGTAGAACCTGATATTGCACCAGTCCCTGAAGTAGAACCAATTGTCACTCCACCATCACCATAGTCACCCCCACATGTAGCAGACACAAAACCAAGTGGAGAACACACTTAGGAACCCATTCTTGAAGTAGACATCATAGAACCAGCACTCCCACCTCAGCTTGCAGTAGAATCAATGGTGCCTCTTCAACAACCTGTTGTTGAGTTGCAGCCAACAGAGACCAGTGATGACAGACTTGATAAGGAAATATGCAAGATTGTGGCAGAGGTCACTGCTACTTCATCAGATACAACTGAAGCGCAGCCAATTCCTATGGTTTCTGAGCAGCTTACAACATCACTACTGGAAAAAAGGTTCAAAGTAAAGGCCGACAGATTTAAAAAGAGACCTGGCAGTTCCTCTTCTCCTCCAGTTCACAAGTCTCCCCAACTTCATTAATTTTTTGGCACTTGTTCTGAAATCAAGGGGGAGAAGAAGAAGTTCTGATAGATCTACATTTGATCAATCTATCTATCTGTCTGCTAATTCTGTTTTTAATTTGATACTGCTAATTCTGTCTGTTTTTCTCCTTAACTTAAACGGTAGTAAGTAAGGGGGAGTAAGGCATGTTTTTGACATGTGCATTCGAACTATTTTTTTGCTCTATGTTTTTACCTTATTACTTTACTGTGTTTTGTGTTGTTCTCTGCCTATTTCATGTAAATGATGTTTATATCACATTTTGTTAATTGTTCTGATCATGATTTGGTTGAATTGTTGTTTGACAGGATTATCAACTTCACTTTGTTTTGTAGGAAATACACATTCAGACATTGTTCTGTTATGTGCTTTGTAACTGCACACTTGTTCTTTATTTAAGCATGTTATTTTATGTTTACTAGATCATGATTGCTTATAGTTTTCTTTGATCAGAAACAGTTTGGTGTTGTCATCACAAGTTGTCAAAAAGGGAGAGATTATTGGTGTCAACGTGTGACACACTTGCATGTGCCATGCACATGATGATTTTGGACCAACTTGTGATAAAATTAGAATAGTATATTGTTTCTTATTTTACTATTTCTAGAAGTATATTTTATGAAGTATTTGATTTATAATAAATATCTCCTTAGATTAGGACATTATTTAATGTATCCTAATTAAAATAGGAGAATATTTATTTATGTCCTAATACTTTTAGGAGTTACGTATATTACTTCCTATTGTATTAGTCTTTATCCTAATGTGAGTTTGATTAGGATTTTTATAGGATTTTAAGGAGATTTCGATCTGGCATCCTAATAGATATATAATGTTATGTTTAAATAACATATGGATGTTTGATTGGAAGAGTCTATGTCATAGCATTCCAAGAATTAAGAGGAGAGCTTCAACGCAAATTGGAATACTTTATTGATTTGTTTTTATGAGTGTTTTATTTATATATGAGAGGTTGTAATCGTGCATGAATTTTTGATTAGGTCTGTCTGAGTTAGTATACACTTGAGAGAACTTTTGAGTTAAGTGTTTATGTAATTCAGTGTCAGACATTGTAGTTATGTTTAACTTAATAGTGTGTTATTAAGTTATCAGCGACAGAGAGTGTGCAGTGTCACTAGAATTTAAGATCTTGGCGAGATTTTGTTTTACAAAGATTATGTCAGTGTGTGAGAGTGAGTCAGCACTATAAACGATCCTAAAGATTGTACAAACAAGAACTTAGCGAATTGCAGCTCTAAAGCTATCCGTGAATGTAGGTTTTATAACGAACCACGTAAAATCCTCCTGTGTCATTTTACTTTATAGTTTATTGTTATATTACTCATAAATCCGTATATGCAGACCTAACAATGTTAAAAAAAAAAAAGGTTAGGTTAGTCTAACTTTGTTCTAAATTCACCCACTATTACACTTTTCAATATCTTAACTTTTATCCGCTTAAATCTTTACAACTTCATGGTTAACCTCATCTAAACACGATTACGTTTATAATTTTTAAATTAATAAGAAAATTGAAAAAAAATTAGATTTTTTTTCTATAAAATATGCCTTTATTGTTTTTACCCTTATGGTGATGATATTGCCACGACAAGCGAGGAAAGTTCATTGTTTGTCTTCTTCTTATAAATCACAATATTATTATGCATAATTTTAATCAAGAGTGCAATTTTATTATTATAATTTCTTAATGGAGTTAAGACCTTGTCTCATATTCAACAACTTGACTAACTTTTCTGCTAGACCACATCTATATTTTCTTCCTTTTAGGATTCTAATTAATCAATTACTTAACCTAGGATACAAAATAGAGGAAATTTAGGCAAATTAGTCAAGTTGAAAGAGAAGGGCATCTCAAGGTATTTGAAATCACTAAAAGTTGACAACAATCATTACTTTATGTATATGATGTAATGAAAAAAAATCCAAAAGTTATAATATGCGGTATCCACGGGGTCCAAATATTTTGATTGTTTTATAAAATAAAAGGGAATGCTCAACCACTCCTAAATTTATGAAAAAGGAAGTTAAAATCCCCCCATATTTCAGAAACCAATACTGAACCCCTTTATTCAGGGGAATTTCTATATAAAAAGAAACACAAATTAAAGGATGTATTTAAACTAAACACTAAAAATTTAGATACCAATTGCCATAACCACAATTGAAGGAAAGAAAAAGTGTTTTTTCTTTTTTCTTGTCAAACACTAACACTCTCTATTTAAGTACTTATTAAATATCTGCAATCCATGAGGCTTAAGGCTTAATACCCATTGATATGTTGATCTTTAATGTTTAACGGTAAGTTGAAAAAAAAGCTTGTCGGTTTTTGTCTTTGTCGAATGTTGTCTTGATATTTAAATTATCAATGTATTATTGATTTTCTAGCTTCTCTTGTAATTTTGGTTTTTCTTTAATGATTGTTTCTTTTATTTATTTAAACCATTAAATTTAATGTTATAAGAGGTATTTTTTATTTTTTTGAAAATATTATAATATTTTATGATCAACTAACAAATAAGTGATTGGTGATTATTTTTGAAGATTATTAGTCTTATATATTTTTAAAATAACTTCCGGGCTTGGATAAAATTTAAGCCTGGAATAAAATTTTGTGAGAAATAAAGGAGCTTAGTGTCATGGGAAAGAAAAAGCCAAAAACGTGAAATTGGGATGAGAATCAGAAAATATGTGTTTCACAGCTTAGACAACACATTTTCTAAATCTGCTGCATGTACTGACAATGTTGTTTTGTCATCAATAACAATAATTGAAGGGTAAATATCTCACTTATTACCCACCCATGGGCTCCACGTACTTCTATAATTGAGCTTCCTGCCATGTTGCCTTTAATTCTGCCACATAAAATTACTAGAATTAATTCACAACAAACATCATAAAATATCTCCTTATTAAATAACAAAATCATCTTATATTATATTTATTTCTAAAATTATCAACCACCCACGGGGAAAGTAACATATCCGGGACATGATTTTAGAGCTAACCTTCATTCCCGATAATATTATGGATTCTCTTTTGTTGTTCTATATGTTTTGACCTCTTTCAACAACCTATTTTTTTTTTTTTTCCTTCTGATAGGTGGGTTCAATCCGTTTTTATTGTTTATAGTCTGAACCTCAATGGTGTATAGTGCAACAGAATATTGGCATGTGGGAAGCTAAACATATCACAGACTCACATATTCATTTTTGCAAATGGATCAATGATTATGTACGTAGAATTTAATTATGGCTGTTTTCGTTAAACTTGGTTAAAAACCTTTTTATTTCTCTATTTTAATGTTCGCTTTACATGCATTATTTTATATTCTAATGGCTATTGTCAAAACACCAATTCTAAAAATTTTGCTACAAAATAGATGTAGTGAATTTTTTAAATTAAAAAAATAAAGAATTTGTGATAATTTTAGGGTGATTTTGGTCTCTTTGATGAGAGATGAAATTGCAAATATCCCTGATTCCAATGAAAAGATCAATATTAGTGTAACTAAAACTGTCACGATTACTTCAACAATTAATATTTTTATCCTCATCATTTATAATTTAGTAATAGGATTCAAATGATAATATTGAAATTAGTAGGTCCAATCATATTTTAATCAAATTTTAAAAAATCAAATGAAAATTTTAAATTTGTGATTAAATTTGCTTGCTTAATTATTTATTATTGTTTTGCTATTATTATTAGTATTATTGTTTAGTAATGTAGATATCTTTCTAATATCAAGTTGTCAATATGTTCTCTTTTACTGTATTTGACAAGAAAATATAATTGTTTAATTTTATTTGTAGAAAATTTAATTATTGGTTATAAATGCAAAGAAGGATTTAATGAGTGGTCCATTAGTATGGTTAATGGTTTAATGTAAAGATCATGAGACTAAATTCATCCATCCTTTCCTGCTCAACAATGCGAGCGTTAGAGAAGGAAAAAAAAAAAAAAAGAAAAAGAAAGAGAAAGAGAAAGAGAAAGGAAACTAGTAGAGCTTGAATTGAATTAGATTTGCGTCGTTTTCTGGTCTCGCAATCTGAGTCTGATTCATGTACTGAGAACTGCAATTTCTAATTGACAAAAACTGTCGACACGTCGGTTGTCTGGAGTGTTCACACACTGACGTGAGCCCCACAACATATACGGTGGGTCCCCTATCTTCAAAATAATCAGAGCCTGAACCAAAGAATAAAATTAAAAAAAAAAAAGAAAGAAAAGAAAAGAAAATTTTGGTTTTTGTTCTGGTAAATCCATCCGCCCACTCTTTCTCTATCTAGGGTTTGAATCCTCTTGCAATCATTCACTTCGTTTCCCGGGCGCACCGCCTTCTCTCAGGTACCGATCTCTGCTTTTGGCTTTTGTAAATTTTCTTATTTCATTAGGATCTTTTGTTTTGTTTTGGTTTCTACGCTTTCTAGGGAGTGGAATGCAGTGTTATGTTGTTTTTTTCCTTGATTTTGAGTGAGGTTAATATTGACTTAGTTTCTACAAGTTGATGCTGAGAGCTTTTGCTATTTTAGATTAGTTTGAGAGGAGATTGCGACTTGAAAGCTTTTTTAGGATTAGGTTATAGTAAAACGGTAGAGGGTTATGTTCAAGGCAAATTCACTAATGTCAGATTGCTAGCTCCGCCGGCACCACGGTTGTGCTTCCTCCCAATTACATGAATGAAATTATAATATTTGAATTTATTTCTTCCTTCGGTTTCCCTGATGCCTTTAAATTTCAATTTTCTCAGGTTTTAAGTTTAGTGAAATAATAGTGTTGAAACAGAATAGGAGCTTTAAAATCTATATGATCAAAGAAGATCTAAAGCACATGTGCCGTGAAGTCAGATCTCTGAGATTTATGGATAAGAATGGATTAGTTTAAACTTGCAAGTCCGTTTCCTAACTTCCAAGTCAACCATCTGAGTGCAAGTGGCCATGGCAATGGGTTCCTTCGGTACTTGTGAGATTGTGGAAGCAGGGGAAGAGGTGAATTCCGTTCAGCATTCTCAAAGAACTGGCCCGCCAAATTCTGGATCAAATGTGCTTGACAAAGATCGGAAGCTTCCTGTTCTGAAATTTGCATACAAGGAATCTCTAGAAGATGATATTAATCAGCTTTTTGAGGCTATCAGTCTTAGAACTTCATCCAAGGGTTTGGGGTTTTCACCTGAAGTAGGCACAAGTGCGAGCCCATTGCGGAGAAACGCATTGAAAAAGCCAATTAGTGTGCCCCATTCACCACGGATTGGAACTTCTGAGCCAGTTTCTCTGAAGCAGGCACTAAGGGAACTTTGTATTACTAAAGCATCAGAAATGGCTGCTATGAAAAGATTGTCAAAGTCGAATGGTTCTCCAGGGGTATCAGAAGCAGTTCGGATAAAAAGTTTGTACAATGCAAAGGTAGTCGACGCCACCAGTGGATCTGGCCTGCATGTAGATGAAGGTGAGGGGAGTATGGTTGAATTCTCTCTGGCGCCTGAAGAAAATAATTCAACTTCTTCTCTGAAGATACCTCAGGCAACTCAAGTGCCAAAGATAAAAACATCGAGCCAAAGTGTTCATTCTTCACCTCGGTTTAATGCTCCAACAATGCAAAATACTGCAGGGAACATCCAAAGCGCCCATCCTTCACCTCATGTTTCTGTTCCAACAATGCAAAATTCCACAAGAACCAACCGAAATGTCCATTCTGCACCTCATTCTGCTATTCCAACAGAAAATAATGGTACAGAGACCAACCATGGTGCTCATTCTTCGTCCAGGTTTGCTGCACCAACTGTGGACAATGGTATTGGAACCAACCAAAGTGCTCAGTCTTCTCCTCAATTTACTATTTCAGCACAAGATAGTTTGCAGACAACGTTGAGGGAAGATGCAATTGTTTCTGCATCAAAAAAAGTTGGAACTCCAGCAATAAAAAAAGAAATGACACGAAAGGAGAAGCATGTACCTGAAAATTCTCCATCTTCATCTAGTACTGTAGAAAAGCCAGGGTTAGAGAAAAATGCTAACGCCCCAACCAGATTAGCAAACAAAACGACAGCAGTAAAGTCAGGAAGGAAAGGCAAGCTGTATGTTGTGACTTCTTCAGGCTTAACTAATGGCAGCAGGGTAACCAAACTAACAAGAAATACCACACGTATAGCGAAACCGGTCCTCAGGAGCAAGAGCTCTATTAAGAAGAAAACAAAACAGGATTCAACTTCAGCTTCATGCAGTCCTAATGCATATAATGGAGTTAAAAGCAACTTGGGTTCTAGTCCCACTCAACTGGTTTGTCAGAGATGCCATTGTGCTATAACGAGTGCTACTAATCTGGCCAACCAAGATTCTTTAATGTCGAACTCGGCCAGTGGTAGTGCTGAAGTGAGCTCTATTAATGTGAACACTGGTGCAAGTGAACCAGCCTTCATGCTGGATAATTGCAATAATAGAGATAATGCTGTTACGAAAGTGACAAACAACCCAAAATCAAGAGAAAAGGGAGAATTTTCGCAGAGTTCAAAAAGTAGCCTTGGTGAATATAGTAGCAGTACAAGCAACAGTGATGACAGCAATTTAAGTGGGTCTAGTTGTGGTAACAGGCCTCACATGTCAAAAGATGTGCGGTGGGAAGCTATCCGTCATGTTAGGATGCAGCATGGAGCCTTCGGCTTGGGACATTTCAATCTGTTACAGAAGCTCGGTTGCGGAGATATAGGGACTGTGTATCTTGCTGAGCTGACTGGTACTAACTGCCTTTTTGCTATAAAGGTCATGGACAATGATTTTTTGGCAAGAAGGAAGAAGATGCCAAGGGCCCAAACAGAAAGAGAAATATTGAGAATGCTAGATCATCCTTTTCTCCCTACCCTATATGCCCAATTCACATCAGATAATTTATCGTGTTTAGTTATGGAATATTGCCCTGGTGGAGACCTGCATGTCCTTCGGCAAAAGCAGCTTGGTAGGAGTTTCCCTGAGCCAGCAGCAAGGTAGGATTCTAAGGTCCACCATAGATTACGAATAATCATGCAAACCAATGGCAACTCTAAGGGAAAAAAAAAAAAAGCATGGGAAGCTAATATGTTTTATCATTATTGCGTGTAATCATCGTTTATTTATATATATTCTTAATATTGTTCTTCCACGTGCTATTGGTCATTATGCATTCTGAGAGTTAAGTAAATTCGGATCACATGCTTCTGCATTTTATTTTTAGCTTTGGCAGCTATAATTATATGATGTGATGTTGTCAGTTTGTTAAGATTTTTACTCTTTTGACTATTTCTAAATTGCATAAAGAAGATACTTATCTTTAACTGGGTTGATAGGAAGGCTCCAAAATTGTTTCGTATCGCCCTTTGCTCATTTTCTTACATATCTTTAGCTGTTTGCCAAGCCACTAATTGTTTAGTGGTAAAAGTTTCATGCAATGGTGCCATTTTATGCAGCCACCTCCTTCCACTAAAGTCTGATAGCCAAGCACCTCAACTTGAAACCAGCTACTTCTCCATCATCAGTCTGCTTTCGATTTTGTTTGATACCTTCTCCTGTTCCTCATTTCTGAATAATAGTAATAATTGGTGCTCATGATGGCCAACAAGGGAGATTAAGCTGCCCATTATAAACATTTCAGACAGCTGAATATTAGTCTTGTGCCTTTGTGCTGATCTTGAGGTCCACCTTAAAACTTCTTTGCATCTTGATCATGGATACTTTCATACTAAAATCTGACAGGAAGAAAGTTGGACACGTATTGTTTCTCAAAATTGGTAATCTTTTGTGTTGATTTGGTAATTCATCTTCTATAATTAAAAGTACATTAAATTGGTTGTGCAGGTTTTATGTTGCTGAAGTCCTCCTTGCTCTGGAGTATTTGCACATGCTTGGAGTTATTTACCGGGATTTGAAACCAGAAAACATTCTCGTACGAGAAGATGGCCACATTATGCTGACAGATTTTGATCTGTCACTCAGATGTTCTGTAAGTCCAACTCTTCTGAAATCATCTTCAACCAATGGGGATCCTGCAAGGGTATCTGGTCCTTGTACAGAATCTAGCTGCATTCAGCCTTTCTGTATTGAACCCACCTGTCAGGTTCCATGCTTCAGTCCTAGGTTTTTACCTGCTTCTGCAAAAACAAGGAAGTCAAAAATTGATGCAGCAGCTCAGGTACGATCATTGCCACAGCTTGTGGCTGAGCCTACTGACGCACGATCCAATTCATTTGTTGGCACCCATGAGTACCTGGCTCCTGAGATTATCAAAGGAGAGGGCCATGGAGCTGCAGTTGATTGGTGGACATTTGGTATCTTCCTTTATGAACTTCTATATGGAAGAACGCCTTTCAAAGGCTCTGGGAATGAAGAAACATTGGCTAACGTGGTTATACAAAACCTCAAGTTCCCAGAGAGCCCTCTTGTTAGTTTTCAGGCAAGGGATCTCATTAGAGGGCTGTTGGTAAAGGAGCCGGAGAGTCGGTTGGGGTCGCAGAAGGGGGCTGCTGAGATCAAGCAGCATCCGTTCTTTGAGGGCTTGAACTGGGCACTTATACGTTGTGCCGTTCCACCAGAGCTACCAGAATTCTATGATTTTGGAGATCCAAGTGTGGTGTCTCAAAAGAGCAAGTATTTGGAGTATAATTCTACAGGTGAGCACCTTGAGTTCGAGTTGTTTTAGCGGAAACTTGTGGTTACAGGACGGACGTGGGGCTCTTGCCTTGCTCTTGTATGTAGCTTTGTAGAAATATTGTAGTAAAAAGCTCTCACCAGATTTTGCAATCTCAGACCTCAAAATCTTTTTTTTTTTTTTTTTTACTATTCACACGTATTTATTTTACTTGAATTGCCATTTCTCTCTTTATCGGGTTCTTTTTCTCCACAAAATTAATGAAGGAACCGATTGTTACTTTACTAATACCCTCAACTTAGAAGTATATTTTATTAAAGAAATGCTTGATTTACAAACAGTATATTATTCAAATTTTATAATTTAATTTGAAAGTTTATATGTTAAAATTCTATTGAAAATGTAATTTTTCTCGTGATTTTTTCTTTTTTTTATCCTCCAGTAAATTTTTGTTATATAAAAATCACAATAGGTTATAGAGTTTAAATTTTATGTAGGTAGTAAGTATTAGTATTACTGATTTTATGAATAAAGATAATGTTTCATTAAAATAATTATCATAGGAAATTGTAATCGTTTAATTTAAAAGTCTCAGTTGAATTTGGTGTAATACAACAACTCCATTTTAATTGAATTTCAAGAAAAACAATGAAGCAAATTATATTTAGGATAATGTCATAGATCACTCCTATATTTAGGTAAAATATTAGATAGAGTCATCGTTTGTAAATTTTATCAGTGCCTACCCTTACCTTTTCAAAAATTTATCATGGACCGTTGGATGATGTCATATTTCCATCTATTTTATCTGCAATAACTAAAATATCTTTACTTTTCTATCCATTCTAACATTAATTATCAAAATATCCTTGATTATGGTCATAAAATACCTACTATACCCTTTTCTTTTCTTTTGTGGGTGAAACAAAAAATAATATAAAATTAAAAAATTAAAAAAATCATATTTTCTCTCTCCCACCTCATGTTCATCCTTCTGCGTCTTCATCTTTTTTCTTCTATCTCTCTCTTTTTCTAGACCCAATTAAACAAGTAATAAAATATGTTCAAATTCGGTAAATCAGAAATTGAAAACTAATTAAGCTAAAGTAAATAAGTAAACTAATAAATAAATGATGCAGCATGGTTTATTTCTAAGTTACGATAATTAAGGGCCCGTTTGATTGGACCACTTAAATCTGAATCCATTTAGATTTAAGTGATTAAAATTTTTTTGTGTGTATGTTTGTACATCTAATCACTTATTTTCAGATAAAATTGTCTGAAAATAAAAAGTGAAAATTTATCACTTTTTTTCTTCCAAATGTCTGAAAATTTTGAAATGTCTAAATTGTCCTCTTGTTATAATTTTATTCCATAAAAACTCTTTATATTTAATTAATAAAAATTATATAATTATTTAAAAATATTTCATATAAAAAATAAAAATATGGTAATTTTACAAGACACGTTACCGTTTAACCGTTAAAGGCCAAAAAAAACTTCGGCCGCCGACTGTTTTCATGCATTTTACGGTAAAACGCCACCATTTTACCAAGAATCGTTTCAACAGGCTTGTCGATCGATCAAATCCGATCATGATGGTGTAATTGGTGAACGAAATGCACTACATCTCCGGCGACGGACGGCGGACGGCGGCGGCTTCGACGATCTAATTTTCAAATTTTTTTATTTTTTAAAATAAAATATTTAAATAATATAATATTACTTACTAAAATTCAAATTTTAATTTAAAAATTAAATTATGTATATATATGATATAAAATATATAAAAAGAATAATTATAATAATATAATTTATTTAATAAATATGCATTTGAATTTTTAAAATTTGACTAGTTTTATAGGCATTATTGGTTAATAAAATTAATATAAATAAAAATTTAATGTAATGAATTAATTAAAAAATAATTAAAGTATATAATTATTGATAATCTTGACTTATATCAAACAAAATATAAATATATTGGTTTTTATAATAAATAAACTTATTAATTTATTACTATAATAATATTTCAATATAATTTTGTAAACTATTTATTTTACACATATTTAAAGCCATATATTTTAATTTCCATAATAAAAATAAATATTTTATTTTTAAAAGATTGTAATAAATATAACATTAGTTATTTGAATGAAAAAAATTTTGATTTAATTTTTAGAACTTGCACAAATGTAATATAAATAATTTATATTTTTATTATGAGGATAAAAATGTCATATTAAAAATAAGATGCACCCTTACCATTTTTTTTAAGTGGTATATAAAGAGCAAACAAACATCCTATTAAGTGAGGTAAATTAAGTCCTAAAAAGTGTTTAGATCTAAAAAGTGTTAAGTGATTTAAACAAACACTACCTAAGTCTTTTCAATAATTTAGTTATTTAAAGTTTAGTTGAATTAGAAATATTATGATTTAGGGATTTTAACTCAATTAAGGATCTAGACTTTTCCTAATTTGATTCAAACCTAAATTGTTAGTTTAAGGATTTTGACTCAAATAGGGATTTTGACTTTCCTAATTTGAATCAAATTCCAAAATATTTTGACTAGTATAAATGTAGGGTTTCATTATTATTTTGTTAGACATTGATTATTTGATATATTAAAAGAGTATTTAGATAGACCGTTGGATTATTGGTTGATTATATGTGAGTGTGAGTGATTGTTGAGTGTGTGTTTGATTTTGGTTTGATTTTGTTACGAGTTCCCCGTCAATTTGGTATCAGAGCCTCACATCGTTCCACAAAAATTCATTCTAAATTCCATAAACCCCAAACACAGTCACTGCTCACACTGTTCATTGTCAGAGTTACTGTTCTTCGCCAGAGTTACTGTTCACCCATCACCGAATACATCAAATTGTAGATTGGGCCATCCCCATCATTCTTTCCTTCATTACTGTCACTAGAATCCCACCGAAAGCCTCTCAAAAAGCCCAAAAATCGTTCGTCGCCGTTATTGTTCATCGTTGCCGACCGACGAGTGGTGTCTCACCTCCACCACCAAGTCATAGATCGGCCCCTTCCCGTCAACTTTCTCTTCTTTGCTGATTGCTAATTCCTACCGGAAAGTCTTCAAAACTTAAAAAATCAGATTTTAGACTTGCTTGGATACTATCAGTCAGCCCCCGAATCTTTGAAGAATTCGTTGGGTCCTCTCATGTCTCAGAATTTGCAGTTTAACCCATTTATGTGCTGCCTTCCATACCTTTGACTTTTGCAGTTTAATCCCAATGGCTTATTGGGGTTATCAAAGCAACTATGAACGTAAGAAATATGAGATTGCTTTCAATAAACGCTTAGATTTTTATGGGATTCGTTGTCGTTCTTATATGAAAATTATTCTTTCTGACTTTCGTTGTATGTTAAAGAGATTCTTCACTGGTTTGATAACTTGGAGCGATATTTTTATGATGTAGATCTTCCAGAAGATATGATGGTTGATTGTGGTGCAACCCAACTGAGAGATTTTGCTTTTGAATGGTGGATGGTTAAGCGTAAATATCCAGGAAGAATGGGAGAACTTCCAACATGGGACGAGATGAAACATTTAGTAATTGATACTTTCATACCTTCACATCTTAGGCCTAGATATATACCTAAGCGTAAAAAAGTGGTAAGTTATCAATATCAAAATCATGAGTATTATGATAAAAAAATTAATTTGGATCGATTAGATAAATTAATTGTCCAATACGATGAGGTTTGTAAGAACTTACCTATTGTCACTCAAACACCTCCTCAAAGTGGTCCTTCTTCTATCTTTACAGCATATCCTTGTGAGAAAGTCCAAGCTATCAAGTGTGAACTTATAGAAGATAAAGTTCCATGTGCAAGAGAAGACGCTGAGAAAGATGTTGAGAAAGTAGCTATGAATGACAAAGTTCCAAGTGAAGATGATCATGAGGTTAAGTGATGCGTTCGAAACTAGCAAGTATACTAGTCGCACAAGTAATAAAGTGATAAGTAAGATATCGTTCCCACGAGGATTGATTCTAATTGAATTTGTGATTTCCAGCAATAATAAACTAAACAGGGGGGATTTTTGTTGAATGATTTACTAAATGAAATAAGAATGCAAGTAAAGAATAACAAAACAGAAAGTAAATTTGAATGAAAAATCAATGGGAGAAAGCTGGTTAAGGGATCATTCTCTACCACAAGATATGGATTTGCGAATTAACATAGAATTGTCATCCAATTACAGCATTGAAGTTATCAACCGTAGATAACAACAAGCTCTGTTACCCCAATCTTTCCTTACTTTGTTGTTAAATAAAACAAGCTCTTTATTTAATCTCTATCCATTAAACAACCTAGAACAAGCTCTCTGAGTTTAATTCAATGGATGCATTATGATAAGAAAGATAGGTTGATCTAAGCAATAAACACACAAGCTCGGATTATTTAACTTAGGTTATATTCTCCAATTGCAATCTCTGATCACAATTTTGCTACTAAGGATTAGAAATTCAAGACAATTACGGATCAAGATTTCTAGTCTAGCAATAGACAACATCCAGATTATATTCAGTTGGCCATTCCAAATACAATCAGCAAGCAATCATAAGCATTAGATATGGGAAAATACAAGCAACTTCAATTAGAGAATTGGATAACAACTTCTTGCACAATCAACTCACAAAAACCATATCAAGGGCTTTGAAATCACCCTCAACCAATTCAGATTCAGTTACACATGTTTAAGAATGTGGTAAATACAATACAACATGGAGACATTCCAGAAAATGAAAGGGAATGGAAAAAACTTAGCAAATTTGATGTAATTCTCTTTGGATTGTAGTTCTTCCTCTTTCCAAGCTTCCTTTCTCCTTCAAGAACTCCAAGAGATGAAAGAATTCCAGAGCTGCAGCCTCCACCACGTTCCTCCCTCTTCAAGTTATGAAAAAACCCTAAAATGTGTTTAAATACTCTGCTATAGTAACGTGCTACAGTGTCCCGTATTATACATGCTACAGTGATGTGTGGAATTACATTTCTACACTTCTCACACTGTTTTGATTACAACTTTCGGTACACTGAATGGATTCATAAACCGTAAATTTCTCCAAAAAGTAGACTTCGAGAGCTTTTCAACGGTATATGATATGTCATCAGGTTCATTGTATATCAATACAATTAAATCCGAGAAGATGGTTGACTAGCAGAGGTGAAAATGAAGGGTTTTACTCCATTTTTGTGCAAGTTGCTCCAAAACTCCTACAAACATCAAAACCACACAAAAACATAAAAATACCAAGGAATATAGCAAAGAAACATGGACGAATTGATATGAAAATGATATATAAATAGACACTTATCAAATTCCCCCACACTTAGACTTTGCTAGTCCTCGAGCAACTATGACAATATGAAATAAAACTAAACCGAAACAGAATCAACAAAAAAATTAAAACACACAAATGCTTTATCTTGCAAATAGGCCTCAAAGATTGTACTTAATTGTAACCCAAGGAAAACTTCAAAATAATGCACTTGATCAAGAATTTTATCTTAAAGATTAGTTTCGCTTCACTTCAATTCCTCAAGTGTGTGTGTGTAGAGCCATTCTCACCTAATCACTTGTAACCCAGATGAGTTTATGCATAAAAATGAATCATATTTAATATTGAAGATGTGTGTATAAATGAACTCCATAGGCCTGCTTTTCAAGTCACTCTCCACTAATGTAGACATGCACAACACCAAGGATCAAGTAGGACTTTATTAAGCTTGTAACGTTTGGCTTGGGTGAAGGTATGATAAAGGATAATAATTTGGCTCAAATCACCCACAAACACATAAATCATTCAAGACTATGTAGAGCTCAACCCTATAACACAACTTCATTTCAATTCACCAGGTTACTCCCCCAAACTTATTTAGAACACTCAATCTTTTTTTTTTGCAGAAAACAAAAGAAAACTACACCCCACACTTTGTTGTTTCATTCTTTTTAAGAACACTTAAGGGTATAGATCTCTTATTCTTCTTCTTTTGTTCTTTTTTTTCTTTTTTTTTCTTTTTTTTTATTACACTTCCCTCCCCCACACTTAAACAACACATTGTCCTCAATGTGTAAGTACGTGGACGATAGGTACAGATTGGCTTTTTCTTTTTTTCTTTTTTTTTTTCAAACACAATGGAACTCACTTGTATTGCTCATGACACATTCCCAACCTCCTCTAACTTCCCAAAACCAGAACATAGCTCAGAATTTAATTGTGAATGATCTACATGCTCATAGGTAAGGGATAAACTGTTTGGAACAAATTCATTTGAGGTTAGGAAATCTTTTAGTGAGTTAACAAAGAAAAAGGCTTACAGCGGCTCAAAGGGGTAACTAGGGATCAATTTCAGTCAAGGTTGGCTATTAAGGCTCAAACGGTCCAAAGATGGCCTAAATCATTTCCCCAATGTTGCACAGTCTAGGATTTCGCCTTGAGTGACCATCAAACAAGTTCTAGAATTCATTGAAATCTGAAGAAACATTTAAATTACATAAACTTTCTCTAAGTGAACAAATAACTCAGTGATAATAGCTCAGTGCTCAATGTTGCGCAAGGAATCAAAAGCAAAGCGAAACCAATAAACATTTCAAGCACACAGATCCATGCATCATTTATCATTTTCCAAGAGTTATTCTTAATTCAATCATTATCTTATCATCGACACACAAAATGCAAGAAAAGAGGTACGTGGCGTTGTTACACCTGAGTCAAGATTGTATATTTCAACAATCCTTAGTACCAGTAGCCCGCAGACTTAAGGTTTCCAGCCTATATACCTTTATTATGAAAGAACAAAACAAGAAACAAGACACTTCAAACAACATGAAATAAACAAACTACAGATTTATTAAGAGAGAATGCGTTTCAAGAGTTAAGAAAACCCCATATTCTGCCATTCTCAGGTTTTTCCACAATTGTTTTTTTTAAATCAAAACTGATAAAGATAAAAACACATAACAACTCTAAATTACGCAAAACTAAACTCACTCATAAAATAACAAAGTTCAACAAGTCAGCAAACAAAAAACAAGTTAGTTAGAATGGGTCTACAAAGTTTAGAAGTTAGCCTCCTTATTCAGCCATTATGGATTGAAGAGATCCAGAATGCGTTTCAAGAGAACTTGAACTTTTTAAGCCACCACTCTAAAAACCGAGATTAGAAAATATTACCTGGGACGAAAGAAATAACTGAAAAAGCTCAAAAGAAACGACATGAAAAATCTCAAATAAACACACTAAAAAGAAAGCAAACAAAAACGAAGCAAACCAGCAAATAGAGATTACAGATGGAGGGTTAAATCCAGTTGACGCCTTTTGTTGCCTTCTCCAAACCAATTTATCCGAGCCATTGTTGGATCAGGTGAATATACGAATTCTTGTAGTTTGTCAATTAACTCTCCTGCAGTTGAAGCTGTAACCAGCATTTGCCTTGCTGACGGTGAGATGAAATTTTTTTCTACAGCTTGATCAAGAAAGGACAACAAACCATCAAAAAAATTATTAACATTTAACAAACCAATGGGTTTCCGATGGATGTTTAGCTGTGCCCAAGAGGTGATTTGAAATATCTCCTCTAATGTACCATAACCACCCGGCAAAGCTATAAATGCATCGGACTTAACAACCATATGTGCAATACGCTCATGCATACTAGAGACCTGTAACTCTTCCCCGATTGTGTTGCCTACGATATCTCGTACAGCTAATGGTTTAGGGATAATGCCGAGAACTTTGCTCCCTCCTAGGGATGCAGCTGTTGACACACACCCCATTAACCCAAGACTACCCCCTCCATAAATCAAATTAATACCCCTCGCAGCTAATGTCCTACCAAGATCAAGAGCTGCTGTGGTAAACTCTCCATCTTTACCAAATTGCGATCCGCAAAATACGCATATATTGGAATCGCCGAATTGGTGTTTCTCCATTTCTAAAAGTGCTCTAAACTTGTGCAAGATAATGATGTGCGTTAGGTATTATGTGATTCAAGTGCAAGACAGGTTATAAAATGACATTTCAAAATATACAGCATGGATATATACACACGTAAAACTCTCAAATTTGACACATGGGGACATAATTTCGGTGGGAGTTGCTCGATGCAGATTTTCGCCCCAAGATTTGACAAAAATGAGATATGCTTTCGGTGGGGTTTGACAAAACCTACACACTTGTCTCCCACGTGAAGCATGGAAAATGGAGATACACTTTCGGCGGGGTTGACAAAACCCCCACACTTGTCTCCCACGTGAAGCATAAAAAATAGAGATACACTTTCGGTGGAGGTTGACAAAACCTCCACACTCATCTCCACGTGTGCTTACGACATGGGGTAGTCATATGGTTTGTCAAAAAGAAAACTTAAAATTAAACAAACAAAATCAACAAACAACAACAACACAAAAACAACATTGATAATCAGATCAAACGAAACAAGAAAAAAAATTCTACAACAACAACACACATTCAAATATACAAGTAGTTGTGATTGTGGCTCACATCTTCATCTGGTTTTACGTCCAGTAACGGCTGAAACGCCTTCTATGAGTCGGGGATTTGCTTCCCATCCAGTTTTCTTGTAAACTGGCAACAGGGTCGTTTTTAGTCAGATTCCCTAGACTATAACACTGCAATTCATCACGAAATTGTGTCCATAGATTAAGCAATTCATGCTGAACAAGTCCACAAGAATGTGACTCGAGAGTTAACAAAACATTATCCAGCTACTCATTACTCAAACCATTCTTAATAAATGAAAGTTTATCTTCTCTATTCCTGGACACAAAACCTAATGAACTACAAGTCTGGTTACAATTCCATCTAGCACATTTATAACATACTTGTAACCTTTTCGCTCTTCGCCTCTTGGCGGAGTAGCTTTTTCCTAGACCAGGCATGTATTTTGCGAGATTAATGTCCGGCTCACCGGACAATCTCACCTTGGCTTCGATAAGCCATCGGATATCCGCAGGCAGATTTAAGAGCATCAGTACCCAAAGTCTAGTCATCCGTACTTTATAAATTTTAAACACAGCATTTTGAGGAAGTGAAGGAAAAAATTTACGAAAGTTCGACAAAAAGATATCGGCATCCATTGAAGAGGAGAAAAGAAGAGATATTACCGATAATGTGATCGGGTTTGTTTTTCTCCAAGATATGCACGTTTCAAACCTTTGGCGAATGACTTCAACTTCCGTTTGGATGTTTCCACAAGCTGCTGCACAATGAGCTCAAAGCACAGAGTAATCAAATTAAACAAAAGAAAGGAAAAGAAAAGAGCAAAAACGAAACTAAAGACACATAAAAGAGATAACAACACAAGAGCAAACAAAAGTCAAAAACAAGTAAAAAATATAAAATAACAATAGATCAGATGGCAAAAGTAGAGATAAAACCTGATCATTTGATGGCCTACGAAATGAATCTCCTCGAGACATAAAATCGATCATTATTACCTTATTTTATTTTATTTTTCTTTTCTTTTATTTATTTTTCAAAAACATTGGGTTGCTTCCCAATAAGCGCGTGGTTTAACGTCCTCAGCCCGACGTTGGTTCCATCATGGGAGGGTCCAATCTCCGCTGTGCTTCTCTAGTGGGCTTGGATCCTTTTCCAACAAGAATTGTTGCATGCATATGACTGGGCCTTGGATGTTAGCAATCGTCCACCCAATAGTTATTTTGTGATCTCTAATTACTTGGATGAGTTTCTTTTCTTGTAGTGGTGCAAGGCCCATTTCTATTGTAACTGGCAAAGGATCATTCTTATCCAAGATCCAAGCCTTCAAATGATCTGGAAGAGGCTTAAGCTCCAAGGTAGGGCTTTCATCATAGAAGGCAGAAGTTTCACATTAGATAAAAGGAAATGAATTTACGAAACATCATAACTATTTGTGGTTATTGCTATGGTCTCATCTAAGCTTGCCACAGCTTCCTCCATTTCTTTGGACACTTGTATCAACCTTCTTGATTCCTGGTAATTTTCTGTCCCTATGTGCTCACTAAAAACCACTTCTAATCCATCCTTGTGAGTTAACTCAAAATGTTGTTGTTGCAAAGAATCGATAACATCAACTGCAAAAACAGAATGCAAGTCACTAGGTTACCTCATTGTCTCAAAAATATTGAAACGAATCACCTCGCCATCGAATTCCATGGTGAGAGTGCCATCAGGAACATCAATCTTAGTTCGAGCAGTTTTCAAGAATGGTCTCCCCAAAAGAATTGGTGTTGGATTAGGAGATGTCTCATCCTCCATTTCAAGAACATAGAAGTCTGCTGGGAAAACCAATTGATTTACCTGCAAAAGCACATCTTCCACAACTCCCTTGGGATATGCCTTAGAACGATCAGCAAGTTGAATGGTAATACCAGTTTCCGCAAGAGGTCCAAGATTTAAAGAAGCATAAATAGAATATGGCATGATATTAATAGATGCTCCTAAATCTAACATAGCTCTTTCAAACTTGGTTCTACCAATGGTGCATGGAATGGTGAACGTACCTGGATCTTTGCATTTCGGAGGAATTTTTCTTTGTAGTACAGCTGAAACATTTTCCCCCACGCTTACGTTCTCATTTCCCTTCAACTTTCTCTTGTTGGTGCATAACTCCTTGAGAAATTTTGCATAACGAGGTACTTGCTTAATAGCATCCAGAAGTGGTAGATTTACCTCGATCTTGCGAAAAGTTTCCAAGATTTCCTGTTCTTGTTCCTCCTTCTTTGATTTTGCAAATCTGCTAGGAAAAGGTGGAAGAGTAACATATGAAGGAATTTGAGTTTTAAGGTCTACCTTAGAAGATATGTTTTGTTCATGGTGGAAGTGGTGTCATCCCCTTCATTAGTTTGTGACCTTTTTTGTGGAACTTGTAATTGCTTTCCACTTCTCAAAGTGATTGTACTAGCATTCTCTCTTGGATTGATCACTGTCTGAGAAGGTAATTTTTCTAAGCTCTTGCTCTCGAATTTGCTAATGTTAGTAGCCAATTGTCCCATTTGATTTTCCAGGTTTTGGATACTTGCCCTCGTTTCCTGCTGAAATTGCATTGTGTTAGTAGCAAGTACTTTAACAATGTCATGGAGATCCATACCTGAGTTTTGTGGAGCTAGTTGTGGTGCTGGTTGTGGTTCCATTTGAAATGATTGCTGCACTCTTGATTGATTGAAACCTGGTGGCTGATTGGGTATGGCATTTGGAGTGATTGGTTGATGATTACTATAACTTTGGCTTGGTTGTCCTAGAAATCCACCCATGGCATTGGCTTGTTCCGTATCTCCTTCTTGCAAAGTTGGACACATGTCGGTTTGATGCTCCGTGGTAGAATATACTCCACATACATAAGATTGATGCATATGTCCTACAGCCATTTTTTTTACAAGAGAGGTAAGCTCAGACAGTTGTTGTTCAATGTTCGGGGTACTTACCCATTTACTCTCCTTGGTAGTTGTGGCTCAAATTGGCCGCTGAATTGTTGGGAGTTTGCTGCCATGTCGCTAATCAAACGTCTTGCAACGTTCGGGGTTTTATTAACCAGTGCTCCACACTAGCAGCATCAATGATACTCCTTTCCATTGGTAGGAGCCTCATAGAGTTTGAGAAATATGAATTAGGAGTCCATCCACTAATTTGATGGTTTGGACAGCTAGCCATAACCTTTCTAAATCTCTCCCAATATTCATGAAGTGATTCTCCATTGTGTTGTCGAATGCCACTAATATCTTTTTTAATGTTTATAACTTTCGAAGTGGGAAAGTATTTCTCTAAAAAGAGTTTACTTATCTCATTCCACGTGGTAATGGTACCCGATGGTAGATAGTATAGCCAATCTTTCGCCGAATCTGCTAATGAGAATGTAAAAGCTCTCAATTTTATTTGCTCCTCAGACACGCCAGTTGGCTTCATACTTGAGCATACCACATGAAATTCTCTGAGGTATTTGATAGGATCCTCTCCTGCAAAACCATGAAATGTAGGCAAGAGACGAATTAGTCCAGATTTAAGCTCAAATTCTACCTCAAAATTGGTGCTTATGCATAGCGGTTGTTGATCAATAATTGGAGCCGCTAACTCCTTAAGAGTCTGATCGTTTTCCATCGCCATTGCTTCTGATTCAGATTTGATTGAACTACAAGAAGATGGGAGGGAAGTATGTCGTGCAAGGTCGAATTCTGGAGGTGGAGTTGAAATTGACCGATTTAGCCTTAAATTCGAGGATTGACGAAACTCCTTAATTCTCTTAAGTCGTTGACCCGCTTCTCCCTCAGACATAAAAGCCTAAACACAAACAATCAGGAAATAACAATCAAGAATCAGTACTAAAAACAGAATAACAAATTGATTAGAAAATCAATCCCCGGCAACGGCGCCAAAAACTTGATGCGTTCGAAACTAGCAAGTATACTAGTCGCACAAGTAATAAAGTGATGAGTAAGATATCGTTCCCACGAGGATTGATTCTAATTAAATTTGTTATTCGAAAGCGAAAACAGAATAAATGGGGGGTTTTGTTGATTGATTAACTAAACTCAATACGAAAGTAAATGAAGAATAATACAATGCAAAGTTAAATCAATTAAGAAATACACAATGAAAGAAATCTGGTTAAGGGATTATTCTCTACCACAAGATATGGATTTGCAAATTAATCACAGAATTGTCATCCAATTACACCATTGAAATTATCAACCGTAGATAACAACAAGCTCTGTTATCCCAATCTTTCCTTACTTTGTTGTTAAACAAAACAGGCTCTTTATTTAATCTCTATCCATTAAACAACCTAGAACAAGCTCTCTAAATTTAATTCAATGGATGCATTACGATAAGAAAGATAGGTTGATCTAAGCAATAAACACACAAGCTCGGATTATTTAACTTAGGTTGTATTCTCCAATTGCAATCTCTGATCACAATTTTGCTACTAAGGATTAGAAATTCAAGACAATTACGGATCAAGATTTCTAGTCTAGCAATAGACAACAACCAGATTATATTCAGTTGGCCATTCGAAATACAATCCAGCAAGCAATCATAAGCATTAGATATAGGAAAATACAAGCAAATTCAATTAGAGAATTGGATAACAACTTCTTGCACAATCAACTTACAAAAACCATATCAGGGGCTTTGAAATCACCCTCAACCAATTCAGATTCAGTTACACATGTTTAAGAACGTGGTAAATACAATACAACATGGAGACATTCCAGAAAATGAAAGGGAAGGGAAAAACTTAGCAAATTTGATGTAATTCTCTTTGGATTGTAGTTCTTCCTCTTTCCAAGCTTCCTTTCTCCTTCAAGAACTCCAAGAGATGAAAGAATTCCAGAGCTGCAGCCTCCACCACGTTCTCCCCTCTTCAAGTTATGAAAATAAAACCCTAAAATGTGTTTAAATACTCTGCTACAGTAACCTGCTACAGTGTCCCGTATCATACATGCTACAGTGATTTGTGGAATTACATTTCTATACTTCTCACACTGTTTTAATTACAACTTTTGGTACACTGAATGGATTTATAAACCGTAAATTTCTCCAGAAAATAGACTTCGAGAGCTTTCCAACGGTATATAATATGTCATCGGGTTCATTGTATATCAATACAATTAAATCCGAGAAGATGGTTGACTAGCAGAGGTGAAAATGAAGGGTTTTACTCCATTTTTGTGCAACTTGCTCCAAAACTCCTACAAACATCAAAACCACACAAAAACATAAAAATACCAAGGAATATAACAAAGAAACATGGACGAATTGATATGAAAATAATACTTAAATAGACACTTATCAGCAGACAACCTCAAACCTTATTCCATTGGAGTCTCTCACTTTAAATTGAAAGTTCCGTCTTAGTGCCAAATTTGATAACTTCTCATGAAGCTCTGTTTTGTTGTTAAACATCTGCCCAATCCCAACCTTAATCCCATCAACTACAAAAGATGAAGCACCATCGCCATCTGTGGATGATGAATGCACAATAGGCGGCATCCACCTGATTGTGCTAGCCTGACGACTGTCATTCTCATAGCCCAAATAAGCTTCTTCATGTCTACGATTTGCATCCATTCTCGGCTCATTATTCGACACTTTGGATCTTGCTGATGTTCGTATAGTGGAGGAGTAGATGCGGAGTGAATTAGAGAAGGAATGGTAAACAGCATATCCTGGTTCACATCATTCATGCTCTCCGTCTGTTCATCATTATCAAAATGTGAACCGTTTATATCCTAGCCATCAACAATAAAATCATCCAAACCCTCAACATCATTCTCATTACAAATAGTGCAATCGTCATTGTCATCGTCAACGTGCTCGCTAACATCATCACTACCATCATCATTATCTTCGTAATCTTCATCACCACCATCGTTATCATTAACATCATTACTAGTATTACTAGCATCAATATTACCTAAACTCTCAAACTCTCTAATGCTATCAACATGACGTACCAATCTCAATGGCATCGACGAGGGCACTCTTTCTTCATTTTCAACTAAAATCCCAACTGACTCATGCCCTGTATGCCCTAAATACTACTCAAACTCAATGCTAACGTCATCATTCAATTGTGTTGTGCACAAACAGGAGTGGACTCAATTGGTTGCTTCCACTTGCTGAGCGAAACATAGAGGGATGAGAAGATCTTTATCGCCTACGTACTGCATCAGATCCTGACCTTTGTCTTCACTTCTCCCTATCTTTAACTTTGATAAGTAACGGTGTATATGGCTATTAGTCCTCCAAACAATGTTGTATAAAGAAACAAACATCGTTGTCAATCTCAATAGGAGTTGGCATTGGCAGAAGACCCTTAAAAGCAAATTGAACCTCTAAACTTATGTTGTGCATACGAAGATCCCAACCCATTTTAGTACTAATACAGTCAACCAACTCATTATAGGCAGCAGACCTACAAATTATCAATGGCTTCGCCCTCCCACCAGTGTATAAATAACCACCATTCTCTTGCATAGTCCAAGACCATTGTATAGAATAAGTATGCGTAAAGTTTCCATTTCCTACATGATAAAGACATATCATATAAGTCTGTGGAAAATAAATCATTACAAAATTACTTACAAAAGCAATAGAAATGACATTTCTGCCTAAACGCTCGATGAAACTCAAGGTAAATGCTCAACATTTGACACTCGACAACCATCTCGACACGCGATGCACGGCGACCGACGCTCAACTAAAGTGACACAAATGTACTCGACACACAAACTCGACGAAATTTACATCTGACACTCGTAACGTTCGACACTTCACTCAATGCACTAACACGACACTCGATTCTAGACTCAACACAACCCCTAAACACTCGACATGACCATCCGATATGTCGAGAATCAATTCGACACAACTCCTCAACACTCGATGCATTTCGACAAATCTTGTCTTATTCCCCGTCAACTGTGATACCAAATTTTCTCACAACGATTGCCAATTTTCAACAAATGTTGACAAAAACCGCACTATCTCTAACCTTAGTTCACATACATATCCCTATTTTTAACTACATAATGTGGTTGACAGTTATCGAAACAATAAATAACCAAAACATTACAACCTACTGAAATTTTCATGCCATTTAGAGAGAGATTAACGAAAGTTTTTCTTACCTTGTTGCTCAGCTTCAGCTGTTGAAGATTGTTTCGGACAGTGATGTGTATGAAGGAGTGACTGATTTATTTGTTTCGTCCACTTCTTTTTTTTTCTAAATTCAATTACATAAGGGAAATGGTATTTTAGTCTTTTTGTCAAGAAAGTGTCTATGGCATGAAAATTTTTCAAGATGTGTCCAAATTTTACTAAGGGCCCCTAATTCTGTCCATTTTTTCAATTTTTTCAAAAACTTACCCAAAACAATTTTCTAATCTCCTCTTGTAATTAATTTTAATTTTAATAAATAATTTCCTCTTTTAAACAAATCCCTATTATTAAGTTTTATTAAAACAATAAATTCTTCCAACTCAACTTATATAAACTTATAAATTCCACGCTTCACAATATGCCTCCAAAATGGTGGGCTTTCTCTTACTCTGATGTATTTAGAGTCATTTCTATGTACCGGACCGCACCTTTTTTTTTCTCTTCTCTCAAATAATTTTTTATGTAGTATTTTTATTTTGTTCTTATATTTACATTTAGTTATCTAAACTTTTTATTTATTCATTTTTCAATAGAATTAAATCAACTTAACAAATTTGAAGATGATTTGAGTTCTTTTTTAAATAGAATTTATATATTAATGAATAAAAAGTTTGTTATGTCACCATAATTATGTTTATCTTTTTCTTTTTTATTAATTAGATCTCTTCATGCATGCTCTTCTGGTTCACAAAAATTTTTTGAAATTCCTTTAACCCCCAAAAAAAGTCATATTTTTTAAAATACTTCATAATTACTTTATTGTTAATAGTATCAAAATTATCTTTATTTATAATCTAAAAAATGAGCATTATGATGCAAAATTTAAGTTTTAGGTCTAGGATTTACAAGCAAATCTTACACATTAATCAAACACAAACTCTTTTTTTTTTTTTAATAAGTGGACAAAAGAAGCTCACAAAATTATAAAATGTACAATATCTTTCAATTATATTATTTGTATAAAAGAGGGGCCTATGTGTGATATTAGAGTAGAATCATGTAGAATATAAATGTTTGAGACGCTAATAATGAAAAAATTGAAGAACAATATCTAAAAATTAATTTTTTTTAAAGAAGGGTGTAATTGTAATCTGATAAATGTGAAGCGGGAAAAAAATTCTTAAATTTTAAGAGGGGGCTGGGCTCCCCGGGTCCCTTCGTCGATCCGACTATGGCTACGCCCTTGATCATGAAGGAGATTGCAATCTGCGATGGTGATAGTCTACGTGAAGGAGACCTGTGAAGGTGGTGTTGCCGTGAAGGAGATCTGTGATGGAGGCATTGGTGTATGATGGAGACAAGTGACTGTAATTTGGGGATGACAAATAATTTTTAAATTGTAATAATATTGAATTCCAAGTCTAAGGTTTGTTAATTTAACCATGGTTATATTATTCCTGTTGTCTCAGTTAGATTTAACGTCCAACCGCTTTGAGTCACTGCAGGACTGTTGGAATATTTGGATTCACGTTTAGGTGTGTTCACGGGCCGGGCCGGGTCGGGTTTTTCATACCCGATCGCAATCCGATACTGTTTAAACCCGATTATTTTAACCCGATTCGGGTTACTATTCAATACCGACCCGACAAAAACCCGATCAACCCGATCGGGTCAAATCGGGTTTAATTTAATTAAGACAAATATCCAAACCCGATTTATAACCTGATACTGTTTAAACCCGATTATTTTAACCCGATTCGAGTCACTATTTATACCGACCCGAAAAAACCCGACCAACCCGATCGAATCAGGTCGGGTTAGATCGGATCGGGGATTTTTGAACACCCCTATTCACGTTTATTAAATAAATGAATACTGGGATTTCGTTGTCCAAGTTCTACAAGTTACAAATATATAAGACAAAAAGTCTCATTATATGGGCCGGACTGTTTATTGAAACTTGGGTTTTTAATTAAAATTGTGAAACTGTTTGACAACCTTTTCATGGAATCTTGATCTAATAGTTGATAGCAAGAGAGGATGATTTGGCACTAAGAAAATAATTGATGGTGGGAATAATATTATATATTATGAAGTAGAGATCTAGTTTTGTTTGTCAACTATGACAGCTAAAGAGGATAATTTGTCAATAAGAAAATAAGTTGATAGTGGGAATATTAATATTATATATTATCAAGTAGAGATCAAGTTTTGTTTACCAACTACTTCAGCAACGCCCATATGCTTTTCTTTTGTTTATTTTCGTATATTTTTTTCCGCTTTTTGCTTTTTTTTTTTTTTAAGCCGTGTTATTCATTGGAATATAAAAGTGAAGCAAATTGTCTAGTTGTCTTTTTATAGCAGTAAGACAAAAAGGGAGTGGATGAAATCATGTCAGTTAATGTAATAAATTTACTCAAGACATGCCAAACCAATAAAACAAAATATAAATTTTGTCAAGTTTGTGTATAATAGCGGAATTATTTCATATTTAATTGAAATTAAAATAATGTCATTTTCTTAAAATATGTAATTTTGTCAAGTTCTATTTATAATTTAGTTCACAATCGCTCCCATATGCCTCAAAAAAATAATTACATGAGCTATTTAAGCAAGTGAAACACTTCTTATTTTATATCAGAATAATATAACAGTAGAAGGTGAAATATAATACTATATTCATATTACTCATAAAAAAATCAGTAAAATTAAATAATAATTTTGTATGTAGATCTAAAATATATATGGGATAAGTATAAAAATGATCGACACTTTCCTCAAATAGCAAATTAAGAGTAAAATAATGACCCTTTTAAATACGTTTTTTACAGCATGTTAAAGACAACAAATTTTAGGCATATTAATTTTATTTTTTCAAATTACATGAATTTACTTGTTCGGATTGATTACATACATTGAATTACTCACCAAATATTTCTCACCTAACTCAACAATATGTAATTTATTACATTGGTTTCTTCCAAGCGTACAATTAGGGAAAGGTCTAGCTTTCGCGTAAATAGTACATAGGCTTGCTTTAATTTAAAAAAAAAAAAGTGCTGAAGCAGAAAACAATTCATTCAGATTTGGAGCTAACGAAGTTAGCAACAAATTCATCAATATGTTGATCAGAACTTCCACCTTGAGCCATGGCCTCTTTGGCCAATTTCTTCCATTTTATAGCATTCTCTCTAATCTCTTTCCTTGATGTCTCACCCTCCAATATCTCCTTAATGCAATGTTGTATTGCTTCTTTTCTAGCAATATGGAATGCTATAAAGAGATATTGGAGGGTGATGGTTCTTATACTTTTTCACTTGGAAGAAATGTGTGATGCGTTCGAAACTAGCAAGTATACTAGTCGCACAAGTAATAAAGTGATGAGTAAGATATCGTTCCCACGAGGATTGATTAACTAAACTCAATACGAAAGTAAATGAAGAATAATACAATGCAAAGTTAAATCAATTAAGAAATACACAATGAAAGAAATCTAGTTAAGGGATTATTCTCTACCACAAGATATGGATTTGCAAATTAATCACAGAATTGTCATCCAATTACACCATTGAAATTATCAACCGTAGATAACAACAAGCTCTGTTATCCCAATCTTTCCTTACTTTGTTGTTAAACAAAATAGGCTCTTTATTTAATCTCTATTCATTAAACAACCTAGAACAAGCTCTCTAAATTTAATTCAATGGATGCATTACGATAAGAAAGATAGTTGATCTAAGCAATAAACACACAAGCTCGGATTATTTAACTTAGGTTGTATTCTCCAATTGCAATCTCTGATCACAATTTTGCTACTAAGGATTAGAAATTCAAGACGATTACGGATCAAGATTTCTAGTCTAGCAATAGACAACAACCAGATTATATTCAGTTGGCCATTCGAAATACAATCCAGCAAGCAATCATAAGCATTAGATATAGGAAAATCCAAGCAAATTCAATTAGAGAATTGGATAACAACTCCTTGCACAATCAACTTACAAAAACCATATCAGGGGCTTTGAAATCACCTTCAACCAATTCAGATTCAGTTACATATGTTTAAGAATGTGGTAAATACAATACAACATGGAGACATTCCAGAAAATGAAAGGGAAGGGAAAAACTTAGCAAATTTGATGGAATTCTCTTTGGATTGTAGTTCTTCCTCTTTCCAAGCTTCCTTTCTCCTTCAAGAACTCCAAGAGATGAAAGAATTCCAGAGCTGAAGCCTCCACCACGTTCTCCCCTCTTCAAGTATCAAAATAAAACCCTAAAATGTGTTTAAATACTCTGCTACAGTGAATTGCTACAGTGCCCCGTATTATACATGCTACAGTGGCTTGTGGAATTATATTTCTATACATCTCACACTGTTTTGATTACAACTTTTGGTACAATGAATGGATTTATGAACCGTAAATTTCTCCAGAAAATAGACTTCGAGAGCTTTCCAACGGTATATAACATGTCATCGGGTTCATTATATATCAATACAATTAAATCCGAGAAGATAACTGACTAGCAGAGGTGAAAATGAAGGGTTTTACTCCATTTTTGTGCAAGTTGCTCCAAAACTCTACAAACATCAAAACCACACAAAAACATAAAAATACCAAGGAATATAGCAAAGAAACATGGACGAATTGATATGAAAATAATACTTAAATAGACACTTATCAAATTCCCCCGCACTTAGACTTTGCTAGTCCTCGAGCAACTACAACGATATGAAACAAAACTAAACCGAAACAGAATCAAAGAAAAATTAAAACACACAAATGCTTCAACTTGCAAATAGGCCTCAAAGATTGTACTTAATTATAACCCAAGGAAAACTTCAAAATAATGCACTTGATCAAGAATTTATCTCAAAGATTAGTTTCGCTTCACTTCAATTCCTCAAGTGTGTGTGTGTAGAGCCATTCTCAACTAATCACTTGTAACCCGAATGAGTTTATGCATAAAAATGAATCATATTTAATATTGAAGATGTGTGTATAAATGAACTCCATAGGCCTGCTTTTCAAGTCACTATCCACTAATGTAGACATGCACAACACCAAGGATCAAGTAGGACTTTATTAAGCTTGTAACGTTTGGCTTCGGTGAAGGTATGATAAAGGATAAAAATTTGGCTCAAATCACCCACAAACACATAAATCATTCAAGACTATGTAGAGCTCAACCCTATAACACAACATTTCAATTCACCAGGTTACTCCCCCATACTTATTTAGAACACTCAATCTTTTTTTTTTTTTTGCAGAAAACAAAAGAAAACTACACCCCCACACTTTGTTGTTTCATTCTTTTTAAGAACACTTAAGGGTATAGATCTCTTATTCTTCGTCTTTTGTTTTTTTTCTTTTTTTTTCTTTTTTTTATTACACTTCCCCTCCCCCACACTTAAACAACACATTGTCCTCAATGTGTAAGTACGTGGACGATAAGTATAGATTGGCTGTTTTTTTTCTTTTTTCTTTTTTTTTTACAAACACAATAGAACTCACTTGCATTGCTCATGACATATCCCAACCTACTCTAACTTCCCAAAACTAGAACATAGCTTAGAATTTAATTGTGAATGATCTACATGCTCATAGGTAAGGGATAAACTGTTTGGAACAAATTCATTTGAGGTTAGGAAATCTTTTAGTGAGTTAACAAAGAAAAAGGCTTACGGAGGCTCAAAGGGGTAAACTAGGGATCAATTTCTGTCAAGGTTGGCTATTAAGGCTCAAACGGTCCAAAGATGGCCTAATTCTTTTCCCCAATGTTGCACAGTCTAGGATTTCGCCTCGAGTGACCATCAAACAAGTTCTAGAATTAATTGAAATATGAAGAAACACTTAAATTACATAAACTTTCTCTAAGTAAACAAATAACTCAGTGATAATGGCTCGGTGCTCAATTTTGTGCAAGGAATCAAAGGTAAAGCAAAAACTAATTAACATTTCAAGCACAAAGATCCATGCATCATTTATCATTGTCCAAGAGTTATTCTTAATTCAATCATTATCTTATCATCGACCCACAAAATGCAAGAAAAGAGGTACGTGGCGTTGTTACACCTGAGTCAAGATTGTATATTTCAACCATCCTTAGGACCAGTAGCCCGCAGACTTAAGGTTTCCAGCCTATATACCTTTATTATGAAAAACAAAACAAGAAACAAGACACTTCAAACAACATGAAATAAACAAACTACAAAGTTATTAAGGAAGAATGCGTTTCAAGGGTTAAGGAAACCCCATATTCTGCCATTCTCAGGTTTTTTCACAATTTTTTTTTAAATTGAAACTGATAAAGATAAGAACACATAACAACTCTAAATTACGCAAAACTAAACTCACTCATAAAATAACCAAGTTCAACAAGTCAGCAAACAAAAACAAGTTAGTTAGAATGGGTCTAAAAAGTTAGAAGTTAGCCTCCTTATTCAGCCAATATGGATTGAAGAGATCCAGAATGCGTTTCAAGAGAACTTGAACTTTTTAAGCCACCACTCTAAAAACCGAGATTAGAAAATATTACCTGGGACGAAAGAAATAACCTAAAAAAGCTCAAAAGAAATAACATGAAAACTCTCAAATAAACACAATAAAAAGAAAGCAAACAAAAACAAAGCAAACCAGCAGATAGAGATTACAGATGGAGCGTTAAATCCAGTTTACGCCTCTTATTGCCTTCTCCAAACCAATCTATCCGAGCCATGGTTGAATCAGGCGAATAGACGAATTCTTGTAATTTGTCAATTAACTCCCCTGCAGTTGAAGCTGTAACCAGGATTTGCCTCGCTGACTGTGAGATGAAGTTTTTTTTTACTGCTTGATCAAGAAAAGACAACAAACCATCAAAAAAATTATTGACATTTAACAAACCAATGGGTTTCTGATGGATGTTTAGCTGTGCCCAAGAGGTGATTTGAAATATCTCCTATAATGTACCATAACAACCAGGCAAAGCTATAAATGCATCGGACTTAACAACCATATGTGCAATACGCTCATGCATGCTAGAGACCTGTAACTCTTTCCCGATTGTGTTGCCTACGATATCTCACACAGCTAATGGTTTAGGGATAATGCCGAGAACTTTGCTCCCTCCTAGGGATGCGGCTGTGGATACACACCCCATTAACCCAAGACTGCCCCCTCGATAAATCAAATGAATACCCCTCGCAGCTAATGTCCTACAAAGATCAAGAGCTACTGTTGTAAACTCTCCATCTTTACCAAATTGCGATCCACAAAATACGTATATATTTTGGAATCGCCGAATTGGTGTTTTCTCCATTTCTACAAGTGCTCTAAACTTGTGTAAGACAATGATGCGCGTTAGGTATTATGCGATTCAAGTGTAAGACAGGTTATGAAATGACATTTCAAAATATACAGCATGGATATATACACACGTAAAACTCTCAAATTTGACACATGGGGACATAATTTCGGTGGGGGTTGCTCGATGCAGATTTATCGCCCCGAGATTGAAAAAATAGATATGCTTTCGGTGGGGTTTGACAAAACCTCCACACTTGTTGCCCACGTGTGCATGAAAAATGGAGATAAACTTTCGGTGGGGTTTGAAAAAAAACCGCCACACTTGTCTCCCACGTGAAGCATGAAAGTAAAGATATACTTTCGGCGGAGGTTGACAAAACCTCCACACTTGTCTTCCACGTGTGCTTATATCATGGGGTAGTCATCTGGTTTGTCAAAAAGAAAACTTGAAATTAAAACAAACAAAATCAACAAACAACAACAACACAAAAAAAAAAACATTGATAATCAGATCAAACGAAACAAGAAAGAAATAAAATTCGACAACAAGAACACACATTCAAATATACAAGTAGTTGTGATTGTGGCTCACATCTTCCTCTGGTTTTACGTCCAGTAACGGCTGAAACGCCTTCTATGAGTCGGGGATTTGCTTCCCATCCAGTTTTCTTATAAACTGGCAAACAGGGTCGTTTTTAGTCAAATTCCCTGGACTATAACACTGCAATTCATCACGAAATTGTGTCCATAGATTAAGCAATTCACGCTGAACAAGTCCACAAGAATGTGACTCGAGAGTTAACAAAACATTATTCAGCGACTCATTACTCAAACCATTCTTAATAAATGAAAGTTTATCTTCTCTATTCCTGGACGCAAAACCTAATGAACGACAAGTCTGGTTACAATTCCATCTAGCACATTTATAACATACTTGTAACCTTTCGCTCTTCGCCTCTTGGCGTAGTAGCTCTTTCCTAGACCAGGCATGTATTTTGCGAGATTAATGTCAGGCTCAACGGACAATCTCACCTTGGCTTCGATAAGCCATCGGATATCAGCAGGCACATTTAGGAGCATCAACGTCCAAAGTCTAGTCATCCGTACTTTATAAATTTTAAACACAGCATTTTGAGGAAGTGAAGGGAAATATTTACGAAGGTTCGACAGAAAGATATCGGCATCCATTGAAGAGGAGAAAAGGAGAGCTATTACCGATAATGCGATTGATTTTGTTTTTCTCCAAGATATGCACGTTTCAAACCTTCGAGCAATGACTTCAGCTCCCGTTTGGATGTTTCCTCAAGCTGTTGCACAAATGAGCTCAAAGCACAGAATAATCAAATTAAACAAAAGGAAGGAAAAGAAAAGAGCAGAAATGAAACTAAAGACACATAAAAGAGAGAACAACACAATAGCAAACAAAAGTCAAAAACAAGTAAAAGAAATATCAAAACAAATAAGACAGATGGCAAAGAGAGATAAAACCTGATCAATTTGATGGCCTACAAAAGGAATCTCCTCGAGACATAA
>SNVD02009315.1:0-386062 GCA_013180625.2 Boswellia sacra | reverse complement strand
ACATGTGATTTATTCCGTATGATTAATTCCTTATCTTGATTGAGATTGTTGACTTACATTGTTACATGTGAAGGGTTTTTTCAAAGATGGTTAAAGCAAGGAAATTCAAAGCAACTGCGAGGGGAACGAAGAAAGGCAAAGAAAAGATGTTATCATTTGAGAAGCGAAAGACAGAAGAAGAAAGGAGAAAATCACTTCAGGACAGGCCACACGAAGAAATGAATGTTGATGAGGTAGGTTGGAACACCCTCTATTTTGAAAATCTCCATGAAAATTTTTCCTTCACTCTTATTACAGTACTAAATATTAAAATGGTATCATGCTTGCAGGCCTAATTGAAGGACATTGATTTTTTTCCTGCAAAGATAACCTGTAGGTCAAAGATCAATGAGGTTTTATATTTGATTCGAGAAACTCTTTCAAAGTCACAGATGAAGCTGTTTAAAGACTCATGCTTCGGCCATTTTGAGGGAATGCAACAAATACAATTTTCATCGTGCATTTGCCACAACATGCTTTTGCGGGAAGTGGATAGTGACGATGAGGGTATGACCTTTCTTGTCAATGGAAAGAAGGTTACATTTTCATAGAGAAATTTTGCATCGATTACGGGGTTACGGTTTGGAAATTTTCCCCGTTATGGTCTAGGAAAGATAGTCCCCAAAAAGCAGAGCTTGTGTCATGGTCTACTGGGCGGAAGAGTTAAGTTCAACCATGGAGAATTACAAGGGGCATTCAAACAAAGCTCAGATAAAGATGACATGCTAAGAGTAAAATTGACAATGTTGTATTTCTTGGAGTGTGCATTGTTGAGTAAAGAACCAACAACTAAAATTAAGATAGACCATATTCATTTGCTTGATGATATCGATGCGTTCAATGCATATCCCTGGGGCCGAAAATGCTTTGACATGACATTAAACAGCATGAGGAAGAACATTCAGGATCGACATAGCAAATGGAATCTTAAGAAATTGCAGAAGAGCACACACAGAGAGCATTATAACTTGCATGGTTTCCCGTATGCATTTCAGGTAAAATAGTGGTACCGTATTCCCTTTTGTTGTCCGTTGAATAATATCTTAGAGCCTAATAATATCTTCTTTCTGTGTAATAGGTGTGGGTGTATGAGACATTTAAGCAATGTAATCCTAGACTGGCAATTAGGTTGAAAAAAGAGGGTGCTTTAATTCTTAGATGGATTACAAGAAGTTATCACACCAATAAGGAAGTGCAAGACATCATTTTTCGTCAATCTGAGGTATGGACTAACGGAATAAGTATGTTTGTATTTTTAGTAAGATGTATATTACATTTGATAACCTTTTCGTTTACGTACATTTCGTAGGTTGAATCTAAAAGTCATTCTCCCGCCCAACCAGGTGAGTCCCCCACCCCATACACTTTAACATTTTTGCATTGTGGAAAACTTAAGATTACAAAAACGAGGTTTACACTTAAACACGATTCAGATGAGGGCCCAAAATATGAGTATACGGCAGAATATAGAGCCACGTCGCCCCATGAAGAAATTGACAAAACACCTACCGCTTCACCTCCTGTAGCGGATACCGAGTATCATGGGCCGGACATGCATTCAAGTATTGAAGAACGATTGGATCGCATGGTAATATTTTCCATTCCCTAATTTGCTTTTCAACGTTATTGTTTGACTATTGCACATAACAATCAAATTTTTCTCTCTTCTTGATTGTTTTATAGAATGAGAAGATCGTCCACATAGAGGGTGAGCTCGGCTATCTTCGTGCTGCAGAACGTAAAAGGGAGGAGATGGAGACCTCAATTAATCAAATCCTTTCATTTATACAAGTTCAATACGGAGATTCCCAACAGCAATATAGTTCTCCTTCTCCGGTCAATAACACTTTTACTTCTTTGTTTGTTGTGTTATCTACAAAAAAAAATTCAGCATCTCATGTTATGGTATTAATTGTTGATTACAGGTTTTTGATGACCCATTCACTACTCCGTCGAGAGAGTGGCATAATGCAGATACAGTGGGGGAGCCGGCTTCTGAACATATTGCCACTGACAATGTTGACGTTGTCAATATTATTTCTGAACAGAAACATGAGAAGGAGATTCCAGCCAACACATGCATGTCCCCACCAGATGTCACTATTATAAGTGACAAACAGAAGGTTTACTTGCGTAAGCGACCAATAACACGCGCACAATCGTGTAGACCTCCTTACACAAACCCATTGAAGAAACAGAAACCGGATGAGAAGGACAATGTGAAAGAATTGAATACTTGGCTACGTCACAAAGAAGATGACGGAAAATTGTAAGTGGGGATCATCCTTACATTTCTTTTGAGTCGTGCAGCATAAGTGGTTGTTCTCATAAATTGCTTGTCATGCAGTGTTGAACTCGGGCCAGTGGTTGCTGACAAGAAGTTCTTCAGAAGTATGGTTAAACCTAGAGAGTGGTTGTCCGACGCGGTATGTACGGAAGTCAACATATTAGTGCATGGTTGTTATAAGTTACTTTCAACTAAAATGTTTTTATGATTACAGCATATAGATGCCGCATTTTGGTTCATTCGGCACAGATTTGCAAATCAGGGTGGACAATATGCTATAATGGATTGTTTTTTTCAGGTACATATGTAATCATAATGCCATGACTAGTAATAAATAATGATTCATTGTTTCGAATGATTCACTGAGCTGTTAGGTGTGCTGTGCAGCAACTATTGGTTGCAAAATTCTCATTATTTGAAAAACAAGAACCACTATGGACTGAGAATGATGACAGATGCATCAAGTACGCTAAAGGTGAAACCAAATTTGAAGGCACATCATGGTCGGCTGCGGAAAGGGTGAGTAAAACAAAGATGAATGACCACTTAATATCTAGTTTTGTTGTAGCTTCTGTCTCACATGACTTGTCTTTTGGCAATTCTTTTGTTTCTTAGGTTTTTATTCCAATAAACATTGGGAAAGTTCATTGGGTGTTGGGAGATGTTAACATGAAAGAATGCAAGATCGATGTATATGACTCGGACCACACTTTATACGCAGAAGATGAATTTCAAATTCACTTGTCGCCATATGCCCGGATGATTCCTTCATTGCTACAGGCCATTGATGGGAATAACAGTGGTGGTGCTGATCCATGGCCCGTCATTCGAGTCGAAGGTGTTCCACAACAACAAATAAGGTTATTTCTATTTAAAACTAAACTTGTTTCATTTATCGTAATATCCACTCTTCAAGTTGCAACTAACCATTATGTTTTGTTCTCGTGTAGTGGAGATTGTGGAGTTTTTGTTATCATGTTTCTTAATTGCCTGGTTACTGGTGAGTCTGTAACAGTTATACGTCATCCAGACCATGCTCGAAACTATAGGAAGGAGTTGGCGGCAGACATGTTCGATATGAGATTGTGGAAATGAGCTCCCAAACCATGGTGAAATCCTGCATTGTAGAAACTTTGTAATACTCGTTCGGATGTATGTATTTAATTTTGATGGAACGAGTAATTGTATAGTAAAACCTTTGGTGATGGTATTATCGTTTGTATCCATGTAAAGCTCAGAGGAGCTGACAAATTGTAAAGCTCATTTTGTGTTAACATATTACTTTTTCTTTGGCATGTGTCTGTCTTCTACGTGAGAAAAATCTTATTTCAGACATCTTATTTTTGTGTCATTATCTGTCTTAGATGTCTTCCAGATACATTTGATTGTTCCATTTGCTGTTGTGTTGGTGCCTGCAAAGAAACAGGATGAACTAGTCATGCATGCCTCCCAGTTTGTTGGTTGAGGAGATTCAATAAAAGTTGTATTTTCTGTTGAACGGCACTGGATTTCTGTTAAATGGGTGAAGGGAGATCATGATAATGTTTTGCCACAAATGGAGACGGGTCGTGAAGCATTCTGGTTTTCTGCACGATCGGGTCGT
Source organism: Boswellia sacra (assembly GCA_013180625.2). Taxonomy (NCBI): domain Eukaryota; kingdom Viridiplantae; phylum Streptophyta; class Magnoliopsida; order Sapindales; family Burseraceae; genus Boswellia; species Boswellia sacra. The sequence goes on along the minus strand of SNVD02009315.1, from coordinate 382,133 downwards.
GCAGTCGGCACGACCCGGTCTTGCAGAAAGGCAGATTGCATAAGCAATCTCCAAAATTGCACGACCCGGTCGTGCTGACTGCACGACCCGGTCATGCAAAAAGGCAGATTGCAAATGCAATCTCCAAGTCTGCACGACCCAGTCGTGCTAACTGCACGACCCGGTCGTGCAGAAAGGCAGATTGCTTAATGCAATCTGTTTTTCTGCACGACCGGGTCGTGCAGTCAGCACGACTGGTCGTGCTAAAAAACAGATTGCAACCACCAATCTGTTTTTCTGCACGACTGGGTCGTGCAGTCAGCACGACTGGTCGTCCAGAAAACCAGATTGGTGGTTGATTTGATTATGCTTAAAGGCGTGACCGGGTCTGTGGCCCGATGGTTGGACTGCTGTTACTGCAGATGGTAAACGCAGAATTTCTACTACATGATGGACTCCTGTACAAAGCCAATATAACTAGTTTACGCTGGAGAATTATGGCTCTCTCATGCATTGATATTTATATTCGCTGCTTTATCATTTCAGGACGAGTTTCAGCTGAAATGCAGATTGCAGTATGCAATCTGATTTTCTGCACGACCGGGTTGTGCTCATATGCAGATTGCTTAATGTACACAAATGCGCTATTACACAATGCTTTGCCCTATTTTAGATGTCACTCTTGTCGATTTCTATTCATATTATATAAAATTACAATGTAAGAGAAATGAAATTGCATTACAATAGCATATTGCATTCTGGTGTACAAGAACAACTTAATAATAATGTTATTTATTGAAGTCATTAGGCAACAACATCCCCCACTAACATGTCCAACAAAACTATTACAACACACACATCTATAAATGATCGCAACACACACATCATCCAAAGCATAAAGTAAAGCATTTACAAAGCAGTAGGTACATGTGGTTACTCCCCACCGACATCATTTAATGGAGCCTCCGGATTTCTTTGGGTTGACAGCGGATTCGTCGACCTGCATGTCTTCCGATTATGACTTCTGCCACCACACCGCCCACATTTACGTGATGTCCTTTCTTCACCCAACGATGGAATTCGATTCTTCTTTTGCCTACCCCGACCGCGACATTTCGCGGGGGGTAATATTATACGTGCCTTGACATCATCTGGGATATCCCACTCCTCAGACGAACCAACAGGGTAGATAGCTTCCGCATATGCAGTCAATAAGACTTCGGACCTATAAAAGTGATGAGTAAAATTATAGACTGATAAGTTACGCACTCTACACACTGCAATAACGTGTTTGCATGGTAACTGTTCAATCTGGAATTCTCGGCAGCTACATGTTCTTGCATGCAAGTCTACATGACCATCTAAATATCCATCTTTGACAGTAAACTCGTGCAGGCTAATTGGAACAACTCTATAAGAAAGGCCTTCCTCGTGCCTATTTTTCAACTGTTTTTCAGCCCATGTTGTTAGTGGAGTTGTCATGTTAATTGCCTCCTCCCTACGTGTACAAAACCATTTTTGTAACACCTCTGATATAATATGATCCACTAGCTTCATAATGGGAAATTCTCGTGCTTCCTTGAGAACACCATTCAGGCACTCTGCAATATTGGTTGTCAAAATACTATACCTTCTGCCATCAAAATGCGAACGAGCCCACTTTGCATACCCAGCTTCGTGTAGATATTGTGCAATACGGTGGTCGATTCTATTAATTTGTCGCATTAGGTCCTCAAACTCACATTGACGATAAACTTTGCTGGCTGTGAAGAATATATCACTTATAACCACATCTTTGAATTTGGCCCTAAGATTTTGTGAAATATGATACACACAAGCACCATGTTGAGCATCAGGAAACACTTTACCCACCCCCTTGCCTATGCTTTTATGACGATCAGAGATTATCACAATATCTTCAACGGAACCAATAGCATCCTTCAATTTCGTTAAAAACCATTCCCATGATGCATCATTCTCAGAGTCAACAACGCCAAACGCCAAAGGATAAATTTGATTGTTACCATCCATGCATGCGGCCACAAGCAGGGTGCCTCTATATTTGCCCTTCAAAAAGGTCCCATCCACAGCAACAACGGGCCTTACACAAGTTCTAAAGCCACGTATGGAAGCACCCAAGGCAAAAAAGAAATATAAGAAATGGTCATGTGGATCAGTATGTATGTGAGTGATAGTGCCGTGATTATGCTTCTCTAAAGTATGACAGTATCTTGGCAATAACCTGAATGAATCTTCTGGTGAACCCCGAACCAACTCTAACGCATGCTCCCGCGCTCGCCATGCCTTTCCATAAGAAATATGAATTCCAAAATTCTTTGCTACATCATGTCTGATATCACTAGGCCTATAAGTCACTCTAACATTATTGTACTTCTCATGAATATCCATAGAAATTAACTTTGATGTAGCTTGACGATGATCTCGCTCAAGATTGTTAAGAGCACATGCATGTACGTCACAAAGCTTTGTCACCTTAAAAAGATCACAATTCTTGATTTTCATGGCACGAAGTCGCCACTTGCAAAATTCATCTATACATGCTATCTTGTAAAGGGTTTTGTTGGACTTTTTTACCCTAAACTGAAAGTTCCTTCTTACTGCTAAAATGCTGATCTTGTTTTGCAAATCCCTCTTATTCTTGAACACACTGCTTACATATACATCGGTGTTACTATTAGAAAGTCTACATGATGACCCAACATTAGAAGTGCCCAATGAATTAGAATTACTCCCTATTTCTTGATTAGATGAAAACTCATTACCTCTACAAAAATAACCTTCACGATTAGATTGAGAAATGTCACATGAACGCGATTCTGGTGCTTCGACATGATCAAAATTCTGTACATCATCCAAGGGACTAGGATCGAGATCAGTATTAATTAATGGTTCTTCCAACACATCATCTTCATTAATAGTGGAAGGAATTGCATGACAACGTTCTTCTGGGTATGTTGACGGAACACTGGTAAGAAGTTGGTTACTACCCTCCCTCGAACCTATACCATTTTCAATATCATTTTCATATGAACGGGGTTCAACAATTGCATATAAGGGGATCCTATTTGAAGGGTCCACATTGAGGTTTTCCTCAAAGAAATATTTCAAATCTTCATCACTTTCTACTATTGATGGAGGAAGTGGAATATGTGCCCTTAACACATATTGCAATGAAAATGTGTTTTCCTCTAATGACTTATTAGTGACTTCAGAAACTTTACGAACTAACTCTTCATAGGTTATTGACATAGGCAAAGTCACACCTTTGTTTCTACGACCATTGAAAAAAAATTATCTGCCACTTGACACCCATTTACCATCATACACGATAGGAAAACGAACATTATCCATTCACTAAAGCCTGTAATACCAATACAAAACATTACAATTAATTCAAAACAGATTTCACTCTATTGCACGACCGTTAGACAAGTATTATGCATCATGACTATTTCGACAAAAGTATTATATACCATCACTAATTGGAGAAAATGGTCGTTTTGCACGACCCTTTGGAGAAAGGGCCTTTTTGCACAACCCTTTGGAGAAACGTGGAGAAAAGGGTCGTGCAGCACGCCGCTTTGGAGAAACGTGGAGAAAGGGTCGTGCAGCACGCCCCTTTGGAGAAACGTGGAGAAAGGGTCGTTTTGCACGACCCTTTGGAGAAAAGGGTCGTGCAGCACGCCCCTTTGGAGAAACGTGGAGAAAGGGTCGTGCAAAACGACCCTTTGGAGAAAAGGGTCGTGCAGCACGACCCTTTTCTGAAAAAGGTGCAAAACATCCTTACATAAAAAATGGACCACTTCAAGCCTTAATTTCCTTCAACATTGACCACTTCAACAGATGTCAAACATAAAAATTGAAAAAAACAAATCTCAAGACAAATCTCAAGAGAAAATCAACTATGAATACCTTCACTCACTAGCTTCTTGGATTCAACAATCAACTTCTTGGATTTCAATCTTCACTTACTAGCTTTACACTGCTTTAGTGGGAAAATTTTCAGATGCCGTTTTGTTGGAGAGTTGGGAGAGCCGTTTTGGAGTGTTGGTGTAGGCGAGTTCTGTTGGAGCCGTTTTGGGCGAGTTCTCATTCTGTGATGTCTTCTTCTCTTCTCTTGTCATTTTAACTAAGGGATAAATTGGACTTTTCATGTCCAAAAGGGGTCAAAATTAAGCAAATATCAAGAAGGGGTCATTTTTGAAAAAAAGACCCCAAAAGGGGTTAAATAAAAAAATTACCTGTCCCTTATATATAACTTAAGAAAAATTTCACAAATAACCCTTATGTATGGACTAAAATCACAAATGACCTCGCATTTTTAGAAATAGGAGGAAATGGCCCCAACATTACATTAATTTTGTTACCGTAAGATAGTTCAAATACAATTACAGTTGTACCCTTTTGATTGCTGAAAGCTTTTTAAATATTTTCAGTGTATATAATAAAAAAATAAATTTTATATATTCTTCTCTCTCCTCTTAAAATCTAAATAAAAAAATAATTTTTTCTCTCCCCATTCCCTCTCCTTTCCTTATACATTTCTTTGTCGTCTCTGCTTCTCTCACCATTTTCCTCTGTCCATATCAAAACTTCAAAACTAAACAATCGAAGTAAACAAAAGGAAACCAGCAACACAAACACAAAATCTAAAAATCAAATAACAGAAATTCAAAAATAAGGAAAGGAAACCAATAAGGCAAAACAGGCGTGGTGTCTGTTTGGTTACTTTTTTTGCATCCAATAAAGCAAAGCAAGGCAAAAATGGCTGTATCATGTTCAAGCCTCAATCAAGCATGGTATCTGTTCTTTTATTAAAAAATACAAAAGTTGTTCTCTCTGAGTCAATCTCAACCTTGATTGAGCATTACCTCACTTTTTCTTTTCAATTTTTTAATTGTCTCACTTCATATTTCTCGACACACTTCTCTTTCTTGTATTTGTCTTCTTCCTTAAACTATCATCCTTAAGGTTCCTGCTTCGGCTCTACCTCCCCCTCTTTCCTTTAGCCAATTTTCACTTCCAATCTTCTCAAGAGATCTAGTAGATTAGGGCCCATTTGGTGTCCATAATTTTTTCAAAATTTTTTCCATCATAATTTTCCCTAACTTCAACTAAGATTTCAAACAAACCAGAACAAAATTTAAATTGAACTTCATCACCATTGCCACTTCAGCTCTCTTTCCTCTTCAAACCCATGCTTCCTATGAAGCCAAAGATACCATAGAATAAGCCAAACCCACTTAGAAAAGCTCAGCAGTAGCTATTCTTGGTAGAAAGCAAAGGTGTGTAGCTTTAAGCTACAAAATGTGCAGAAAAAATAAAACCCATAAAAGCAAACAAAATGGATATTCCTTCACTAAAAAAACCAGGGAATGAACACTAATCTTTATATACAAAGGATAGAAAATTCTAGAAAATATTTAGATTCATCTAGACTATTGATCAAATAATTTCATCTTGTTATAAGCTATCAAGGTGCTAAGTCAAGATAGCCACCAGAACAGCGATATCCTCTTATATCACACCATACATCACTTACCACAAAATAGTCCATATAGGCATCCTAAGTGGAGCAATATCAGATGCCAATTCCTACCCTATATCTTCATTTTGCTATTAAGCTTCTCCACTTTCATCCTCCCTCAAACTCAAGTATCCTCTGGTGACGTTGACTTTGCTTCAAAGTTTCTGAAATATGCCAGCAATGAATGGCTTGGTAAAGATTTCTACAACTTGATCAATGGTCGGAACATATCGTATTTCTAGCTTTTGATTGATAACTTTATCTCTAATGAAATGAACATCAAGCTCAACATGTTTAGTTCTTGTATGAGGAACTGGATTTTATGCAAGTGTAGCAGCACTTTGATTATCACACCAGATATTGGTGCTCTATCAATCTTTAAATGCAATTCTTAAATAAGAAGACTTATACAAGCAATCTCTAAAGAAACCTCAGCTAATGATCTGTATTAACTTTTTGTGCTTGATCTTGAGACTACTCTTTATTTCTTCGATGACCAAGAGACCAAATTGTTTCCAAGGAAAACAAAAAATCATCCAATTAATCTTCTATCATCAATGTCTATAGCCCAATCTGCATCTGAAAAACTAGTGAGCTTCGTTCTTCCGTTTTCTTGAAACTCAATTCCCAAGTCTGTAGTCACTACAAGAAAAATGCTCATATTTTAGCAGTTTTTGGCCGTCAAATATGTATATATTTGGTGGTCTTAAAAACGACACCAATGGCACCGTCACATATGGTCAATTTAGCATATTTGGCGGTCTTATGCCGCCAAATATGCACCTGACTATACTTGGCGGTTTTTGATCGCCAAGTATAAATAGTTTTAAAAAATTAAAAAAATATATACTTGACAGTTTTTAGCCACCAAATATGCACCTAACTATACTTGGCGGTTTTTGACCGCCAAGTATAAAAATTAAAAAAACATATACTTGACGGTTTTTTGCCGCCAAGTATAATAGTTTCAAAAATTAAAAAAATATATTTGGCAGTTTTTAGCCACCAAGTATTTTAAAAAAATTAATATATATATATATTAATTTAAAAAATTATATATATATATATATATATATATATATATATAAATAGGTATCATTGTTAAATAATACAATTTTATAGCATTTTTTGTCCATACACTAATCTCATTGCAATGAGTAGAAATTGCAAGTTGAATGAAATCTATGTACAACTCCCACCTTTAATTCATATTATATTGAAGACCATGAGAAGAAGACATTCATTCCAATAAAGCATCCCTTTTCCTTCAACCTTCCTCCTAGTCAATATCATCCTCATCCTCTCTAGAAGCCTCAGCCTCAACATTCAAGTCATTGACCTTGAAACTTTCACTTGTGTTGCCTGTAGTAATGCAAAGGGAAATGGTTGAGGAATAATGACTAACAAACTAGTGTTAAATAGTAAGATCTAGGAACAACAAAATCCAATGCAAAAGTACTAGAAAGATAATCCATCGTATAATGGCCATATATAAATGTGTTTGAAAAAGACAAACAAACACCTGCATGCAAATTCTTTAAGCATATTACTTTGTGTCAGTAATAAATACACAAATATGATGTCTACACAACACACCATAGATTAATTAACTCTATAGCAGTCCTTGATGGTTATCTTTGTGACTTGACATTTCTAGGGAAAAAGACCTCCATAAATAAGCTTGAATTGACTATAAGATTTCTTTTCCGCCAAAATGACAACAAAAAAGCCCAACAAAATTCACATGCAATTTACGATCCCAAATGAAAAAGTCTCACAAACTACGGACATTTTCTTTATGTTGAATTTCCAGAATCTGGAAATTTAATAATGTAATTAGCAACCCATAACATTATAGTAACACATTATCATACTAAATTAAACTGACATTTAAAACAAGTTACCTGCCAGTGGAGCCTATTCCTAATCGACATCAACATCTCCCTCATCCTCTTCACGTTTAGACTTCAAGCCCATTTGACGATTAGAAGACATTCCAGAGAGACCATCAGCAATGGCTGTGTTTGAAAGTTCAGGTTGTTGCTTAGCTGCTTCTTCTAGTTCCTGTTGTTTCTTAAGCAGAGCAGCATAATAAGCTTTAATATACTCATCCTGCAACATGAGTAAATATGTTATACATTGAGCAAATGAGATGGAGAAAGAAAGAATCCAGATCATAACAAGAAAAGTAATAATCTCATTGCACTAGCCTGTATACTATGTTTATCATCCTCAACAATAGACTTCTTGTCGTTTGAGAATCCTCTAGCCGCTGAACTCCCATCCATCTTTGACTTCTGCTTGACCTCTCCACGTTGTTCCTTTTGTGAGATTCATCCCTTGCTTGATCATCCAAGGTGGCAAAATTTTCACACACTCACGCGATCAGTTCTAACAATGTTCAAGGGAAAATATTAATGTTCTGTACTCATTCTTACAACCAATGACAGCCCTAGATGTGGCTAATACAAATCACTGATCTAGGCTCTCTTAACTCTCAGTTAATTCACTAATTCTCTAGGTACATAAAATGCACTCGAATATCAACAAAGTGCAAACATGTGCAAAAAAGGCCAACATAGAGTGCATTAACTTGAAATGTGTCACTGGCATACTTTTAGAGATTAAGCTAAATAACAAACTAATACATATAAAAATGAATTAAAGCCACCCATAAACATCCATTTACACTAATTAAGATTATAAAAGGTTAATTTACAGGAGAGCTACCTTTAAAACAAGCTACTTTTGTCATCTACCCAGCAAAGTAATTCATTTCTGAATGGCAAGAGGAATTCATTTCTTTGGTCTACGCTTTCTGCACTGTAGAATTGCAGGGTCCAAACTCCAAATTGCATGTTTGATTAAACAATCAAACTGGAATAGCATTTAAATAAAAGACACGAGTAATAATTAAAAAAATCAACTACAAAACTGGCTGGTTTAAAACCATTTTGTGACAAAATTTCTGTTAACCCAAAATCAGAGATATGCACAATCCGACTCCAATAATATCTACAAAACTCATTGGATACTGTACAGTACCATTTTAGAAATCTTCTCGATCAAATTACAATTCTGCAAACTGTAGATATTGTTTTTATCTTCCTAACACTTGAAGGCTGTAGGCAATCAAACAAGCTGGACCTTTACAAGGCTACCATTAATAAGCATAGCATATAATATTTGACCACATCTCAGCTTGTCATTCCCAGAGTCAGACCAACTTATGTTGTGCCTTAAACATCAATACATATAACTTAAAATGCTACAGCATAATGCAACAAAGAACTCACAAATATAATAAAAAGAAATTTTAAAAGAAGAAACTGAAGCACTAATTAATAAAATTATAAAAAGTAAAACATAACATCAAATTTTGTTACAATGTCTGTCTAAAGGATTTACCATGAAAGGCCATCAAGATAAAAAAGGCAAATCCTCTTATAGAATGTTAACTTGGTTTCTCATATTTCTCTTATGAAGTGGTTCCAGTTTCTCCTCAATAGATTTGCCAATTCCTCTTCCACTTGTGTTAGCATCATGAAATTTCCTTTTAGTAGAATCTACTAGCATTGTTTCCATTAAATCTTCACTGTTGGCTGCAAATATCTCGTCAGAAGTGATAGGCTGGGTCATGCTATGCTTTTCATACAGTGCACAGATCCCACAGCATTTCACCATGTAAATTTTTCTCGGGCTTCTACTTTCAGTATTCCAACTGAATGTGTTAAACTCAAATAACACAGTCCTAGAGTCAACCTCAAGTAGTGTATAGATACAAGGACTATAACCTAGTAGTGTGTGATCTGACAAAACAAGCCCATCAAAATTGTTGACAGTTTCGGATTTGACATCCACATCCTTGGCTTCACCACCAGCAAAGGCAACTTTAACCTGCCAAATCCAATCGACAATTGCTCGCAAACAATCCAATCTAATTTAATTGTACAATATGTACAACATCTGACATTAAAGAGTTGTAAACTTATCAATGTAAGATAGCATGCCTCATACGGAAACAAAGTTGATATAAAGAAATTAAACCATACTCTTTCTTCTTTTTAATGGAAGTATATCAAACCACCAAGTGGAAACCACATAGCAACAAAAAATAAAGTTTAGATCATGAGACAATGTACCAAAAGAAATATAAGAATCAATAATGTCAAATATATCACTGCAAGATCAAACACCAGCACAGCCGTTAACTTTATAAAAATGAGTACTAACCAGTAGCTCTGACTCTCCTCCCCAGAAATCAGATCTGTCAATACGTTGGCAGTAACTACAGACGGACATTTATGAATACGTTCAATGGATTCAAGTCATGACAATATGATAAATCATATTTTGGTATAACAAGAACTAGAAAAACTTCCATGACCACTAATCAGATTAAAGAGTTACCGCTTCAAAGACTCCTCCACTGTAATTAATTGCAACCAATGCCTATTCACACTACCTACGTTCACTGCCATTATCACATATAACCTCCTTTACGACCATTCGTAATTCATCTGTAATTTTATAAATAGAAAAGGTAAGAACCTAAAACTTGTAGCAGTATTGTGATAAATTCTGACTATAAACATACACAAAAAAAAAAATTTCCTAGCTCAGATTTTTTAAATAGGCTTTACATAAAAAGATAACTGGTAGCAAAACTTGAACACATTTCTTCATTTTACAATAACCAAAGCTAGTTTATTTACAGTGATCTCATTCAATGATAAAAGAAAATGCGCAAGCTTTGAATTGGTATGTTAAATTTTTTAACTTGTAATTCGAAAGATACATAGTGGTGTCATCATAAAGCATCTGCCAGGATCAAATTGGCACTCATATGCACTTGAAATTCACAAGAAACGAAATAAACAAGACCAACCCAACATACTTGCATCATCTCTCTCTTGGCGTGAGTTAAGAGAGATACCCTTGTTTAAAGCCATTCCTTTTACCTAACGTCATTAAATCACAACTGAGTTCAGAAGGCAACAAAAATATATTCCAAGGTTTGGTTCAAGTAATATATCATAATTTTCAAATTCAAAATTACTAGAATAAAAACCCAACGCATCACGCGCACCTATGGCCCTGTGCTCGCCACCACCGCCACCCCGCCATACCTTTTTTTATATAATTATAAAATAGAATTATATATAACATTACCGAATTCTCTAATTTTCTCTCACTAATATTACCAGAGACCCATTTCACCACTAACAAATAAACAATAAATTATAAAATAAAAAAATTATGTCTGAGAAGAAGAAGTTACTTGGTTTGATGTTCTAAGGTTTGAGAAGTGTTTTGTTCGGTAAGAGTGAAGGAGATGGAGTTTAGTTTGGTTGGTTGCTTTGTCTCGTACTTTACGGTTTGTGTTGGCAAAAGTGGATAAGATTTCAGATCTGGAGGATTTTTGGGGGGCTCAGATCGTACGGTTAGCATTTACAGTGGTGCATGGTACTCACGGGTTAGACATAAGTAGATCGGCATGAAGGCTGCAAATCAGGACTATACCAGATCGGCGATGGTGGCCTAGACATAGATCGACGATCGTGGACTAGAAGCTTTGCTACAACGGTGGACTAGACGCAGATCGACAGATGAAGTCGCAGACTCACGGTGGAGCGGCGACGGTGGCAGAGCAAATCGTGATTTAGGGGAGGGTAGCGTGGTGTAGCTTCCCTCCCATATCATGTCAAAAACGCGAATTCAGAGAAGAAGAAGATGATGAAGACCAAACTGAAAGTAGAGAAGACGACCCAAGTGAAACTATTAGGAATTAGGGTTAATCAAAATCATCACTTTCTTTATATAGTTTATTAAATTTCAAGAAAATCCCCATCTATTAAGACTTATCAAAATTGTCCCTACAAATTACATAAGAATCCATACATTCTATAAATTTTCAAATACTTTATAATACGGAGCAAGACAAAAAGTTTTGTTACTGTCATGCTTGTCTACATACTTGGCACTATCTAAAAAAATGAGAAATATATAATATAGTCAACACAATTAGTGACACGTGTGAACAAAATGTGGGTTTGACTTTTTTATTAATGTTATATTTCTCACTTTTTACAAAAACCGTCAAATAAAAAAATACAAAGTGACAAATATATGAAAAATTCTTGTAGTGAGTACCTTTTAAGTGCCTAAAATCCCTTTGCATCCTTACCAATGCTACTAAGAAGGATTCTACATGAATTGACTTAACTTGTTGGCTGCATATGAAATTTTTAGCCTAGATATTATTGCATATTGCAATCCTCTTATGATCCTTCTCTAAAAGGAAGGATTAGAGAATGTTTCCCCTTGCTGCTTTGAGAATTTCATCCCTGTGCTCACAGGAGTTGGACAAGGTTTGCACTTCTCCATATTTGCCTTCTTCAACAAATCCTCAATATACTTGGTTTGTGAAAAATGCAGCCTTCCTCTAATTTTTTTAACTTCAACAGCAAGGAAGTAAGACACATACCCTAAATCCTTAAGCGCAAAACTCTAATTTAGCTACAGAATTATCCTCTCAATTGTATGATGGCAATTACCTGTTATCAAAATATCATCTACATATACAAGTAGAATATGTCAGTTTTGAGTTTCCACTGAGAAAAGAGAGAAGAATCTGATTTTGAGTTTTGGAATCCCCATTTATCAAAGAGCTCTTAAGCTTCTCATACCAAGCCCTTGGTGCTTGTTTGAAAGCATATATAGCCTTGACCAGTTTACAAACATGATGTGGTCTATTTGAGTCAATGAAACCTTCTGGTTGATGCATGAAAAAGTCTTCAGTGAGCTTTCCATTCAGGAAGGCATTGTTCATAACAACTTGCCTGATATCCTATTGTTTCATGGTTGCAATGCTGAGACTTATCCTTATGGTGGTAGATTTCACTACAGGGCTAAAAGTTTTTACTAAAATCAATTCCAGGAGTTTGATGAAAGCCCTTTGCAACAACCCTAGCTTTGTATCTCTCAACACTCCCATCAGGTTTGTATTTAGTTTTGAAAATCCATTTGTTTCCGATGATTTTCATGTCTAGCTGCTTAGGAATAAGGGTCCAAGTGTGGTTTCTAAGAAGGGCATTATACTCATCTCCCATTGCCTTTCTCCAATTCTCATCAGATATAGCTTGTAAGACACTGATGGGTGTTATAGTGTTTGAGAAGGAGAGTATTTATAGCTTAGGCTTATAAATTCCTACTTTACTTCTAGTGATCAAAGGGCGAGTTAAGGTTGTTTGAGGATGTTGTGACTTTGGAATTGTTTCTGGTTGTGTTGGCAGAGAAGTGGGTTCAATGTTTGTTCTTCATATCTCATGTTGATATTGATCAGTGATAATGCCCAAGTCAAGTTGAAGAGGAGAATCATTTTCTGAAAGATCTCTAAAACCAATGAAGGATCTCCAAAACCAATCTTTCAGTAGATTTATTTGGTTCAAGAACACTTTTTAAAAGAGGTTGTTGAAAAGAGAAGAATTATTGGAAGACCTTTGGAGTGACAAAAGAGTTTTGCACTTGATTTGACTTAAACTCTGGATTATTTTTAAAAGAAAAATCTAATTCATCAAAGACAACATGTTTGCATATATAGACTCTTCCAGAACTATGCATGCACTTGTATCCTTTATGACTATCACTATAACCTACGAAGATGCATTTAGAGGTGTGGAATTCTAATTTATGTCTATTGTAAGGTTTAAGAAAAGGATATGCAACACATCCAAATGTTTTAAGAAAAGTGTAATCTGGTTTGAATCTTTTCAAGAGTTCAAAGGGTGACTTATTTTGTAAAACTAGTGATGGCATTCTATTGATTAAAAAGGTGGCTATTTCAAATGCTTCAAACCAGAATTTGAAAGGAAGATGAGCTTGAGCAAGGAGTGTTAAACTACTTTCTACAATGTGTTTGTGTTTCCTCTCAATTCTTCCATTTTGATGATTGTTATGATGGCATGAATGCCTAAAATCTATTCCGTTTTGTTTAAGGTAAGATTCAAATGTTCTGTACTCTCCACCTAAGTCAGATTGAAGTGTCTTGATTTTCTTATCTAAAGAATTTCCATATGAGTTTTGAAGTTTAGGAAGCAATTAAAGGCCTGACTCTTATTTTGCAAAGGAAAAATCCAAGTGTACCTCGAGAAATTATCTAGGAAACTAATATAATATCTACTCCTATTTGTGGAGAGGAAAGGTGTAGGTCCCCAACGATCTGTGTAGATAAGTTCAAGTAAGTCTTTAGCTCTCTTTGTGATAGTCTGTGATAAAGTTTGTAATTTTTGCCAAGTTGGTAGGCTACACAAAAGTCTGGATTATTTTGAACATTTCCTTTAAATTGATCTTTACAAGAAGATATTATAGTTTTTAAGGTTTCTTGGTTGGGATGTCCTAGTCTTTTGTGAAGTATGTTAGAGAAGTAAACAATTTCGGCATTGTTACAAGAAAGAGGAATTTAAATTGAGAACATTCATTTTTGCTCACATCATTTGAAGCACATTTTTTGCATAAACAGAACAACTTTCAATAGACTTTGCACCAGACTTTGACTAACTTAATTTAGCAAACAACGTTATGGCACTATGCCTTCTTGGAATTGAAAAACTATGGACGTTGACAGACTCTATAGTAGAATGTTTTCTTGGAATGGAAAAGGAATGAAGTTGAACAAATCCAGGCAGTTAATAAAGACCTTGTTTAGTTTCCCCTTGCAGAAGAAGATTCCCCCTCTTGTCCTTGATTGAACAAAATCCATCACAAAATTCAACAAGCAAATTATTATCAGAAACTAATTTAGAGACATTAAGAAGGTTTTTTGAAATCTCAAGAACATATAGAAAATTCTTTAGAATGATTGATCTATCAGCAGACATAATAGGAAAATAGATATTACCATAATGAGAAATATGAAGAGATTGGCCATTTCCCACTATTATCTTGTCTAGTCCTTTGCATTCATTCCTCATATTTAGGTTTGACAAATCATTGGTCATACGGTTGGTAGCTCCACTATCAAGGTACCAATTAGAGTCGAACGCTGCGTCCTGAGAAAGCACAAAGGCTGTATTGTGACCTTATGAATTGTTGATGTTAAAGTTCTTATCATGCCTCTAATAGTATATGTTAGCTGCATGACCATATTTCCCACAAATCTGACAAGTGGGTTTCGAGGAGTTTGTCCCTCCAATATTTTTTCCATGACCTCTGCCTTTACCACCTTTAGAGGTGGTGTTTCTACTACCAAAATTGGACGTGTAGTTTTGGGCAAGGTTTTTCTGTTGTGTGTTTTGCTAAGCAAAATTGATTGATGGATTTTGTGTGAGATCAAAGGAAGCAGCAGCGTGAAACTGCTCAAGTCTGCTTTCATGGTTCAAGAAAAATTCATACACCTCTTGGAGGGTCAAAGGCTCTACCCTTGCAGTGACATTTACCACAACTGCATCATACTCTAAGCCTAATCCTCCTAAGAGAGGTATAATAAACTCTTCTTCTAGCACTAGACTCCCTACTGCAGCTAAGCTGTCTGAGATGGCTTTCATTTTTTCAAAGAACTCAGCATGGAGAGCTGGCCTTTCTTTGTGCTATTAAGTTGTGTTTTCAGTTGAAGGATTCTAGATCTTGATTGAGTAGAGAAAGTCTTCCCAAAGCATAACAGACTTCAAGAGAGGTATTGTAGTCCATAACATGACCTAATATAGTCTCAGACAGAGCTGAAAGCAACCCACTAAGAAGAGTTTGATCCTTTATCTTCCAGACCAAGTATTCAGGATTGCTAATAATAATACTTTTATCACCTTCTTCAAGGGTTATTGTAGGACTTGGAGGTTGTTAGAAAGGATCAAGTAGCCCTTCAAGATCATTTGATCTGATCAAAAGAAGCACTTGTGATTTCCATAGTATATAATTAGATCTATCAAGTTTAATTGGATTTGGAAAGGAATAAGCATTGTCGATAAAGATGTTTGACTGGATAATTTGTCAACCATTTAGAGGGTTGGAGTGCTGATCATTTGATTCGGCCATGTTTTAAGAAAAAATACCAAAGCTCTGATAACAACTTAGAGAAGCTAAGCACTTGGTAGAAGGTAGAGGTGTGTAGCTTTGAGCTAAGAAATGTGCAGAAAAAATAAAACCCATGAAAGCAAACAAAATAGATATTCCTTCACTAAAAGAACCAGGGAATGAACAGTAATCTTTATATACAAAGGATAGAAAATTTTTAGATTTATCTAGACCATTGATCAAATTATTTCATCTTATTGTGAGCTATGTCAAGGTACTAAGTCATGATAACCGCCAGAATAGTTATATCCTCTTACATTACATCATACGTCGCTTGCCACAAAATAGTCGACATATGCATCCTAAGTAGAGCAATATCAAATGCCAATTCCTGCCCCGTATCTTCATTTTGCTATTAAGCTTCTTCACTTTGAAACCTAAACACCCAGAAATTCACTGAAAATTACAAAAGAAAAAAAAGAAGAAAAAAACACATTTAACACTCCTCTCTTACTCCTTCGCACAACCATGGTCATAGCTACACACCAACCACAACCAAATCGATTTGTACCACTAGTTAAAACTAAAGCAAGCCCACTAA
Organism: Boswellia sacra; assembly: GCA_013180625.2. Classification (NCBI taxonomy): domain Eukaryota; kingdom Viridiplantae; phylum Streptophyta; class Magnoliopsida; order Sapindales; family Burseraceae; genus Boswellia; species Boswellia sacra. The sequence goes on along the minus strand of SNVD02009315.1, from coordinate 365,997 downwards.
CTTAAACAAAAAACTGTTATTGTTCACGAATCAGAGACTTAGAAAAATAAATTTGGGTCAAATCACCTAAATTAAACTAAAAAAAGTCAAAAAAATATTGAATTTTGAAAAAAAAAACCTTCACTAGTGTTAGTGTTATGAGGAAAATCGAAAATAGCCCACCCATTGTAGTCATTTTAAGGGTGAGGCGGAGAGTCCCAAGAGAGGTGAAGTAGAGAAGCTAAGGCACAAAGTGAATTGGAGCTGCTGGAGGAGCTAAGACTGAGATAGGAAAGAGAGATAAAGCTTAATATCTTCATTTTGCTACTAAGCTTCGTCACTTTCAAACCCAAACACCCAGAAATTCACTGAAAATTACAAAAGAACAAAAAAAGAAAAAAAAATAAACACATTTAACACTCCTCTCTTACTCTTCTGCACAACCATGGTCATAGCCACACACCAACCACAACCAAATCGATTTGTACCACTGCTTAAAACTAAAGCAAGGCCACTAACTTAAATAAAAAACTGTTATTGTTCACGAATCAAAGACTTATAAAAATAAATTTGGGTCAAATCACCTAAACTAAAATAAAAATAGTCGAAAAAAGATTGAATTTTGAAAAAAAAGCCTTCACTAATTTTAGTGTTAGAAGGAAAATCGACAATGGCCCACCCATTGTAGTTGTTTTAAGGGAGAGGTAGAGAGTCCCAAGAGAGGTGAGACAGTGAAGCTAAGGCCCGAAGTGAATTAGAGCTGCTAGAAGACCTGGGATTGAGATAAGAAAAAGAGATGAAGATAGGAAGCTTGTGAAAATGATGTCATACAAGGAGGAAGAAAAGAGATGTACAATTTATCGTCCTACTAGTCATTTGGAATTTGGAAGTTAGGGTTTCCATTCTCAATCACAGATTGATTGATTAATTCACAGCTCACCTCAACACTTCGGCTTTGGCTTTGTTTTTTCGAATGGGTTAATATCACAGACTACCCCTATGTTTAATCGAAATATTATACAGAGTCATTGTTTATAAATTTTGTCAGCGTTTACCCTTATCTTTTTAAAAATCATCATGGACCACCCCTCCGTTAGTTTGACTGTTAAATATTCGTAAATAACTTAAAATTGAAGACTTATAATTGGTATTTTATTACACTTTTTAATAATAATATAAAATATAATTTTATTAATAATAAAAAACTAATAAAAATGAAACAGAAACAATAAAAAAAAATTTGTTAAGCCTTCACCGTCTCCTTCTTCATCTGCCTGCCTCACATCTTCTTCTCTTCCCATCTCTCTTGATCTCTTCTCTTTAAATCCCTTCACAGTAGATTTCTTCTCCCCTCCCCTGCACGCCCTCACACACCTGCCCCCTCTCTCCTTCCTGATTTCTTTTTTCTTTGATTTCTATTCATCGAAATTTAATGAAAATCTCTGACCTTCTCTCTCTTCTCTCCATCTCATCCCTCACCTCTTATCATCTTCATATACTTGATCTCACCTTCTCAAGCAAGATGTGCTTACCTTTTCTTACGAAAAATCAAAAATTAACATACCTTGGCCTCGCTTGACTTTCCTTCCGATTTCAATGCTAAAGCAAAATCATTGTTTGATGGTTGTTCTCATGGGTTTGATGTTTGATGGCTATTTGGCCTTTTTTTGTTGATGGGTTGCTGTCGGTTAATGATTTCAGGGTGGCTATCAATTTTCTTTGGTTGTTGATGATCGTTGATGGTACCCAAAAGCTATGTTTGAATTGATTTGTATATAAAAGAAAAGAAGGGTGAAAGGGGATGTATCCATGAAGTTTCAGACAGAGGATACAGAAGAGGTTCAGGGAGGAACATGGATTATGATATGTTTCTAGAAATTAATTTATTTTTGTGTTTGAGTAAGTTATAAACTGTAGTTAAAGAATATGAATTTTTCAAACTCAAATTACTATGTCGTCGTGCTTTTAATTATTCATTAATTTTTATTTTCAAAATGAAGAAACTTTCAAAGGATGCTATTAAATTTGAAATTGATGACAATATGTACTTATTTAGACTTTTTCCCATTTAAGTTTTAATTACTTGTTTCATTGTTAATATTTCTTTTTATGAAAGATTAAAGCATAAATAATTGCAATTATTTTGTTGTTTTGCAACTATTAAATTATACAAATTTCTTCGACTTAGAACAACAACAAATAACACAATGTTTGTTACTAATTTTGACTATTTTTGGCAGTAATATTTATCCAGAATAGCAACCATTTAAAAAAAAATTCAAAACATTGACAACATAATTAACTTATTTATTAGTTTATTCATTTACTCTTAGCTTAATTAGTTTTCAGTTTCTGATTTTCCAAATTTGAACACATTTTATTGTTTATTTAATTGGATCTAGTAAAAAAGAGAAATGGAAGAAAAAAGATGAACAGAGATGGAGAAGGATGAACACGAGGTGGAAGAGAGAAAATATGATTTTTTTAATTTTTTTAATTTTATATTATTTTTTGTTTCACCCACAAAAGAAAAGAAAAGGGTAGGGCAGGTATTTATCGCTATAGTCAATGACATTTTGGTAATTGATGTTAGGATGGATAGAAAAGTAAGGATATTTTAGTAATTGTAGATAAAATAGATGGAAAGGTGATGTCATCTAATGGCTAAATTGACAGAAGGGTAGTTCATGATAAATTTTTTAAAAGGTAAGGGTAAACACTGATAAAATTTGTAAACGATGACTCTACATAATATTACGTCTGAACATAGGGGTAGTTTGTGATATTATCCCTTTTTCGAACAAAACATCAATGAATGTATTGGTTACTTGTTAAATATAATAAAGCCATTTTTTAGAATTAATAAAGGAAAATAGCTCCCTACCAAGTCAGTCCACGTGTCATCACCCCTATCACTCATTTGACTTCCACGTGTGGTTATTAAAAAATTAATTAGATATTTACCAATTTGCCCCTAATATGTGTAATGGAAACAAAAGGACAGTAACGTCAGGGTCATTTGTGCCTATTTCCAAAAGGGTTAATATCACAAACCAATCCTATATTTTGGGTTAATTACACCCAGAGTCATCGTTTGCAATTTTTGTCATAGGCTACCCCTAACTTTTAAAAAAAAATCACGGATCACCCTTCTGTTAATTTGACCATTAGATGATGTCAGATTTTTGTCCAAAATCAGTACAATACTAAAATACCCTTCAAAAGAATTTTTGAAAGGGTTAATATCACAGACCACCTATACATTTTGGCTTAATTACCCCAGAATCATCATTTACAATTTTTGTCATAGGCTACCCCTAACTTTTAAAAAAAATCACGGATCACCCTTCTATTAGTTTGAGTGAAGCTCGTAATCTTGGACCTCTTTCGCTGAAATGTCTTCATTTTCACTCATTAAAAAAAATATTATTTACTGGAAACTATTTCAAATACTCTTAGTTCAATTTTCAAATAAAGAACACATAATGTAGAAGAAATCCAGATCAAAAATCTCAAAAAAATACTTTTATTTTGAAAATCCTAGAAACACATAATGGTGGTGAGTTGCTCTGCTAGGGGGCAGTGAAAAGCTTTTTTTTTCACTTTATATGTGTTTATATGAAGTGATATTTATTTTCACTTTATATGTGTTTACATAAACTGCAATAGTTTTGGATGGAAATCTGACGTCATCTTATGGTCAAACTAATAGAAGGGTGCTTCATAATTATTTTTTCAAAAGTTAGGGTAGGTAATGACAAAAATTGCAAACGTTGACTCTAGGTGTAATTATATTAAGGCTAAACATAGGGGTGGTATATGATATTAACCCATTTATATGTGTTGACTCCCACTTTACATGTTGACTTTTCATGTTATTTTACTATTTTAACCGTACTATTTTTTTCTTATTTACGAGCATCTAAAGGATTTTTTAACGGAATGATGATCCACGATTTTTTTTTTGAAATTAGGGGTAACCTATGACAAAAATTACAAACGATGACTCTAGGTGTAATTAAACCAAAACATAGGGGTGGTTTGTGATATTAATCCATTTCCAAAAAGGTGAGGTCATTTGCAACTATAGGCCAAGTCTGAGGGCTATTAGTGAAATTTTTCCTATAACTTATAATGCAAAAATTGATTCATAATTCTTATAAATCATATACTCTCAAATTGGTAATACTTCTTAAAATAATAATTTCACATATTAACTTTATGTTTTAATTAAAACAGTTACTTAGAAAACATTAAAAATTAAGGTAAATAAGTTATAAGACTTTTGGAGAAAGATTAAGATAAATCATTTTGTAGATCTTAGTCTTTTGATATAAGAGATAAATCAATGGGTTTCTATTAAAATTACCGTTAATTGTTAGAAAATATGTTGAATTTGAAGGGTTATAATAGTCATTTTAACCCGCTAAGTCTTTTAAAATTAAAGAAATTTGAAATTGCTAAGAAGGTGATTTGATCCCAAGCCTTACAAACCTTCAATTCACACTCAACCACTGGGCCAAAGAAGTTTTTTAGTTTTGAATAAACAAAACACATATTAAAATAACAGATCGTCATCTTAGGCTAAGCAAACAAACAGAGCTAGTTCTTCTCCATCACCCTAATCTTCAACAATTACACAACCATGAACTGTGAACCACAACAGTGCCTCTCTCTTTCTCCTTCCTTCCCTCACCAACCCGTGAACCACTCTCCTTTTTCCATGAATCGGCCATCTCCTTTACCAACTTCAACCACTTCTCCGATTCAAACAACTCCACCCAAACCCAATTTCTTCATCATCCTCCTCCACCTTTCTCTCTCTAACCCAAATATCAGACCACTTTTTCTTGAACCCAAACATTCTCTTCGATGAAATGGGTTTTAATTTATTTATGAATTTTTGTTTCTTTTGATTTAATGGGATGGTTTTTTTTCTGTCATTAGGTTTGAATGGGTGTAGTGGTGGTGATGGCTACATTTTTTAGGGGTTAATATTTAGACCACCCCTATGTTTTTGCCTAATTACATTTAGAGTCATCGTTTGTAAATTTTGTTATCATTTACCTTAACTTGTCAAAAAAATCATGGACTACCCTTCTATTAGTCTGATCGTTAAATAATGATAAATTAATTAATTAATTAAAAAAGGGTATAATAGTCATTTTATATTGTTAATAATAATATAAAATATAATTAAAATAAAATCTCACCTTCTCTCCTCTCCCCTTCTCGTCTCTCACCTTTTCTCCCCACTTTCTCCGACCTCCAACTCCACCTCTTCCTCCATCCCATGCATAAGCGGACCTATGCTTGGACTAGGGAAGGCCCTGGCCCCCACTAAAAATTTAAAAATTCATTATACCTCTTAAGTTTTAATAGTCACAAGCATACCCTTATATAAAAATTATTTGATTTTAACAAAAATATCTTCATTTAAGAATTAGGTGATTTTAACAAATATACCTGATGCCCTTATTTTCTCCCTTAACTTTAAGTGTTATTTTTAGGTAGGTCTATTTATGTGCCTCCATTTTATCTTATTGCATGATTAAAATGTTATGATATATTTATTCGCATAATTTATTTAGAAGGCATCTAGAATACACATAATCATAATAGATTTGAAAAATTATTTGCAACATATAGAGTACATCAATCTAAATTTTATAAATATCAATTCATCATCAATATATTAATTTACATATAATCTTAAATTTAGATAATTAAATAGTAGAAAAAAATTCTCTAGGTATAGAATATCAAAATCCAAATATTAAATATGTTTAGGTTTCATATAAAATGCTAAAACAATATTATTCAAAACATATTAATTTAATTATGACAAAAAGACTTTAAAACTTATATATATGTTAGAAAAGTCAAACTATAATATATTATTTTAGTCTTAAATATAATATATAATTTATCTTATTTTTAATTAATCTGAAATTATTTTAAATATAATTAAATCTTAATTGTAATATTTAGCTACATATTTATTTAAATTATAAACTATGTGGTGCCCCCTCTAAAGAAAATTTCTGGGTCCGCCACATTCCCATGCACCATCTCCTCCCGCCAACAACTAAACGTACATCACCATCACACTCCTACTCCGTCTCATCCCCACTTGCTTTGATGGCTTCGAGAAGGCTGACGAAGTCCTCTTTGGGCTTTTTGAAATCTTGCAATGCAGAGAAACTAAATTTTCTCTCTCTCAACTCCCTTGCTGCTCTGTCACTCTAAATTAATCTCTTCTTCTACTTCTGCCCTCACTACATTACTATCTCACTCTTACTCCTTCACTCACAACTTTCACTCTTCCCATTTGCTCCGCTTCTCTCCTCTGCAGCCAGCACTTCCCAGGTTAACTTATGAATTCAGTTAAAAAATTTTGTTAATTATTTGAAAATTCGATTTATGTTTGATTTTTTTTATAAAATTAAAATTTGAGCTTTTTTTTTGGCTGGGTTGTGTTGCACTTTATTTGGAAAATCCGACAAAGTTCATAGAGATGGCATGGGAGGCTTTGGTGCTATCAATGGGGCTAGAGTCAATGGACAACAAGCAGTGGAATCTGAACATTTGATAAAGGCTATTATTGGGCAGAGATCAGGATGCGCTAGAGCCAGAGACAATGGTGGTGAAGTTTCACATATGTTTCTTTTTAATTTCCTTAAAATATAATTATAATATATAATATAATTTGTATAAGTTAATCATCTTAAAGATGTTTGTGTGGTGGTAAGGTAGTTGTAATCTTTTCCTCTTCCAGGATACAGGTTCGAGTCACACCAACTTGTTTTTGAAAAACCCTTTTGAAGGGTATTTTGATAACTGCATCAGTTTTGGACGAAAATATGACATCATCTAACGGTTAAACTAACAGAAGGGAGGTAAGCAATAACAAAATTTACAAATGATGACTTTGAGTATAATTAGGCAAAAACATAGGGGTAGTCTATGATATTAACCCTTTTTTGGGGTGGTGGTGACTGAGTTCTTGAGGTGGTGTTAGCTATGAAATTGTGTAGTTTGTATTGATTTATGTTGCTGTGCTTGGTGGCCATGTTGTGTTTCGGGGTGCTTGTGCAGTCTGCAATTTATTTCTTGAGATGGTAGTGTTTGTTTCTAGGTTGCTGGCTTACTGGATGTTGATGGTGGGTGTTTGGCTTAGATTTTGAGTTTGTGGTGGTCGTGACGGGATTTTTTTTAGGGGTGGTGTTTGTAGTTTAATTTATATTGGGGTGATTCGAAATTTTTTATGTCATTTTTAATTGAAATTATTTAATTTAGGAATTTTTTGAAGGGTATTTAAGTAATTGTAGTATTTGGATGAAAAAATGATGTTATCTGCTGTAAAGTGTCTAATGGATTACCACCATATGAAGTTTATGAGGAGTCCATTATTTAATTGATTTGTAATGAATGTTGAAATTTGAATAGTTTTCTTCTAGGCAATGTTTAATTGGCTATTAAGTGGGTGAGTTATGAGTGAAAAATAGAGTAATAGTAGGCGGTTACTTATGTGATTATAAATAGAACCCCTCCACCCTTGTGTAATATTAGTGAAGAAATCAAAAGGGAATAATTTTCTCTCTTGCCCGTTTGCTTCTTGAGTGATTCACTTTTGCTCATGTTTCTTTATTCATTAGAGAAATATATTTCATTATTCTTGCCGGCCCTTACCTTACTCCATATTGCATACTCCTAATTGATACTCATTTCACTTCTTTTAATTCCTGCAAACCCGCAACACATATATAGCTCTACCACAAATACCGTAACATATATATATATATACATAATACGTTATCAGCACGAAATATTTTCCAGAGGTATATTGTTTATCTTACTGTCTTCTTTTTATTGTTATTCAATCAATTTTATTCTTAATTTATTTTTGTCAATATTAAACATATGCTAACTACCTTATGAGTATGCTCTGTGGTTGCCATTATATTGGATCTTTCACATCAGAAAATAAGACTAGTTTTATGAAATTAAAATCATCTTATTATCCATATTATGTTCATATTCTTGTTGTATTGCTTACATTATTATTTACATCTAGAATTTATTTATTTAAGCCGCGACTTAAAGTTTTCTAGCCTAAATTAATTTGGCCGTGACTTTAAGTCTTATGGCAATTAATTTACATTACTTGTTTCTAAATATTGTGTTATTATTTAAACTGTCAATATTAATCCAGTTTAGAACCTGAAGTTCTGATTCCTAATGATTAAATTTGTTCATTTTTATTAGATAATGGCAAATTTTGAAAGATTGATGTTTGAGCCATTATTGCATAATGGAGACAATTATTCAGATTGGGCTGATGATGTTGTACTTCACTTGAATTCCATGGGCATCAGACACACCATAACAAATGGAAACACTGCATCCCTGCAAGATCAGTCTAAGGCCATGATATTATTGCGTCATCATTTAAATAAAAGCCTAAAATCTGAATATACAACTATAACTGATCCATTAGCTCTTTGGAACAATTTGAAAGAAATGTTTGATCAGCAAAGAACAATAATATTGCCAAGGGCCCGATTCCAATGGTAGAATTTGAGACTTCAGGATTTCAAAACGATAAGCGAATATAACTCAGCCATGTTCAAAGTTGTATCTCAATTGAGGTACTGTGGACAAACTGTTACTGAAGAGGAGATGTTAGAGAAAACACTATCTACATTTCATCCCTCCAACATGATCCTGATGCAACAATATCGTGAGCGCAAATTTAAGAAATACACTGAGTTGATATCATGTCTTTTAGTTGCTGAGCAAAACAATGAAATTCTATTGAAAAATCATCAATTACGTCCCACTGGATCTACAGCATTCCCTGAAGTGAATGCTATGTCATTTAATAAACGTGGTGGCAAAAGTGGTCGTGGCTTTGGCAGAAAAATTTTCCAACCGAGAGGTGGCCATTTCAAGAAATTTAAACGGAACCACCAGAAGTGGAACAAAAATGACTCAACATATGACAAAGAACAAAGTCATCAACCTAAACCACAAAGGAGCAATGAAAGTGCTTGCTATAGATGTGGCGTGAAGGGCCATTGGTCACATACTTTTCAGAAACCAAAGCATTTAGTGGATTTATATCAAGCCTCCATAAAGAATAAAGGAAAAAATGTTGAGACAAACTACATCGATGACCCAGTAGGTCACACTAATTTTGATATCTCAGATTTCTTTCTTAGTTCACATGAAGCTATTGGCCAGATAATGACTAATGAAAATGCGAATTTCTTTCCTAGTTCAGATGAAGCTATTGGCTAGATAATGATTAATGAAAATGCCCCAACCAACTGAAGAACTGTTATTTTTTGTTTTTTTGTTATATTTCGCAATGATGTCCTATTTTAATATATTTTTGCTTTGATATATTTTTTAATGTATTTCTGTCATAAACACTTTTCTTTAGCATAAAATCATATCTAATGTAAACTCTTGTAATGAAAGGGAATGGACATCAAGACTTTATCTTTACCTAAAAGTGATGGAAATCTGTGCCTAGTTGATAGTGCAACCACACATACAATTCTTAAAGATAAAAAATATTTCCTAAATTTAACTTTTCTGGAAGTTAAGGTTAACACTATATCAGGGTCTGTAAACTTGATTGAGGGCTCCGAAAGAGCCACAATAATGTTGACAAACGGTACTAAGTTGAATATTAATAATGCCTTATACTCAAGCAAATCTAAAAGAAATTTGCTCAGTTTCAAAGACATAAGACATAATGGATATCATATTGAGACATCTTGTGAAAATAATATTGAATTCCTCTGTATTACCTCAAATGTCTCAGGATAGAAGTTAATATTAGAGAAGCTTGAAGCTTTCTCTTCTGGATTATATTATACATATATAAGGTCCATTGAAACATATGCAGTTATGAAACAAAAGATTAATGATCCTAAGACTTTTATGTTATGGCATGACCGTCTTGGTCACCCAGGATCATCAATGATGCGTAGAATTATTGAGAATACAAATGGATACCCACTAAAATCAGAAAATCCTTCTGTCAAATGAAACTACTTGTACCGCTTGCTCACAAGGAAAATTGATTGTTATACCATCTCTCTGTAAGATTGGTCAAGAATCTCTATAGTTTTTACAAAGAATCCAAGGGGATATATGTGGACCTATTCATCCACCGAGTGGACCTTTTCGTTATTTTATGGTCCTAATTGATGCTTCTGCATGGTGGTCTCATGTATGTTTGTTATCAACTAGAAATATTGCATTTGCAAAACTACTTGCTCAAATTATAAAATTACGGACACATTTTCCAGATTATCCTATTAGGTCATACGTTTGGATAATGCTGGTGAATTTACATCAAAAGTTTTTGATGATTATTGTATGTCCGTTGGAATTGATATTGAGCATCCTGTCCCATATGTCCATACCCAAAATGGTTTGGCAGAATCACTTATAAAGCGACTGCAGATAATTGCATGAACTTTATTATTGAGAACACAGTTGCCAACCTCTGCCTGGGGCCATGCTATTTTACATGTTGCATCATTGATCAGATTAAGGCCCACTGCTTATCATGAATATTCACCAAAACAACTTGTGCTTGGCCAACAACCCAATATATCCCATCTAAGAACTTTTGATTGTGTCGTACAAGTCCCCATTGCTCCTCCGAAGCGGACAAAAATGGGACCTCAACATCGATTGGGAATTTATGTAGGTTACAATTCTCCATCCATTATCAGATATTTGGAACTCATGACGGGTGATATTTTTACTGCACGATTTGCAGATTGTCATTTTGATGAGACAGTTTTCCCATCTTTAGGAAAAAAGAAAATGCCTCCCGAAGTTGGGCATTTGCCTTTTGAAAGAAATCCAGAACTTTCTTGGAATGTGGAAACATTGTCTCATCTTGATCCTCGCACATCTCAATGTGAAAATGAAGTGCAAAGGATGATACATCTTCAGACTATCGCTAATCAGATGCTAGATGCATTTACTGATGTAGCCAAGATAACAAAGTCACATATACATGCTGCTAATACACCGGCTTGAATTGAGATTCCTGTTAAGCAAACCCCTCAAGCAACAATGAATAATCAAATTGTTGCACGTCAGAAGCGTGGCAGACCCCTTGGATCAAAGTACTATCCCTCGAAAAAGAAAATTGATTAATAACGGTCCTAATATAAACAATGATCGAGCTAAAGAATCTACATTCTCCGATTTGTCTCTGCAAACAACAAATGTTCCTAAGGAGACACCTGTCGCTGAAGAGGCACAAGTTGTTAATGAAATGCATGTTCCTGAAGCGACAGCTAAATTTAAAGATGAGAAAATTTCTATTAATTATGCTTATACTAGAGAAATGTGGAAACGTGATTAAATTGTCATTGACGATGTATTTTCATTTGCAGTGGCCACTAATATTATGAATGATGATTTTGAACCACAAACAGTGGATGAATGTAGACAAAGGCATGACTAGCATAAATGAAAAGAAGCAATTTAAGCAAAATTATCTTCTTTGGCCAAACGTGAAGTCTTTGGACCTGAAGTCCAAACACCTAAAAATGTCAAACCCGTTGGATATAAATGGGTATTTACTAGAAAACGAAATGAGAATAATGAGATTGCCAGATATAAAGCCCAGCTAGTAGCTCAAGGTTTTTCTCAGAGACCGGGTATTGATTTTGATGAAACTTATGCTCCAGTAATGGATGTTATCACTTTTAGATACTTGATCAGTTTGGCAGTCTCGGAAAAACTTCAGATGCGCCTTATAGATGTGGTAACTGCTTACTTGTATGGTCGATTAGATTCTGATATATATATGAAACTCCCTGAAGGATTTAAATTGTCTGAAGCAATTAAAACACAACCAAGGAGTGTGTATTCACTCAAGTTGCAGAGATCCTTATACAGATTGAAACAATCAGGGAGAATGTGGTACAATCACCTTAGTGAATACTTAATTAAAGAAGGATACATTAATGATCCCATATGTTCTTGTGTGTTTATAAAGAAATCAGAATCTGGTTTTGCCATTATAGTAGTATATGTCGATGACATGAATTTAATTGGAACTCCTGAAGAAATCCAAAATGTTGTTGAATATTTGAAGAGAGAATTTGAAATGAAAGATTTGGGAAAAACGAAATATTGTCTCGGCCTGCAGATTGAGCATAACCCTGACGGCATACTTGTTTACCAATCAGCATATACAGAAAAACTTTTGAAGCGATTCAACATGGATAAGGCTCATCCATTGAGTACCCCAATGGTTGTTAGATCTCTTGATCCTAAAAAGGATCCATTCTGTCCTAAAGAGGATGATGAACAGATACTTGATCTTGAAGTATCATATTTGAACGCTATAGGTGCATTAATGTATTTGGGGCAATGTACTAAACCTGATATTGCATTTATAGTTAATTTGTTAGCAAGGTTTAGTTCCGCACCCACTAGACAGCATTGGAACGGGATCAAACATATTTTTCGTTATCTTCAGGGAACTATTGATCTGGGATTATTTTTTCCGTATGAGCCTTCTAAAAATCCTGGCTTGGTTGGATATGCTGATGCCTGTTATTTATCTGATCCCCATAAAGCTCGATCACAAACTAGATATGTTTTCACTTATAATGGGACCGCAATTTCATGGCGATCTACTAAATAGAGTTTGGTTGCTACTTCTTCTAACCACTCTGAAATAGTTGCATTGCATGAGGCCAGCCGAGAGTGTATATGGTTACGTTCTATTATTCAACACATCCAGAATTCGTGTAAATTATCTCCTACTATAAATCCTCCAACAATCATATATGAAGATAATGCAGCCTGTATTGCTCAAATCCGAAGAGGATATATCAAAGGAGATAGAACAAAGCACATTTCACCAAAGTTCTTCTACACATATGAACTTCAAGAAAGTCAAAAGATCGATGTGAAGCAGATACGTTGGAATGACAATCTTGCAGATCTGTTCACTAAAACTTTACCGACATCAACATTTGAGAAGCTAGTATATAAAATCGGTATACGGCGGCCCAACAAGCAATCAATTTGACAAGAGATCTTCTGTCATGGTCAAGGGGAGCGTTGTGGACACATGTGTACTGTACTCTTTTTCCCTTCGATGGGGTTTTGTCCCACTGGGTTTTCCCGGCAAGGTATGAGGCAGTAAAACACGTCCAACACCACTTCATACTTTATTGTATAATTGTGTTTCTTTACTTTGGTTTTTATCCCACTGGGTTTTTCCTCAGTAAAGTCAAATACAATTATTTTAAGTGGTGGAATCCAAGGGGGAGTGTTGTAAAGTGTCTAATGGATTACCACCACATGAAGTATATGAGGAGTCCATTATTTAATTGATTTGTAATGAATGTTGAAATTTGAATAGTTTTCTTCTAGTCAATGTTTAATTGGCTATTAAGTGGGTGAGTTATGAGTAGAAAATGGAGTGGTAGTAGGCGGTTACTTATGTGATTATAAATAGAACCCCTCCACCCTTGTGTAATAGTAGTGAAGAAATCAAAAGAAAATAATTTTCTCTCTTGCCCATTTGCTTGTTGAGTGACTCACTTTTGCTTATGTTGCTTTATTCATTAGAAAAATATATTTCATTATTCTTGTTGGCCCTTACCTCACTCCATATTGCATACTCCTAATTGATACTCATTTCACTCCCTTTTAATTCCTGTAAACATGCAACACATATATAGATCTATCACAAATATCGTAACATATATATATATATATATATATATATATATATATATATATATATATATATTTAATATTATCTAACGGTGATTTTAATAAAAGGGAGGTCTGTGATGACTTTTCAAAAACATAGGGACTAAACTTATGAAAAAATATAAATGGTTCATATTGATGAAATAAAGCCAAAAAGTAGATGAGGTCTATGATATTATCCCATAAATTAATTATAGGAAGCAACTATCAATAAATAACTTATTTTATTAAATATTTAACGTAAGGAAAAACTAAAAATATACTTTGGTGTTTAAAAACTTGAATTATTAAAATAATTTTCCAATTTTAAAAAAAAAATGTACAACTTATATTTCGAAATCGTAACGATTTTCACATATATCGTAATAAGGCACACTAGTGTGAATATTACTTACCTCCAAAACTGATCAAAGGCCCTCTACTTCAACGAGGTTAGATTACCGCAAAATCCTAGTGTTAACCAAGCAAACAATACCGTTAATTTCAACTCGAGAATAATACTAATGATTCAGTCCTAGAATCTGAACAGTGACCACTCTATGAATTTTATCTCCTAATTCACTATTCTCTAATGACTCTAAAATTTTACGTTCGTATCAGACTTGTACATGTTGTTCCATGAATCTTTTTATAGCATTTAATCATCAAAATCTATTTTAAATAAATTAAATTTTTGGATGTAAGAAAACTCTCAAACAATGCTGATTAGCGACTCAGCTCATTTCGAGAATTTTGATTAAATTAAATACTCAAATAAAAATTATGAAATTTTTCAGTATTAATCTAGACATATAACGAAACACCATGTAAATTTCACGCTAAAAAAAAAATCGCTATTTCATGTATTACTTTTAATACCTAGTTTTTTAGTGATAAAACCAAATTCGAAGTTTCTTTAAAAATAGATTTACAAACTATTTTAAGACAATAAAAATATATTTTGTTGCTTTACCTGTCAAAAAGTTATATTCAAATGATAGACTCAAAAATAATTCTGTAAATAGTTTAGAAAATCATTAAATAACATTTATCCCAAAACTATGTATACCGTATTATCTACGTGACCATGATTTACATGTACAACAAATAAAACCCAAAATTACCATATAATCTATTCTCAGTCAAGGCCTACGGATTACAATGATTAAACCAACCTCATACTAGAATAATGAAGCAACATAAAGGAGTCTTGCAACACTTACCTAACTCTTAACATTAGCTAATGAGGAGTCCTAGTTGATCACCCCTCCTATAACTCAAAACGTTCCTACGCAAACTCCTTCATAGAACAAGCAATTTCATTCTTAGTCAATCTCTCTAGCGTAAATTAATTCAATAATAGCATCACTTACCGAACTCTCACTTCACGGCCTCCCACATTCAAACCCCAGAGTTGTATTGCAAACAATGTTATGCGTCAAAACGAAATAGATTAAAATTTGGTTTGTAAGGCTAGCCTAGTTAAGAAACAATTAATTTCCCTTCCTAACTTAATAACGTGCCTATAATTTAAATTTTTTTTTCTTTGCCTAATACTAATTGCCAATTAATATACCAATTTCATATATGGAAGGTTCAACTATTACAACCTTTTTCTTGGATTATTGGTCCAAAGTGAATAATTTTCGATAACAAACTAAGATGTGACAATTGGTATCAAAATCAAACCTATCTTGTGATGTGGGCTATTTTTCAATTATGTTTAGATTTTTTATTGGCTACACAAGGACATGTGGGCCCCTAACAGGATAAATTGTAGAGAGAGACTTGGGTACATCCGCTGCCCAGAATACGCCACGTAGGCGCCACATGCTGATGTGGCGCCTACGTGGCGGCCTCTGGTTGCATCCACTGCAATGCAGCGGATGTATGGCAGATTCTCTCTAAATTGTAACACCCGAGACCCACACAAAGTGATGAGGATGGGTTCTATTCTGAGTCCCACTGCATGTGATAACAAGGATCTTAACTAGTTTATATATCCATGAGCTCCTTAAACTATTAGAAGCTTTTTTGTTGCAAAGCCCGAAAATAAAGAACTGTATATCCAAAGCGGATAATATCTAATAACGGGTCAGGATATGACAATTGAATTAGTTCTAGTTCATTTTCAATATAAAGTTTATATTTTAAAAAATGTAGTCTACGATACTACTTCAAATAATGGTATATTCAAGTTCAACTAAGCAGTAACCAAAGTTTGCTGCTTTTGATACTGACCTTTCTAAAACAATTCACTAATTTGAGTATCGAAGGTTATCCCCAATTAAGACATAGGAGTCTCATTAATCTCACCTAAGTTCTGCAGGGTCATACTCATACTCCTTTCCAAGCCAAATACAACCTCGACCACCCAAATCGCACTCCAACAACTGCCTGGGATGTCTTCCTGATATTACATCAACACTGTTTGCTAATATATCTCCATATGTTTAAATTTTTAATGACTCTAAAGACTATATACGTGTCTACAATCTCGCTTACATTATAATTGTGTTTTAAGAATGCTAAAGTCTTTTTATAAATTAAAAAGTAAGGTAATGTCCAGATTTTTTATCTCAAATAATATAATATAATTTACCATATCATTAATATATATCCCCTGAAATTTTTTTAAAATAAATCGGAACCCAAGTTTCAGAAATATGAAGCTTCTACTATCCACCTCCCCATGTCTCGTTCACTAAATAATTAGGCGTATAAAAATGATTAATGCCATTCACATAACATATAAAAAGGAACAAACCATCATTTTGCATTTTTAATTACTCGATCGATAAGATACAGGTGAAGTTTGTGAACAATTATGAACTATCGAGGGTGTATTGTAATTGCCCCAAATCTAGGGGAGTTAATTTATTTAACCAAGATTATAAATAAAATCAAATCACACTAAATTCAGAAGTTAAAACAAAAATTAAATATATATTAATTTGAAAACTTAATTTTAGTTTATATAAATATATAGTATCCGCTTAACATTCCATTATTTTTAATTTAACTATATTATTTTTTATTAATTAAATATGGGGACTACTTGTAGAATAAAAAGTTTAAACATCTATTTAAACATATTTATAATTCAAATCCATGTGAAAAATTATAGCTTTTTAGAACAAAACAAAAAATGATAAATTACTTAAAAAGTGATATAAGACTTATAATAAGTGATAAATTACTTAAATCTTAATCTAATTACTTAAATTATAAATGCAAGAAAACAAAACGAAAAAGGATTGTATGTATGGCTCTATACTCTGTGGACTCACAGGCCCTAAGTAACCCAAAACAAGATGAAAGCCCAGTCAAACAATAGACACATAACTAAAAATTTGTTCTTTGTCCGGATAAAAAAAACCTTTTATCTTTTCTGAATCCTTTTTTTTTCTTTTTTAACCAACTAGAAACTGCATATCATACATACCAAAATTGAGAGCTACACTGTACAACCTCCTTTCTTCGCCCAAAAGGGCTAAATATGTCATATGTGCCATGCCCAAGTACGGATTAAAGAAACTGTCAACTCCTTTACAAAAATAATTTGCCCGCCAAGATACCTTGTAGAAATATTGGACGCACCAGCCGTGCCAATGATTATCCATTACCAAAAAAAAAGAATTGGTGTTGTATATTAATAAGTTACTAACAAAATAAATTGTTAGCGTCCATTAATATGAGGTTAACAAAAATTTCTCCTTCATACGAGAAATAAGCTTAAATTTTTCTTCCGCTTCAACTTGTTGTCGAATATCAGTCTTTGATGCGCGATCAGGATGAAATCTCAACAAAGCTCGTTTATAAGCCGCATGCACCTGAAAAGACCATTATTCTTAATCATCAAAGAAAAAACAGAGCCAGAAATATGCAGACTCATAATTTATAGTTTTTTATGGCTTCATGGAATAAAAGTTAAATCATACCCCGATAATTCTAATCTACTAACACAGGATTCCTAAGGCAGTAAAAGAGGTTACTGTAACCCAATTATCTCAAAATGATCGGTGCTAATTTATTTCCACAACACACCAAGAAAAGCAGGGCGGATCTTGTTACTTGTACAAGTACCATAAAACAATTTTATTAACTGTTGGCTGAACCCTAAAATCCATGTTTTCACTTTTTTTTTTAGGAGAAGCTCAAAATTTGAGTTTCTCTAAGACAAGCATTTATTAAGTTTTTTTCATGCAAATATTGCCAAGCGCAAACACTCTTAAACAGCAGTTCCACAACTGACAGTCCAATAACCAAAAACTTTTTGCTAACAGTTCTACTTACAAAAATTCTATAATAAACACTTCAGCAATAAAACCTTTAATTGGAACAGCAGTATCAATGAGTGTCACTTACGTCGTGTGACAAGGGAGGATAACTGCCTCCCACATTTATTCCTAAGGCACGAAGCAATGAAGCCATATCAATGCATGTGGTTTCCAATTTATTAAGCTCCTTCCTCACTTCAACCCGGAGTTGCTCTTTCAAGTTCATGTTCTCCTCGTCCTGAAATTGGCATTGTTTAGTGATTTTAATGACATCACTATAGAAGAGTATCCTTTCGAAAACAAATTGAAAACAAAAACCCAAACCTTCTTTTGTGATTCCCTAATTTCTTCTAGCCGTTGTTTTTGCCTTCTCTCCATGTCTAACAATCGCATACTTTCTGCTCTTTTTTTCTTACGCAACCTCTTAGCCTCTTCAGCCTTAAAAAAAGATAGGACAACAGGCAAAATGATTAGATCATTCATTTAAGAAAAAGATACCAGACACCTAGTTTATATATTATGAGTTTCCAGGTCTCATACTTTGCATCTGACAACTAAAAACTCTTCAGATATATATAAACAAAGAAATAAAAGCACATTTCAGCATAGATAAGGCTCATTTTCTATTGCTGCAAAATATTTTTTAAAAGATAACTGAAGCATATTTGCATGGTACAAAATTTATCAACCACATGCATATAAGAGGAAATGAAAATTATAGCTAATAAAAATAAAGCTTATTATCAGAATTATTAATTAATGCAAATGATTTGTAAAGTCCATGACTGAAAGAAGTGAACTACTATGAGGAAGAGGATGAAACCACATTGTGCCATCACTGATCAGAATTAGTATATATAGGTTCCACACCTGAATTTGTAATTGCCGCTGCCTGGATGCCCATTCTTCTTCCATTGCTTGCTTGTATTCATCAGTCTCCTTGAGCTTTTCTCGCTCATTAATTATATCCTTTTGCACAGCAGGGGCAACACCAACACTTTGAGCATGGAATGGATCCCTCCCATTATTTAGTTGACTATCATCCGTTGAACCGATAACTTGCCCTATCACTTCTTCCAAACATGGGTGCCCCTGCTGACTTAGTGTTTCACCAGACTTCCTGTTACTCAGAGAATCTGTTCCAGAGGGTGGCTCCTCTGTATATTGTTGACCAGCCTTCTCACTAGAAACATCCGGTACCCCTGGTGAGGGAACCTTGCATGAGAAAGACTTTTCAAAAACATGTCCAACATTAGGCTCAGAAGGAGCTACACCACCTTCACCTCCTGTTTCATAAAATGGCCCAGAATTTGACACCACCGGCTCTCTAGAAAATAGTTTCTCTTTTTCCATAAATCCAGTTCTTGTATGATGCGACTTTCCTAGAAAAGAACTGCAACTAGTTGTTGTCTGAGAACACCCATCATATTTGTCACTTGGCATAACTCTCTCATTATCAACACGTGTTTCATCTGATTGTCGGTTCTTGAGTAAAGAAGCCTCTTTGTCCTCAAAAACACTTTTCTTACAGTGAAAAAGCCCGCCAAACTCTTGGAAATTTAACCGCCCTCCCATAGAGTTTGGTGTTTTATCTGCAAAATAGGTTCTTCTAGGATTCTGCTCTTGATTCAATGAACAAGAAGGCCCTCGAGAACTCTCCTCTTCATCATGAAAGTTTCTACCACAATCATTCACGTGATTATACCCTTGCCACCTAAAACAGCTCGAAGAAGGATCAGTGAATGTTTCCCTGAACTGAGAACCAGACTTCTTTTCAGAAAAATGCACTTTCTCCTTTAGACCTGATTTGAACAATGGAAAACTTTCTTGATCAACTTCCTGACCAGAATCCACAAAAGAACTTCTCATTCCAGGATTCAGAGAAGCAGTGCCCAAGTCTCCATCATCTGTTGGAACGAAGGCAGAAAAGTAATGATTCTCATAATTGGCATTCCTTGAATTACAGCTAAAAAAAGTCTGTGAAAGTTGTTCAGTCTTTTTCTCTACTTCAACATAAATATTTGGTTGAGTTTCATTATGAAAGGAGGAGGGACCAGCATGATCTTCTAAACCCGATTTACCTTTATTAACATTAGCTTTTCTCTTTAGAGAAGCTTTTTCCCACTCTTTATGAACCTTTCCAAAAGAACCTTCCATGACTTCACAATCAGAACAATCACCATCTGAAGAACTCTCACTCTGTGGATTTAAACCATAACGATTTCTACAGGGATATTTTCCACAGTAGGAGTGCCTGCGCTTTGACAATCTGAATGCAGAATCTTTTTCCTGGACAACCCGACATTCATCGTCACCCAAGTTCACAGACTTATCAACATTGTCAGAGGCAGGAAAACATTTGCTTGAGGAGGTATCACTGTCCAAACCACCACCAACTTCTACACCAATTCCAGGATAATCCACATTATTGCTTTCATCGTCATCAATGCTTATTATGCCCCCAAAATGGATTTTTTTCCCTTTTTTTGAGCCCCGAAATTTTTGTTGCAAAGACTCAGGAACATCAATGATAATAACATCATCATAGCTATCACCTTCAACATCAATGTAAACAGCATTATCAAGATTCCCATTCATCTTGCAGCCACCAAGAGTTCGCTTCCTGGGCCAAGTTCTAGGTTGAGAGCGATCTCTCAACCCTTCCCCTCTCATTTGCTTCTGTTGTCCTGCACAATCAAAAATATATCTGCATTAAGAGAGAAGGAAAGTGCACCACCTAAAAAATGATGTTATTACAATCCAAATCCAGCAATTCAGATAGAACCTTAACCCAGAAAATCCAAGTATTAGCCGAAACTATTTGTGAACAAGAGAGTAACCTAAACCATTTATTTTTAATTAAATGTCAACAAGCTAAGCCCTTCCTTTAGTTAAATTAAAATTTTTTATCGACATGCAAGCACAGGAAGACGAGAGTGATCTATATACAAAGTCTGGCTCAATCTAAAATATTAATAACACCATTACAGCCAAAAAATCTCTGTTTATGCAAATTCTGTACTCTATGATTTCCATTTCCAGTTCAAACCAATAATTAAACTAAGCTTGGTAAATATAAAGCTCTTCATGCACTGCACTACAGGTTTCAATACACATTGCGACTAATTACCGGCACAAAACAAGGGACACACTTGGCAAAACAAGAAACAAGCAAACAAACAATAAAATAGTAGAATCAATTCAACTTATCAACAAATTTCGCATCAAAGTCAACAGCCAAAACCTCAATCAATTCAACTTCCTCTAAAAACGATCACAAACACAAAAACCGCCTTTAAAACACAAACAAAACCCTAACTCTCAATCCAAGAATCAAAAAATTTTACAAATTCCCCAAAAAATAATAAACAACTAAATCAATCGAATCACCTCCAAGAATTCCACGAAGCAAACCCCCGAACTGATCTTCTAACGCTTCGCCGTCGAATCAAAGTTGCCGGAGAGAGAAATTCGACAACTTGGACGTATATGGTAACTTAGGGTTTTGAAAATTGAAAAGAGGGGAAAAAATTTTGTTTTGGTGCCAAAAAACGTAAAATAAAAAAAATAAAAAAATAATTGAAAAGAGAGCACTGCTAGTTATTGTAATTTACGCTCAGCCCGTGTGTGCTCGATAAGTTTTGAGGAAAATGTTACGCGACGTGAGAGTGAGGAGGTTGACACACCAATGAAATCTGGGAAACTTCGAATAGGATTGGTCTGTGGTTGGGATTTTCTCACAGTCTTGATATTATTAAATTTTGGAGAGCGTGGAAAATATGATATTGTAATAATAATAACAAGTAATTAACTTCCGACTTTGATTAATTTAATCGGGTCAACCGTGGGACTTTCTTTATATTTATAACGAAATTTCAGAGTCCGTGTCGGACTTGACTATGGTGGGGATATTTCGAGTAATAGTAATTAGAGAACTATTTAATCTTTATAAAAGTTCCATGCTGCTATTTATAAATTTTCTCAAATTTACTAATAAATTTGAGATGAATTTTTTTATTTGATGTGGCAGATATTTTTCACAATTTTAAAAATAATATAATTTTTATGTCTTTTCCAAGTAAACTTAATCATGGTTAATAAATTATTTTCATCAATTAAAGCATTAAATTAATAATAAATATGTGTACAAAAATAATATTATCTAAAGTAATAACATTATTAGTTAATTCCTAAAATAATATCATATATTACCCTTAAAATTTAGTATAACGTCACTTAAAAATGTATTTTCATATTTATATCATTTTAATTTTTATAATTTACATATTTTTATCATTTAAGTCCAATTAATGAATCTTGTTAATCCTTTTATTAACAAAGGAGGGTAAAACAAAAATTTTATACAAAATAACTGGATTCAATTTCAAAACAAACATTGAACCAAAACACAATTTGAGCAACAAAAAGACGGTAAACATAAGCCTAGAAGCCACACCAACTCACCAGCCAACTCTGCACCCAGACCGACTCACTAGCCGCCAATGTAGTAGACTCCAGCGGTTTCACCGGTACCCAGAAACCAAACAAGTAGAATTTTTATGGAAAAAAAAGTCACACCAGTAAAAAAAACAATAAAAAAGAAAAAAAGAAAGCCATTCAATGGCTTCAAAAGCTCACCAGCAGCCAAAGCAACTCATAAGCCATACCAACTAACGAGCCACGGTTCAGTTTACATTCAAGCTAGTCAATTGAAGTAAAAATTTTAACTAAGACTGTTTATTTATGAATCCAAACCTTAATTTATGTGTCGTATATTTTAATTCAATCACTTATTTCTAAATTTAATTAAAAACAAAAATATCAAATTTATAAACGAACACAACGCAGCCTAAATAACTCCGGATACAATCAGCCCTCAGATAGCACAAGCACAGCCCCCAACACTTCCGACCAATTGGTAGAAACCATCTTTAACCAACCACACTACTTAGACTTCCAACCAACAACTAGAACAATTAAAGTCAATCAAAATGAAAAAAAAAAAAAAGAATGGGTTGAATTGGTGGTGATTTGGTCGGCAACCCACTGCGAAAGGCCAAATCTCCACCAGTAACTAGAAGCCCAAGTTGGGTTGAAGCCAGATCACGGTCAACCGCCATTGTGGCTTCCACAATCTACGACTCCATAGGCCGCCAAACAAGCCCATGACAACCATCGAGGAGAAGAAGAAACATAAGATGAAGAGAAAGAAGGAAGAAGAAAAAAAGAAGAAGAAGAAGAGCAAAAAAGAACCCATCAAATCAAGGAAACCTTGATGGCAGCCACCACTAAAGAAGTTCATACAAGTGGCAAAATCCGGGGCGGGGCCTGCCCTTTTATGCCTAATGGTTATTGGTTCGGTCCTTGCTAGCGTTGTCACAGGTTCGAGGCTTACTTGCATTCAATCTTTTTGTTTTAAATTTTTTTTCTAGTAAGTCGCAGGCATTCTAGTTTTTTTCAGTAAGCAGTTCCACTGTTCCAGTTCACTAAATTTTCTTCTCTTAATCCATGTTTATTTTACTTTTTTCTTTCCTTTAGAGACTAATTAAAAACATTACCAAATAGGCAAAGACCAATATTCTACTAAAAAGAAGATTGAGTGAGCGGGGGAGGAGATTGAGTAAACCGAGAAGAAGATTTGAGTGAACTGGAGCTTGAAGTCAGATGGTCCAGGCGTTCGTCCTTGGGCAGCTGCAGATTGAGTGCTGTGGGACGGTTGGATTCTGGCCGCCAAGCCCCAGGAAATCGAAGTCAAGAGATTACAGCCACCAGTAGCAAGTAGGGGACTTAGGGTTAAGGTTCTTGAGTTGAATGTTTAAAAGCCTTTCAATTTTAATTCTGATTGAATAATTTGTATATTATTTTAGAGTTTTTTTTTTTTTTTAAGTTGAGCCTGGGGGCTGGGTTTGTAATATGATCTCTTTTTAGGTTTTAAATTACCTTAAGTGGCGGTGGGGTTAGGAAACATTTATATAATTTTAATATATAATAATTATAAATATAATTTTAATTTGTAAAATCAAAATTTCGGGTTGCTATGGCCTATGCTCTCGACCCAGGCCAGCCCCAGCTTTCAAAATTTGATCTCACCCCCAACTTAATTTCCTATGTTTTCGAGTAATTACCCGACTCGGAAGGCCAAGTTTTTCAAGTGCCGGCTTTGACTACGTCATTTTGCCACTCCTAACCGTTTATGTAACCGTTCATGTAGTGAGGTAAGTGTTTCATTTAGTTTGATATAGGGTTTAGTCTATGTGGGAATGGAAATCCAAACCCAACCCCCTTTTTGGTAGCATTATTAAGTTTAAATTCCCTGCCATCTGACTTTTCCACGGATTTCAAATTACTTCAAAGAGGGGTAATATGAAACCTATCTAATCTCTTGAGTTTCAGATTATCCGGCATCCTAAACCCACTCTTTTTCACGTAGCCGTGAGAGCTCCTCTCATCACAGCGACTTAGACACCCCTCACCACAAGAATGTCGATGCCCTGTTCATCTTTTATCTCTCTCACCTTCACTCTCTCCTCCAATAAACCTTCCTCTGCCTCCTCCACTCTCTCCTCAACCTTCCTTCCCCTCCTCTTTCTCTCTCTCTCTCTCTCTCTTCTCCACTCTAGAAGGTGTTGTGCGGCTAGTATATGGTGGTGATATGTGTTCGCAAATGGCAGCGGCAGTGGTGCACGATGAGGTTATGGTAGCATAGAAGTTGTGCGATTGGGATTTCAATTGTTAATTATGATTTGGGATTTGTTTGTGCAATTTGGGATTGGGATTGGGATTTGTTGAGTGCAATTTGGGATTGGGATTGTAATTTCTGTATATTTTGTTGTAATTTTCGTATATTCTGTAATTTTTGGAAATTTTGGTTGTGAATTTTTTGTTTGTAATTTTTGGTTATTTTGCTGTAATTTCCGTGTATATTATGTAATTTTTTGAAATGTGGTTTGTAAATTGCTGCATATCCCGTAATTTCAATGTTTTTTTGGCCTATTTCGCTGTTGTTCTTGGAACTATTAAAACAATGGCTCTAAAACGTTTTATGCTTATAAATAATAAATTTAAAAATATTCAAAATTAACAAATTAAAAAAATCTCATTCAATTTTCATTTTAAATTTTTTATTTCGTACTAGAATATATAAAAATAAATATTTTTACATATTGAAAAAATTTAATTATAAAGTTTACTCCCATGTTAAATAAAATTAGAACATTCATTTTCTTTATTAAATCAAACACAGTAATATAATTCAAAAATCTTTAAAATTATTTATACTAATTCATAATAAATTTTAAAATCTTTCATCTTCATTTTTTGACAAATATACTAGGACAAGATAAAAATTTAAGTATTTTTGAAATATTGGAAAAATTTTAATTATCAAGTCTACTTACATAATAAACAAAATTAATATTTCAAAATACAATTAAACACAATAATTTGATTTCTATAGTAATCAAAAGGAAGATTAATGTGAGATATCATACATAATAGTATTACTTTCTCATTGATCAGATTCTCATATCTTACTTTTCTAGCAATGTAAACTCCGTTTTCAAGATACCTACTCTCTATACCACATGGTCCCTAAAGATAAAAATATATAAAATATATAAATTATAACGATATGAATACGAAAATACATTTCTAAATAATCTTATATCAAATCTTAGGGATAGTTCATGGTATTATCCTCTAAATTCCCAGACAGGTGTTATCAATAAAATCAAACTATTGCATTAAAATCTTTTTTTTGATAATTAACCTTTATTAAAAATTAAATGCAACCTTTTATTTTTTTAGTATAGATAAATTTTTTTCGGTTAATGTCATGGACTATCTTTATCTTTTAATTAGGATAAATCTTTTATATTTTTGTATAAATTTGATTCCTGTATTTTCATAAACTCGTCATGGGCCATCTTCTATTACTTCAATATAGAGAATTATAATGGCTATTTAATTATACACGATAAATTTATTATGTTATACAAATTTTATATTATTAAAATTTTATCTTGCATCTTCATCGACATCTTTCATTGTCGTTATCATCAGTCTATTGGTTTTTTTTTTTTAACACTCATCCACAACATCAACAAATGTCACAATCTAACGGAAACCCACTACCATCTTCATCTTTCATCCTCATCTTCACCGAGATCCTCTTCGATCTTTGTCCAAATCTACCCAGAAAATCAAACCACAGACTTAGACAATTACACGACCCAACATAGCAATTACACTAAAATGCCAAAAAAAGAGTGACACTTTTTTTTTTTTTTGTGTCCAGTGTCAATTTATAAACAAATTTAAATAATGACAACCTTAAAGTAAAAAAAAAAAATTACACTAAAAAAGCCCCACAAAAACCACCACCATCCCAGTAACCAGCCTTAAAAAAAACCAATCACACCTTAAGCATTAATACATACCACAATTGTAAACTACCCATGCCACATACACTACCAGCCATATACACGCACCACCAGCCACCTGACAAACTGCCTCAATTTAGCCATCAACTTCACTTTTATACACCGCATTCAAAGTATTGGCATCAAAGGCGAAATGAGTGACACAACAAAGCAAAGCTAGGGTTTTGAAAGAGAAGAAGAGTGACAAAGGCGGAGAAAGAAGAACGTCAGAAAAGACAGGGAAGAAAGAAAATAAAAGGGAAAAAAACCTTTGGAAATCTAGTAAGGGGCCACCACAGAGAGGCAGTGGCGAGAGTCAGAGATGGAGATGTTGGCCACAGATGATTGCTGACAGTCTCAATTCCATGTTCTTAAGGCTTCTGCTGAGCTTGGGGTTAATGACAAAGAAGGAGGAGGAAATGAAGCAGAGGAAGAAGAGAGGGAGAGGAGAAGGTGGAGAAGGTGGTGTCAACGATGGAGAAGCAGAGGAGAGAGAGGAGGAGCCGGAGATGTTGGTT
Source organism: Boswellia sacra (assembly GCA_013180625.2). NCBI lineage: Eukaryota > Viridiplantae > Streptophyta > Magnoliopsida > Sapindales > Burseraceae > Boswellia > Boswellia sacra. The sequence goes on along the minus strand of SNVD02009315.1, from coordinate 339,045 downwards.
TGTTTTAGGTGTGAAGAAGAGGAACAAAAGAGAGAAGACCAAGAGAAGAAGAGAGAGAAGCAACAGGGGGGTGATTTTTTTATTTTTATTAAGTTTTTGTTAATTTTTAATATGTTTATTTTATCGATGTAAATATTTTTTAAAACCTAGGTTTAAGATATTTCGATAATTATAATATTTTTGGATAGAAAAAACGATGTCATTTAATGTTTAAATTAATAAAAGAGTGATATATTATAAATTTTTTAAAATATAAAGGTCGAATATATATAAAAGAGTAATAGGTTCATCTTAATAATAAAAAGTTAAAAAATATAAGTAATCTATGATATTAATTAAATTTTTTTTAATAAAATTCAATGATATCTCTAAGATTATAATTAATATATAATGTAATAAGCGTATTATTAAAAAAAAATCAAAATTTTAACGTCACAAGTAACAAGCCACAATACGAGGACTTTCTTTCTTACGTCACAACATGTCTTTTTATCCTAAGGACGTATTATCATTTACACCCATGTAAGTATAATTAAATTTTTTGTCATCAAATATCTCCAAAATTACACCCCTAATTATTAACTCAATTTAGCCACCATTATCCAAAAGTTAGGGATTATTTATTTGTTAACCATTTAATACTCCTTATTATGACTTCATAACATTTAAGAGTTGTTAATACTTAATTTGAATTACCTAATTATATTTTTGTTTTTTCTTTTCCCCAAATCTTTAAAAAAAGTGTTAAAATATGTCATAATTTAAATTTGACATATTTATTCTTATAATAGTGATGTACGACCTATTAGATTAAAATTAGAGTTTTATATTTAATTTTAAGGATTTTAATAAATTAAGAATTTTAATTTTTATTAGAGATTTTGACTTCCTAAATCGAGGGTAATCCTAATTTAATTTATTTTTCTATAATTATTTTAGGGATATTACATTTACCCCCTAAGGTTAATCAAAAATATAAATTATCCCATATAATATTTGATATTATAAATTACCCCCTGATTTTTTAATTCTGATATTAAATTAAACGGAGTAGAAGTATTATTGAAAATAAAACTCGTGCGATAAATTAAGGGATATTTAACAATTTACCCCCTGAGGTTAAACGAAAATACAAATTTTTCCCTCCTAAGGATAAAAATAATTAAAAGATTATGATGAAAACAATAATAATAATTAAAAATATTTAAAACTTTATCGAATAAATAATAAAAAGTAAAATTGAACCCATCCTTTAATCCGAGCTTTAATTAACAAACTAAAATTGGGCGGTTTGCAAGTTCTAGTAGAGGAGAGAGAGGAGGAATTGATGACGTAAGCAATTTTATCAATGAAGAGAAGGAAGTGACGATCGTGGGGGTGGCAGTTCGTGTCATATATGTCAACCATTTAATTGTTCGTGACAAGACATAAAAAGTGGATTCGATACAGTTATTAAATACGTGACCCACGTGTTGTAATCGTGTTATATTTAATTAACATAATTTACTTAATTGTTTAATCTAATTATGTATAGTATATCATATTCTATATATTTATATCAATTAAAATTATTTTTAGAATATAAATTATTGTTAGTATAAAAAAATTATTAAAATCATTACAATTTACTATTATGTAAATTAATTTAGTTGATAATATAAAATTTTTAGTTTTACAATATATAGGTTATAAGAAGGTAAAAATTATATCATTAAATGCGCTTGCATGTTAATGATTGACAATATATATTTAACTATTCGTGTCATTAAACTAGTTGGCGTGTTGAACACCCTCAATATGAATTCGACCCATTTATTAATTGTGTGTCGTGTTCGTGTCGTGTTCGTGTTATGTTTGGGTGTCATGATTCAAATTGCCACCCCTAGACGATGGCGGTGTGAGGGGAAGATCTGGTGAAGCACTAGGGAGAAGTGGTGGAGATTGCTGGTAGAAGGGAGACAGATAAGGAGACAGAGAAAGAAAGAAATAAAGGTAAAAGTGTTTAAGTGATTTTAGAAAAGTGAGTGAAGGTATTTGTATTTATATAAGGGCATTTTGGTCAAATAGCATATATTATCCTCTCTCTCATCTTTTTTCACTTAATTTAATGTCGAAATTCAAAAATAATTGGATAATTTGCAATTTCAAAATATGCAGGGGGAATTTGTCTTTTTGCTTAATCTTAGGGGGTAAACTGTTAAAATCAAATGACCGAGCATGAGGTTATTTTGATAAAATTGTGAAGTGTTTTTTATCTCTCCTCCTTTTTCGTTAATTTAACGTCAGAATTCAAAAATCAAGGGGCAATTTGTAATTTCAAATATTACAGAGAGTAATTTGTATTTTTGATTAACCTTGGAAGGTAAATTGTTAATATCCCATTATTTTACTATTTTGTTTAAGAGGTATTTTTGGTATTTTCTAGTTTAATTAGGATTAAATTCTCTTTTCTTTAGATTCTATTTTCTAATCAATTCATGTTTATTGACACTAGGGTGCACACGGGTCGGGTCGGATCGATAAACCCGATTAAACCTGATATCTCATCGGGTCGGAGAAAATGAACCCATTATCAGGTTTTTAGAAGCATGGACCTGATACAAACGCGCTCCCTCGGGTTGATCGGGTCGATCAAGTTGGTTAATCATCAAACAAAACAGAAAATATACGCAATTGTAGAATCAATTCCTAATTATTTTTCTTTTCCAACTTTGAAGTAAGAAAATTAAAAATCATCCATTCACTGAAATAATAATCAAATATGAATCCACAAAATTTCTTACGAATATTAATATATATTGATAAATCAAAGATTAACAAAACAAAAATTAATACACAAAATCAAAGAAACTGTAGAAATTTAACTTACAAAAACCATTTAAGGCGTGGACAGAGGAGGTTCAAACTGTGGATATGAGCTACCATAAAGGAGGCTAGAACCATCGTGTAAGGCTTGGATGCGACGTGTGGAAGGACAGAACCGCCGTGTAAGGTCTGGACTCGAGGCGTGGAAGGGCTGGGGAGGTGTGACTGCCGTGAGGTGCGGAGGGCATGGCGACGTGAGACAACTGTGGGCGTAGAAGGCCTCGCAAGGCGAGCATCCATGGAGCCTGAAGGGCCTGGCGAGGTCAGACTATTCTTGTGGAGAGATCGGTGAGGCACAACGACTATCAAGGAAGGCCTGGATGGCTGACGGCGTACGCAAGAAGAGAAGTTGCGAGGAAGCCTAGAGAAGCCGCGGCGGAGGCAAGAGAGGACTTCAACTTATTTCGTTTTAGGGTTCAAATAGTAAAGCAATATGTGTTTTAATTAGTTGATATTGTTTGAGTAAGTGTAGAATAGTAAGTGTATTCAACTAATCAGTATTTGACACATATAAATATAGTTTTTATAATTATAAACAATCGAGTCGGGTTAATTCGGGTTTTTATTAAAAATCCGATTAAAACCTGAACACGAAAAAATCCGAATTTTTAAACCCAGAATCGAGTTTTACACTACAATAACCTGATCAAAACCCGTACGGATTGGGTAAACCCGATTGGGTTATATCGGGTCAGGTTCTGATGCACACCCCTAATTGACACTATAAATGCACGTCATTAGTTATTTTATTTCTTAGGTTGAATATGAATTTTTGATCTTTTAGTAAAAAGATTGTTTTCTCCCTCAATTTCACTCTATTCTTCTCCAAATTTCTTATATTATTTTCTCCAATTTCATCTCTCTACATGTCTCTCCCTTTCTTTTAATTTGAGGAACCTCGTTCCTCATCATTTGGTATCAGAGCATGGTTAATCCCCTCTTTTATTATCTATCTTTTTTTTTTTTTTGTTTTTTCATTCAACCTATAAACCCTAAATTTCCCACCACCATCAGTTAACTTTACCCCAATTTCATCTCTCATCACCTATCAATTTTCACTAAAAAAAAATCGGTCACTTTCATTGTTCACACATATTTACTGTTCATGCCGGAGTTATTGTTTATCACGGCCACCATCTACAATCTATTCTTCAGCACCAACTTCGAATTATCATTATAAAGGTGGCAAAACATCATCTAAAGTTTTATCGCATAGCCCCTTCAATCCACTATATTCTTGATTCTTGTCAGTTTACTCCCTAAATATGGCCAATTACCTTTACAAAGATTCACCATCAGTCCAAGAACCTGAACCACCTCAACCAGTAACACACCAACAAGTAAGTGCCATGATGTAAACTTTAGAAAATGGGATAAACACTAGAATGGATACCTTGGAAGAAATGATAAATGCTAGGATAGATGCTATGAAGACAAAACTACTACAAGCATAAAAGCCTTACAAGTTTCCTCTCTTTCAAAACAAGACCCTCCTCAAATTGATTCATCTATCAAACATGGGAATCAAAATGATAAAAGGATTTTGGTGCAACTCCTAAGAACCATGAGGATGAATGTGATAATTTTAGTAAAGATAATAAAGTGAGATAAATATTAAAGATGGGCATGAATCTAAAGATAATAACGTAGAGTCTAAACGCGAAGTTAAATCTATATGTGAAAAAGAATCTCATGAGGTTATTCAAGAAATCAATTTTATAGGTTGTGATTCATATTTGGATTCACCTAATCTTATCATTGGGTTTACGTCTTTGGTAAATTCTTTCATAGTGATTATTGTCTCTCTACCAAGATTAAAGGCCATTGAAGCATCTTTGAATTTCTTTTTTTATCATGTGTACCTATGCCATTATACTACCAAGAGGAGAATTGGGTTGACAACTTTCCTAAGCTCGTGTAAGGCAAGACGTGGCGTTTCCTTGTGTATTAGAAACTTTTTCCTTAACAACTCGCCAAGACTCTAGTTCTTTCAATCGAGGGAGAATTGATGTAAAATATATTAGATTAAAATTAGGAATAAAATCAAGGTTTTCTATTTAATTTTAGGGATTTTAATAAATTAGAGATTTTGACTTTCTAAATTGAGAGTAATCCTAATTTAAGTTATTTTTATATAATTATTTTTACTATTTTGTTTAGAAGATATTTTTGCTATTTTCTAGTTTAGTTGAGATTAGATTCTCTTTCCTAATAAATTCTATTTTCTAGTCAAGTTATGTCTGTTGGCACTATAAATACGTGTCATTAATTATTTTATTCCCTAGGTTGTTGAATATAGATTTTTAATCTTTTAGTAAAAAAATTGTTTTCTTCCTCAATTTCACTCTATTCCTCTCCAAATTTCTTCTACTATTTTCTTCCTTTTTCTCTATATACATCTCCTTCCCTTTCTTTTAATTTGAGGAACCTCATTCCTCATCAAATAGAATGTAAAACATATTCACATTTTATTTGAATAAACTTTGAAAATTAATTACCAAAGTATCAACAATAATAATCATATCTAATAAGTTTTTTAACAAATTGAACAAGCGTAAATTTGTAAAATAAAATTAATTAACTGAAAATTCATCTAAAATATTTGAAGTAATTAAAATCTAAAATTTAAATGTTGCGAGTCTCACAAGAGAGCCAATACCAAAATGATCTTACGTGGAAGATCTATGGACTTGTAAAACTAATTTGGCCTTTTAAAGCGGTGTTTTGTTGCAAAAGATTATGCAGGCCTTCCAACAGACAAGCACTAGGTTATCTTTCATAAAATTTGTAATAAACAACTGTCATTGAAAATAAATGTTAAAAATAAAATAAAATAAAATTTGCTAGCTGCTGGTTGTTGCCAAATTTTTTTAACAGTAATACTATATTTACAACATTGAAATACAAAGTTATATCCTAATTAAGATGATAGCTGAGATGCCAATCCTTATAACTTACCACATCACACCTCTCCTCTTTTATTAAATTGATTAACAAGGTGTAACGCGTATTACAACTTCTGTTGACAGAATTCTTCATCTGCTTGTCAATTTGGCACCTCCGTCAATCCAGTACTTCATCTCCTTCTCAATTCGGCCCTTTCCCTTGAATAATCTAGCTTGCTAAATCAGTTAATTTGCAAAGTATTACGGCCTTCGTTAACACCATTCTTCATCTCGTTGTGAGGGGCATACCCCAAGTATAGCCTTCATCTACTTCATTAAGGTTCTTCATCTACTTCTCAATTCAGTGCTTTTTCTTGGATAATCTGGTTGCTAAATTAGTTAGTCTGCAAAGCATCATGGCTTTCGTTAACACAAGTCTTCATCTCCTTATCAATTCGGGGCCCCCGTTAGTCCAGTTCTTCATCTCCTTCTCAATTCGCACAAGTATAGCCAGCTTTCTCTGCATCCCATAGAGAAGAGAAAGTCAACAGAGGCAGGTGAAATTTGTTGTAATAGCGTTGTTGAATGGAATGAAAAAGCCTCGAATTGAATCGAGACGAAGAGTTACGTTAGATAAAGAATTCCGTAATACGGGTTAAACCTTGTTAATCAATTTAACAAAAGGGATGTGACGTGGCAAGTTACAAGGACTAGGACTGATATGTTAGCTATCATCTCAGTTGTGATATAAATTTAATATCCCAATTTTATAAGTATAGCATTATTAATTTGTTTAAATGTTAAAAATAAAATAAAATATTTAACATAAATATTTACTATTTATCTCATGTAAATTAGTTATTATTTTATATTACTGTGTACTTATCAGTAATTTTCAATTTAAGGCGCGCCTTCTAGAAAATATGAATTTATATATTAAAATCTTAAGACAAAAAAAAGGTTGAATCCTCAGTCAAAAACAAACAATAATTAAAAAAAATGATGGTGAACTATCAATGCCAAAAATCCATGGAAGATCAAATAATTAAAGCAAAAATTTAATGCAAGAGCACTCACTCTCTTTAATAAATTAAGAATATCAAATATATATAAAAGTGAAGAAATTTAAAATCTTTTAGAAAAATTAATAGCGATTTTGTTTTTAAAGGACCCAAACATCCTTGAGCTGCACCGACAGTTATTATTGTTATCTTGTTTGTATTCTAATTCAATTAACCATATAATTCTGCTAGATGCAATGAGTTTTGAATTAGGCAATGTATATTTTAAATTATTAATGGCAGGTTTTTATAATATTTTATGTACTTAGTAAATTGATATCAAAGTTATGGGGTTTCGTCGTACATTAATACATTGATACATATAAAAATGGTAAAAATTTATATTAATACTGATATAAGATATCGTATAATCTTAAATCTACCTGATATAAGATGTCATATGTATTTTTATCTGGCACTTATTATGCAAAGGACACGGAAACTAATATATTAGTGTGCTAACCTTATCTCATGTTTTTAAAGTATGCTCAATGGCGTTTAGCCAGGAATAAGTTTGGTGAAGAATAACGGAAAGGGATTAGCCAAATTTGGAAGGTGTTTCAAAATCAATATTCGATAGGTAACATCAAAAATAAAACATATTTAATGTTATTCAATAAAATGAAAACGAAAAATCCCCTAAATAAATACAATTATAGTTATTGACTTCAATTGATATTTGGTTTTAAAAATTATTCTCTTCTTGTTAATTTTACAGCCAAAGCTTACCTAACAATATAAATGACTTCTCTTTTACAGTTAATATTTAGACAAACTCTGCTCATATATATATAAATGCTAAACTAAGCTGTCGGGTAAGCACGGGAATCAATGAACTCAAGCTGTGTTGCTCAAATGAACAATCATAAGCTGCCGGAGGAGGGTTTGTTGGAAGTTAGAACCCCACTTTTATCTTTAAAATATGATCTTCTGCATTTGCAAATGTTAAAAGTTGTTGAAAGTCGCATGCTAAGAGCTGATTATTGACTTTATTGGATAATGGCAAAGAAGACTTAAACTATCAACTTTACATACAAAAGGAGAGAGAGCTACAAAGAAAACGAAGCAAGTATAAGTATATAAAAGAAGAAAATGCACTAAATATACATTGCCAATATTGCACATTTAATACAGCAAATAGGAATAGTTAAATATGACATTGACATTCAGAGATATCTAAAAAAACTCAATGGGATTTTGCGGTGTTCCCTTCTTGAATATAGGAGGATTCGAGCGTGGACGGCAACACAAGTGGAGAAAGTAGGGGAATGGGATCTTTACTTTGATAAAATGAACTGAATGAAGAAGATGATGAAGCTGTTGAAGATGATGAATTCAAATTGCCCCCCATTTGTTTTGATGCACTTTTGCATTCATTAGGCCTTAGCTGAAGAGGACGTGGAGCTCGCCTTTGCAACCGGCTTAATGGCCTTTTGAACACAAACTCTTCTTTGTGAACACAAAGTTGGAAGCCTGGGAACTTTGCATCAGAGTCTTCCATCTCTATTGTCATTATCTTTATTGTTCTTGACCTCCTTATGTACTTCTCCTTTGTGTATTACTCTGTGGGGAAGAGAGAGAAATCTTAAGCATTTAATATAGAAGCAATGAGGCTTATATTTTTGCAAGGAAACTATAGATATTGCGCATCCTGCTGTGAATAGATGGCTTATTATAAGTTGATCTTGCATATAATGCCCCCGCGATTAGCCAATGGCAGAATTGCACGTCACATGCGAAGCAAGCACTTGTATTACAGGATAATTAAAGATAAGCAATAAAATATATGATATGCTTTGCTCTTCGTAGGCCATTCATGTGCACAGATGGGGCTGCCAAGTTGCTACATCTTGAAGAAACCCTGTGTAGTTGATCATCCTCCATGTGAGGGAGGAATCACTGCACACATTTGAAAAACCCAAAGTTTTCAGTGACAGGATCCTCAGAAGCACATGACTCTTTAATAGTTTAATTAATCATATCTCGGTGCATTTTCCGCCCTTTTGGCTAGCTCTCACCATTAAGTTGCTTGAGAGCAAGGTTTTCATCATTTTTTTTAAGTTTACTGACAGCTGAATCATGTGGATTGAACCATTATTTGAATAATCATTTACGATAGATAGACAATTATATTTTATTTGAAATGCATGGTCATGACTGTGCTATGATAGTCATGACAACTTAGCTGTTCTAATCAATTGGTGCATTAGTACCATTTAGCAAACCCATTATTTATTTTTTTGTGAGTAATGTGTGAAACTCCTCTCCATACAGCATTCGACATGTTTGAAGCACGGCATTGACTGTTGACTTGTCCTGAGAGAACAGTGCAGAAACACTGATGGTACATTTATCGGTTCTGCGCACGTCTGTCTTTTTTATTGTTCCTGATTTCATTGTAAGATGCATGTATGTGAAATCTAGTTGGTTGCATTCTTCGTTTATAGCTTGATCTTTTCAATATCCGATTATTGGATGATTCAGCTGGGAATGGTACAGATTGGTTTCAAGCAAATCCAGTTGTAGCCCGTAATACCGTTTATTTACACAATCTCATAACCAATTATTTAGAATTAATCAGGTTGTCGATATAAATAATATCTAAAAATGCCAGATTTCTTTAGTTCTTTGAGGTTATTTGTCTCTTCCTGTTTATGAGGTTACTATGCTTCATTATTGAAATACTAATTATTTGAGAATGGAAGAAGAAACAAAGTTTCAAAAGCAATTGATCGAGTGGGCTGTTTTTGTTTTGTCGTGCTTTGAAATGTTTAATTTCCATATGCTTGAGACACTGCTGTTAGTGAGAGATCAAAATTCAAAAACAACATAATCTTTTACCTTCAAGAAAATGATCTTTCACTACTGGTAATGAAAAAGACTACCACATCAATTACTTAATAATTGATGCAAATTATCTGCCAACTTTACGGATCACTAATCCAATCCTTCACTAGAGAAGCCACGTGGTGGTACCCTATGCAACCATGGCACGCCAACCAATAATGATAACGCCAATCATATAGGTGGTTGAATAAGATACTATTCAGAAAAGAAGACGCATTTTCTACAGCTTTTCCTCTTTTCTTTTGTATTGGGTTCTTTGCTTAGGCTTTTACATGACACCATCCGCTCAGCTTTTGGTCAAAAAGAGCGATCACATCACTTCATTTGGACTAGAAGAAGGGATTGGTTGGACCATTTCAATGGAGAGAGAAGCTGATGAATTATTTCCACATATTAAGATGGTCTTCGGTTACGGCAAAATAAAAGCTAACTCCAATTTCAGAGTGGTCTGTTTCCCATTTGGGTTGGCACACAATGGGACCGAGCCCCCAAAGAAGATACTCTTGACGCTTATTTGAAATGTTTGAAAGAGTCGCCTACCTTGGAAACGGTAACATGTTGAACAAAAATACTAGATGGGGTTCCACTTCCATAAACCAATTACCAAACCCATTTGTTAAATGCAAGTCTCCATCTAAAGTGATGTTATAAATTCGCAGCCGAATGTGGTAGAATGTGGAAATTGTAAGTCATGATTAAATACACATGAAGCCGCCACCACCGATAGAGCGGGTCCTAGTGCTGAAATGGAGGGAGGTAGTGGTCAAGGTTGGTAGCTTCACGTACCAATCAAAAGCAATTGATTAAATCAATGCATCATTTGTTGTCAACAAAGGATTCTTCCAACTTGTTTCTGTTTGTAATTTGACCAGTTTGTTTTGTTCTGTTAAGAGGTCATTAGTTCATATTTGTTGGCACCAGTCCAAAACAAATGTCAAACAACCATGGCGAGAAGATTTAACTGAACGCAAAGGAGTAATTATGTACAGAAGTTAATACAGAAGACTACGCTTTTGTGGCTCCAACTTCAGATTGGATCCACAGTGAAGAAATAAAGGTTAAAAGGCGCAAATGAGGGGAATTTACAAGCTTCCACTCATATCTATGACTTCCCTACACCACCTTTGAGGAATGACTATGTTCCTAAACTGTGAGTTACCCTTCAGATGAAGATTTGATAATCTAAGACTACATAGAATTCTAGATTGTGGATTGTGGTTTAAATGTACATGGGAAAGGAGCTGCTGTCCATTTCTTAAGAATAGGATTTAACCAAGCCAAAATTAACAAAAGACCGTGACTTGAAGAGACCACCAAAGAGGAATCTAGTTGGAGAATCCTGAGATGCTTGTTTTAAGTCTTCAGGATTGCCCTTTACTTTAAGTATGGTCTGGCCAATTAATTGCCGGATGGATTCAATGGTTTTAGAATCAACAGGACACCCCGATGCATCTCGAACGTAGAATGTATTGAGAGCTTTGCCAGCTTTAGTCGTAACTTCTGCTCTAGTCACACTGAGGCTATTCTCCCGGAAGATGCGAGTGACATCAGATAGCAGCCCAACTCTGTCTGTTGTGCATAATTCTAGCTTCAAACCCTGAAGAGGAAGAACAGATTCATTAGCAAAATTAAAGTAATCTCTTAACGAAAAAATAAAACAACAAAAATGTCCTGTTTCGATTGGGTTGCATATGTTAAACAAAGATCCTTTAGTGGAGTTAATTAAGTAGCAGAAATCATTTGAACAGAATCAAAGGCAGATTCTCTATTCAAAGGACAAGTTGATATAAAAAACATAAGAGAACGAGGAAATAGACTACAAAGAAGCAGAGTTCTTTGACTGGAGTGGGTCTAAAATCCATGGTGTGGTTATGACAACTGAAAATTCTAATCACAAGATGAAAATTTTTCTTTATTAAATATTCGATTAACTTATTCTTTACAATTATACAAGCACATAAAAACAAACATCATTTGCACCTAATTGCATATATTAAGTGACATCAAAAAAAATCTAGGCATATGTAGCAAAGCCCAAATGCTGTACCAATCTATATGCTCAAATGCATCGGTCAAACAAATCAATGGAACTTCTCAATGGAACTTCTATAAACAAAATTCAAACAGATAATCCCAAATTCAGGTACATGATAATGCACTCACCTCAGATACTCTTCTCTCAATAGCTGCTTCCAGACACTGTATAACTCTTTCTCTTTCTGCATCTGATTTTACAGGGGATCCATCTATATGCCTAATATAGTATTCCTAAAAAAAAAAAAAAAAAAAAAAAAATGCCAACAACTAATTAGATCAAAAAAAAAAAACAAAGTGAAATTTCCATCTCCAAATTATAACAGCTATTTACGGGCAAAATGAAAATGGAATACCTGATAACATTCTGCCCCCTCAGCATCAATGTTGGCATGAAAAACCACATACTGCATATCTGTCAAAGTACAAACTGTATCAAAGAGAAGTTTCGGCCTATCTTTACTCTTAATCGTAACCACAGAGTAGTCTTTGTCATTCCAGTTAACAACATTCACATTAGGCCTTTGCTTTTCATCCAAGTTATCATCAATGCGTTCATAATCCCTAGCTGCAAACATCATCTGGTGAAGCCTTCTCTCAGTGTGGGTGACTCCATGGGAGACCACAGTCTTAGCTCCTCCAGATTTGTTGCTTCCCCTGAGTACATTGCATAGAAGTTCCTTAATCCCAGATAGCCTTTCTGGGTCAGTAATTGGACCGCCAGTTTCGTCATCAGTCACTTGCATCACAGCCGCAGCCCTTGTGTTATGTGTCCACACCTCTGCATTCACTACATTGCATTTAAGGTAAGTGAGAACCGCACTCACTTCTGAAAGCAGCCCTGGTCTGTCGCTTCCTGTTAACTCTATTGCTGTGTGGTCCATCGATGGCTTAACGCCAACAGACCTCATTGAAGATGTAAAGCAAGCTTCTGGGCCAAGACACTGAAAGATAGATCCCAACAAAACAATCAGATAAACCGCTAAACATCAGAGTAAAAACAGAAAAATTTATCAAAAACTCACCTTGCTAATATAATCGAGAATCACTTCATCTGTGACCTTGTTACCATGTTGATCAGTAACATTAAAAACTGGACAAAAAAATTATAAGTCAGATTGAACTGCACAGATTTGAGAACAAAAATTTATCAAGTTAAATAAAAAATAAAAGATTGAAAAAATCTTACCATCCATAAACCAGCCGCCATCAGAAGATATATAAGCTTTAGTAATGATAAGGTTAAGATCAGTAAGGACTTGAACAACTTCGAGAAGTATTCCATGTTTGTTTTGACTATCAACCTGCCAGTGCAACATTACAAAATCAGAATTTAAGAATCTAACAGGGCCACAAAAGGAGTCTAGGAGTACAAGGCAAGGAAGGAAGCAAAACACACACCCGTACAACTGTAGCATTCTTACAGGATTCATTATCAATCACAACCCTGACAAAGTAAGAGTTAAATCTGGTAAGTAAAAGTTTAAACTTTGGTTATGTTTGAAGAATTGGAGAAGATAGTAGTAATGGATACCTGGGTGGGTTCATTCTCCGAATCAGTTTCTCATATTCATCATCACTGTCTGGGGAAAAGCTCATGCTGACCTCTGAAGATTCAAAACAAAAAGAGAGAACAAATTGTTTAGTGAAAAAAGAAATACGGATGGTTGCATATTCAGAATCACCGAAAGCCAATTGAAACAAAGATCTTAAACTTGCAAGGCGAAAAAAAAAGATATTGAAACTGAACCCAAAAACAAATGTCCTCCTTACAAAACATCTTTGGATTTAGAGAAAAATAAAAAACTGACCAATCATGAAAAGTTCAGAAAAACTGTTACAAACCCAGATACCAAGAACAACCACCATTTAAAGAGGTTAAATCAAAGCACAGATACCACCGCACTAAAAGGCCTTTCAATTAACCAACTAACAGAACTCCCAAATGTTGAGGATAAATAACCAAAAAAAAAAAAGAGAACTCTCTCTCTAAAACACAAAACACAGATTTACCAACACCAAGAAAACCAACACTGAATATCATGAAAAAGTTTTCAGTTAGAAACCTACCCGTTACAAATTCTTTCACAAACAAAAATAATTCTCTTGGTTCTCTCAACAAAAGCCTTTGTTTTGCTCTCTTGAACTCTACAATTTGTACAAACTAACTTCAACCAACTCTATATATACCAAAAGGGTCTCACTCCAGAGATCTTATTTGGCCTCTCTTCATCTCTCTCCCCTCTCACAGAGAAAACCAAATATTTTTTGCAATATTTATTTACCGAAAACACCTCAATTTTTTCTAAAACAGACACAAGACACGATACTCCAAAACCCGGAACTTCAGAATTTATATAATAATAACTTTCTTTCTCTATCTCTATCTCTCTCTATCTAGTATCTGCCCTTTTTTATAAAACAAAAAAAAAAATTTATTTTTATATTGTTCAAATATTAGTCTAAATCAGTACATTTCAGCACCTAAAGAGAAAGTTCCTAGACTCGGTGAAAGTATCGTTGTGACTCCAAAATGTTGCAGGCGCGTTTTAGCAAGCGTGTGGGTTAGGTTGCTAGAATCCGCGGGGGGTGGAAGAACGGATTTCCGGTTGTATTGCTAAGTATGGTTAAAACAAATACGCACGTGGTGAAAAACACGAGGTTATAACAATAGAGACTTGCACTAACATTTCATCTGGATTGGCTAATGGCGATTTTAGGGCTACAAAAGTGTCCTAATCTCCTATAAATTAGGGTTTTGATTCTAGTCTTTAGGCAGGTTTAGTGTTGTCATTAATTAAACTTTTAAGTCGAGATGGAATTTGTAATCTATATCCAATCTCAATTGGAAGTAGTTAGCAACATAATAATCATAATTAAAATTTAATAATCTTTTTATCTGTGAAAGTAATAAACTTTATCAAAATTCCGATCATGTTTTTCTACTTTGACTTTGAGATTTATTCATTATAATCAGTTATTAATAATTAAAATTTTCAAATGCCCCTATGTGTATAATTAAACAAAAAGAAAAAGAAATTGAAAATGTGAATAAACTTTTCTTCAAAATATTTTCAACTTTGAATCAAACGAAGGCCTCGCTAGGTACATACTATTAAGGAAAAATGTCAAAATTGTATGAATGCTATGTGCCTCCTAACTTGTGTAGTGTACTATCTTATTTGTGTAACACTTTATTTTTTGTGGGTTTTTTTTTTTTAAGATTCAATTATTTTAATTGGATGTTGGAAATTGACGGTAGTCTCACTCCTTTGTTTATATATAGGGTCTTAATTTTTATATAGTAACTATTGATAAGAAGATATCAACTATCAAGGAGTCTTTATGGAAGATAATAAATTAATTATCTTTACCTTATATTGAAAATATTTATGTAGCAACTAGTGATAGAAGATCTCAGAGAGTTGGACCTCAAAATAAATTAAAAGATACCATATATATAAAGTCTTCTTTAATTAGTATAATAATTTCTTCTTTTAACGTTTGTTATTACTAGATTAATAAAGTTTATGTTATGTTATGTTATGTTTAATCTTCTAATTAGGAATAGGATTTATTAGGTACAAGATTAATTTTGTAATTAATTACTATATTACATAAAGCAAGCTCCGAATTGTTGTAATTATTTCAAGTTTAAAAATCACTTGTTAATTGTCTCCCATAAATTATCTTGAATTCTTCAATTAAATTCTTATACATTGGAAAATGTCCAAATAACTTTAGGGAAAACATGTATTCAAGATTAATGAAGCAAAAATGATGTCAAATTTTATAACATTCATTGTAATTAGGTGGAATTTGATATCTAGTACTTCCCTATTAACAAAACTTAATTGAAAAGAACAAATAAATCACAAAACCATAGAGGAAAAATTAATAATTTTAAAGATAGCGCTCTTCAAACAAAACTTTGCATATAAACATGAAAGAGAAGCGATGGATCCGCAATGTTGTAAGTCAAATAGTTTTAGATTAAAGTGTTTGGAAAATATTAATATATGCGTACACATTATGGTCGGTTTGAATATTAAAATGCAAGAGACAAAAGCAACAAGAGTATACAAATTAAAGTTAGCTAGCTCTTTCAACGGCATCAAATCCCATATAATGTCGAATGTTACACCTCAATTCCACGTAGAATTTATGAACATCCTGCTAGGGTTTTCATCTAATATTTAAACAAATTGAAAAAAAAAAAAGATTTGAATATGATGAGATTGAGGCAGGGCAGCCACAGGAACAGGAAGGTTTTGTATTTTAAGAATAAAATTTGTAGGATATGAGATTGGGACATCAATGCCTCCACATGGTCAAGTAACCAAAGCAAAGCATAGTTTCCATCTCTGTGGGTCAATTTTGCTGTGCGCCCACACACGCGTGTCTTGCGCTGGGTGCCGGCCTCTTGTCTCTGCTAATCTGTTCCCAAGTTCATGGCTCGTTGCCTTCTTTTAGTTTATGCTACTCCACTCCTAATCCATTTCTATATCACTAGCTAACTGCTTTGTCAATTGATGAGAGAAAAGAATATGCACTTGTATAAGGGTTTCTTTCTTTTCTTTTCTTTTTTTTTTTTTTTTTTAATGATCGCATTTATTGGTTTGAGGGTGTCTCTAAAAGAATTAACAACCTAGCTATTAAAGTTGATGAGTTTGATTCATATTTATCCTGAACCCTCAATATTACAATCGCTAAAATACAAACAATAATGTATCAATCGTAAGCCATTATTGATTTGATATATGGATGGTAGCTAGCTAGCTCCCCAATATTCCCCAGAAATGCTCCCGAATGCTCCATTGATGTTGGAATTGTATGCGTGAAATTGGTGTCTTCCACCCATGTAAAGATTAATTGGTCAAGTAGGGATCAACGGCGGTGGTGCTACATCTACGCGATGGGCACTTGGAAGGAAATAGTAGCCAAAGCCACAGGCACCAGCTGACTGATAAATAAGCCATAGCATTTGTGTGCAATCAGATAATGGCTGTTCACTCCCCGGAATTTGTCTCATCAGTTTCCTTCACATAATGATTTCCATAAGCATATATCCATCCAAAAATTTAGCCTTATTCAGTGGCGTCCAAATCAGCCATTTTTGAGGAATTGCATGACGTGCATTACCTTGCTAGCACATCTTGGATAGGACATTTGTACACAACTGAACAAACATCTACAATTACCCTTTCAATTCTTCTTTTCCTTCACATACATATA
This sequence comes from Boswellia sacra, assembly GCA_013180625.2. Classification (NCBI taxonomy): domain Eukaryota; kingdom Viridiplantae; phylum Streptophyta; class Magnoliopsida; order Sapindales; family Burseraceae; genus Boswellia; species Boswellia sacra. Next base: position 322,118 of record SNVD02009315.1, on the reverse strand, counting down.
AAGTGTTGATTAATGATTGTCACGATGTTACATTTTTGTCACTCGCTAAAACATATCTCTATCTCGGCAAAGGCAAATCACTTTATTGGCAATTACTAAGATTACAAGATACCTAATCAGAAACCAACCAAAATTATGTTTTTTTATAATGAAAACCCAAAAATACCCAAACCCATTTCCCTTTTACTATGTATTTTCTTTTCCAAGTCCGAGGAAGATGAGATGCAACGGTATGTCTAATGGACTATGTATCAAATTAGTGAAATTGGAAAAGTGGCATGTCAAGTTATGAATCCATTTGTCTTTCCTTATAGCATGCTAAGAGAGTAAGCAAGCACACATGCTAAAAGAGGCAACAAGCCATTTCTTATGGCCATAACTTGGTTTTGTGTTAAAAGCAGAGCTATCTTTTGATCTGCCCAACTCATTACATTGCCTAACAAGCAAGTAACAAACAAACAAGGGAACCCTAATGAGAACTCTTTAATTAGAGTTTAATATTACTTGATTTGATAGTTTTAATTAATTATAAAATTGGTTTGTCAGTCCGTCCATTACCGTTAAACCCTGTTCGATACATAATTGGCTATCAGTTAGCCACGTGACACAAACAAACCAATGGTAACTACTAACTGCCGTTCTAACTGTCTTCCAAGCATCATTAATGTTAAGTAATTTAATCAATGAATTAAAATTTAACTATGGTTAACGATAATGGCACCAAACACATATACATGTTAGAAGGTTGGTTTGGTTTGGTTGAGATTCAGTCAACGGTCAAAGGAGTAGACTGAAAATTACACTTGGAGCGAGGAGGGGGATTGTTTAAAAAATAATAATTTTCGGGGAAAAGCAGAGGAGCACGTGACATGGCATGAGGAGGAGGCAGAGACAGACCGACCCGTGAGCAGATTTACATGTGGAGCCAGCATGGCAGTCACGCGCGAAACACGTGTGGGTGTGGGCTCATGATATTCCTTGCTTTGTTAATTGCTATCCCTTCCTTTGGATGTGAACACTAAAGTTAATCGATTTAATTAATTAATTAAGAAAAGGGTCTCTTGAAGCACACAAAGGGTCGTTTCGATTCGTCGCCAGTTCATTATCCACGTCACCAAAAAGCTAAAAAGGCCGATGATGGAGTGCGATTTTGACGTTGGCAAAATGGTCCCTTTTTTTCCTTCATAAATAATAAAAAATATTTATGTAGCTTCTATTTGTGTAAAGTATCCACCCGAACCCGTGTTCGACATTATCATATAAGTCGATTAATTTGGATATCATCAATATATATTTTTTATTTTTAAAAAATACCATAGGATTAGTGATTTGCATGAAATGATTATCCACTAATACACCATGTAAAATGAAATTGCCATTTAGAAGAAAAGGGTTTATTTATTATCTTGATTCTTGTATTCAATGTCCAAAAAGGGTAGAAGAAAGCAACAAAAGGGTGTCCTGACACGTGTACAAAATCAAAACGGTGACCACCTAATAAATGAAACGACAATGAATGAAGAGATTTAACTTTTAGCACCCACGCTGAATTAGGGTTGGACGAGATCCCATGTCCTTGATTGATTGATAGTTACCTACTACAACATTCTGACTTTTTTGTTTTGGGTGTAGACGGAAAGGCAAGTGGGTGTGATGTCAGTCGTTACGGCTGGCAAAAGGGTGGGCGCGAAATTCGGATGTTGAAAGACGTTTTATTTGACGGCGCGTTTTGTCACGTTAATTTCCGAGATATATTTGCCCAATCTTTTACTCGGATACTTTCGAGACGGAGATTCCTCCTCTCCCACCCTCTCTCCTCTGCTGCCCTGCCCCTAGCTCCACCAAACACCATTAATACCCCTTAGATTCTACCTAGAAAACATGCTTTACGTTAATTTTTTTTTAAAGAAACAGGCTTTGGTGCAGCCATTGTATTGCGACGTTATCTACCATCACATGAGTGTTAGATACATACATTGGGATGGTGTTAATGTTATGTTTGATACTTGGGTAGAATATCCCATATTAATTAAACGATGCAAATATGATTTTTTTTTCACATATCAAAAAAAAAAAAAAAGAACTATAAAAGATTAAGGTAGATTTTGTCTATCAAAAATGTACCGCAACTTGAAGTTTAAGATTTTCAATCAATGTCCGGTTTACCTAAATTGCCTGATAATTTAACTTTAGGGCACAAGTAGGAGCAGAAGTTGAGGTGGTGTGAAAACCACGTCATTCAACACACCGACTACAAAATTAAACAAACCAAACTATAATTAAAACAATAATAATTATTATTTTTAAAATTTAGCTTTGCTTGGCAAATAAGCTATAGTCGATATAATAACAGTGTTAGGCCCTTTTAAGCTCTTTAGATGCTGTCAATCTAGCCGCCTAGATTTGTTAGTTGAGAAGTCGGCAAGTATCATCCTTTTTTTTTTTTTTCGGGTCAGTTTTAAACAAAATCTAATTTCTGCCCAACCAAACACTTCATCACCGGTCTTTCTCATTCGCATCAAATGCTTTGCTTCCATTGAAACGAAATACAAAACTTTTGGATTCCATTTTTTTTAACCTTATTGAACTTAATTATGGAATTATTGATCATGTGCAGAGAATACTATTAGTCTATTACATCGTATTTGGTAAAATAAAGGAACCCAAATTATGAGGAGAAAAATTGGTGTACTTGGTTTTCATAATTGCTAATGAATGTAAGTATGATACAGCCATCACTTTCGGCTGGTTATCATTCAATGAAGAAGAATGGGTTGGGTCGATGATGACCATCTAGCTAACCCAGAAAAAAATTCGACCATGATCCCCACGTTGCATCGCATCCAATTAAATCTCTTCAAATCAATCCTCACATCACATGCCTCTCCTCCCATCTTCATGTAATTATTTCTTTACGAAACCAACAATTAGTGTTTGATTTCAACGTGAAAAGCAACAAAATTCATTAAAACTTGCTAAGCCTCTTCGTCGTTTTGACTTTTGATTGGATCTTCACCATTTACAGCTATCTACTAATACAAATTGGGATAATGTTTTCCTTTCCCGACCTTTAATAGAAAAATAAACAACCTTCTTTGTAATTTTAAAAATAATAAATGATATACATACCACATTATAACTCAGTTTTTGTATTCAAATAATGTCTATTTAATTAATAATTGTCAAGTGGACGTGTTTGTTAATAATGTAATGAGTAATGTTAGTTTTTAAATAATGTCGTATCATTTAGAATATATGATTTTGAGATATTTTTATGAAGTGTATCAACATCACTACTATTTAAAAATTTTGCTGACCTTCATACCCATTATTATCTACCTATTTATTTTAACAAAAAAAGTCAATAATTACATCAATTTATCAGGAATTTCATACGAATTGATATTAGTCATAGGAAATTGTGTGAAAAAAAAAATTATTGATGGCATTTTGAGTCAACGAAATTAGATTGTTGCTCAAATTTGTGATACTGGATAAGAAAAGTTAATAGATACTAAAGGGTATTTTAATTATTACTTTTATCAAGTTTTGTATTTTTTTCTCATAAAACTGGCAGCAATGGTTAGTAAAATTTTTAAAACTATAAAGCAGATCATTAATTTTTCATTATAAGTTAGGAGAGGTCGGAAAATTACCTTATATAAAATTTGGATAGATGCTTGGGTCAAATAAATTTCATTTGACTTTGGATGGCAAGTGGCAACACTATTTAAAAATATTATGATTCTAATTTTAAAAAATATGTGGTTAAGTTAGTTCAATTTAAGCTTTTCGAAAATAAGAAATGTTTTGCACGGACTAAATTAAAATCGCTTCTAGAAGAAATTGAACTATTATTAATAAGTATTAGACACGAGCTCCACAATTTTTCCAAGCAAGACACAAAATATTATTAAATATCAACTACTTTTTAAGAGTAACGTCACTTAATTACAAGCTAATTTGTTTAAGAAATGGAGATTTCATAGTAGTCAAAATCAAAAAGTACCTTCCCCTTTCTCTAACTTTGTTTTGGGTCACAATGGGCCTAAAAATGTTTAAAAAGCCCATTTGTAAACTCGGTAGGTAGAAGAAGCCAGGCCCAATTTCTTTAACTGTAAGGTGGCATAAGTAATAGACAAATTTTACAATTAGGTTGAGATCTTTTACTACAATTTTGTTATTATTCAGGAATCAACACCCTAAAAATCTCTATCCAAAACCCTTTTCTGATATCTATTAAATAATGTCAGAATTATTCGTTTTAAATATCTAATCTTTAATAGATCCACCTAAAGAGTGTTAAAACCTATTATCTTCCTTTCTTGTTTATTTATGTTCTTCATTAAAACATTCATTGGAAAAATTGAATAAAATAAGTTTTCTTTCTTATTTTAATTAAGGATTCGTGCATTGCTTTTGTTTCTATTTTTTATTCAATTTCTTTTAAATTAAAAAAAAATCTCCAACTTCAATACCTTCCATTCCAAAATAAAATTCAAAACCAAGGAATCTCATTAATTTTAGTTTTACCTACAAAATTAAAACTATATTATATATATTTCCTTATACAGTCTAAAGACCTTTTGTTTTGGTTTTTACAAGTAGAGCTTACAAAATTAAAACTACATTATATATATATATATATCCTTATACAGTCTAAAGATCTATTTGTTTCAGCTTCTACAAGTAGAGTTTATTGAAATAGATCTTTACCTTTTAAAAGTAGACCTTTTATTAAAAAGTTATTGATTATTTGATTGGACAAATATAAAAGCACTTATTATAATTAAATTACCAAAATAGAGGTTTGTTATAAAGAAAGAATAAAATAAAATATTTAAAATCAAACGAGGGTATCTTTGATATTTCAAAACTTTAAAAAACCTCAAAAAGAACTTTTCCCAAGAGCCTTAATTTTGGGCTTGTTCTAGTAGACATAAAAAATTTTTTAATCATTCAAAAGCTCTCTTATGTGACAGCCAAAAGATACAAAAAAAATTTAAAAGAGTTTTTGACATTAAAAAAAGAGTTCTTTTATTCAGTAGAGAAGCTCAAACAAATAAGCTCTAAGTATGCTCCGATTGTCTTCCCCAGTTTGGCCAAGGCAAGTTTTGCTTATGACAACCAGAACGGTGCTACCTAGCCAGAGGACTATTGCTTTAAAGAAAAAGAATTGCAATTCAAATATTTTCAAGATTTTCATATCATTTAATTGACATTGCAAAGCAAAAAATTGTTTTCTTAGAGAAGATAATACAAAAAAAGAACACATAAAAAGAGTGAGGAAGATTCATCTTAACTATATTTTACAAAAAAGGGATAAATTCTAGAGACCCCTCAGTTATGGGCTAAGTAACAAACTCATTCCCTAAATCGGAAAGTAACATAAAGACACCCATGAGCCGTTTGGTACGAAGGGTAAGAATCTTGGGAGTGGGATTTATATTCCTTGGAATGTAAAAGATAAGAATTTGATGTCTAGGAAAGAAGATTATTGTGTTTGGTTAGTCTTAGGAATCTTACGCTTAATTTCTATTGGAATCAGATTATTGTGTTTGCTTACAAAATGTACTAATTTTTTTAATTAAAGTTTTTCAAATACGTAAAAATATTTATTTTATTTATCATAATATTAAGAAGTTTCTAATATTTGAATTATTTATACAATCAAAGATTAAATAAACGAAAACAATCCAATAAAATATTTACAACAAATATCCACAAAATACATTAAAAATTATAAAATACCTAACAAAATATCAAAAAATTATAATATTATAATTTTTGATACAAGAAAATTACAAAGCAATTAAAAAAACAAAAATATATAGAAATTAAACTATAAAAATATTCTTTTTCCTTTTTTTTTTCATTTCCCGTAATATAAATTTGTTTTTCCTTTTTTTTCTTCCCCCTATCTTCTTCTCCCTCATCCTCTATTTCCTTCTCATGCTTTCACTCAATCTCCACAACCCACTGCTTTGCCTCCCTCTATTTCCCTTATTCTGTCGCTTTGCCTCACGCGACCATCATGAGGACGCGGAGGCGTCGCCATACAAGGAGGGACAGAGAGGAGAGAGAGAGGTGAAAGTGACGCCGTCGCTACCTTACTCCTCGATCCTCTCTCTCATCTTCCTCTCAACTGCAGTCACCACCACCGCTCCTCTCCCTCTCCACTACTGCTGCCTCACTCCTGCTTCAACCAATCGTCCTCGATTCTCGCCTTCTGCTCTCCATGTTTTCTTCCTCTGATTTTTTTTGGGTTGTTGTATATGGTTGTGTGTCAACTTGTAATGGGTTTTTGGATTAGGATTGTGATTTATTTGTTGGAGATGTTGGTGATGATAAATAAGTAGGAAATTTTGTTTGGTTAATGGTGTGTTGTTTGGTTGCTGAGGAAATCTGGGAGTTGTAAGGAGGGATGAAGGCAGAGATTGAGGGATGAAGGCAGGTTTAGGATGCCTGGGCATCCTAAACTCAAGTTTTGGATGGGTTTGGAATTACCCCTTCAGACAGTAATCTGAACCCCACGGTGATGTAACATTCCAAGAGTTAAAATTTATAATTTGGTTGCCAAACAAGGGTTGGGAATCAGATTCCCATCCCCACATTCACATTAACCCATACCAAACAGCCCCCTATTGTCAACCTGCTGTTACGAGATCGGTTTAATTTGGATCACCACCACCTCTCGTTTCGAAGCCAACACCACCACAGTAAAACAATGATATTATGCCTCGATTGTGGTGTTGACAGCAACTGTTAAAAAGTTATGGCTCTGTGTATCTCTTCAACTTTCTCTGCTGTTACTATGGTGAATATGGTGTTTTTTGTTTGTTTAATTATCATGGTTAAAATCCAAAAATTAGCAAGGAGAGAGAAAATCCCTTCCTGCGACTTTGCTTAACTGGTGTTTGTTGAGTTGGGGCTTTTGGTGATTGATTATGTTGTAGCTTTCGGTTGGTAGTGTAATGGGGGAGTGGCTACGGTACACTTGCTGTACCGTATAATAGTTTCAAAATTTGTAAAAAATGGAGTAAAAGTTGTAAATATTTGTATAAAAATCGTAAATATGTAAAAAGTTGTAAATGAGTAAATAAAATTGTATTTACGATTTGTGTATAAACATTTACAACATTTACACTTATTTTACAATTTTTACAAAACTTGTTGTACAGTACAGCAAGTGTACCATAGCCAAACCTGTAGAGTTTAAAAAAAATGTATGTATATATATATATATATATATTACAAAATTTAGAAGCTATGCCTAAGGGTGTTTGAGTAATTTTATTTCAATTTGATGGGCTTTAAGCTATGAAGTAGTTGTAAAACCATGTTTAAATAAAAAAGAATTGGGTTAGATTATAGTTGTGGGCTTATGTTAGAATTTGGTAAAGATTAAATGGGTTTAAAAAAATAAGTGGACTTAGGCCCATTAATTAAGGCCTTGTATATATAAGAGACATTAGGGTTCCAAAGGGGAGAGATTTTTCTTTCATTTGGCTAGAGAAGAGGAGAGTCTTATGGCTAAAAGGAGAGAGAGAGAAGAAGGAGAAGAAGAAAAAGAGAAGGAAGAAAAAGAGAGGAAAAGAATGAAAAAATCAAAGAGGTGTATAGGCTTGGATACCAAGTAGGGATTTTCTAACACTATACTTAAATCGTATTATTTATTTTTGTTGTTTTAATTGACACTGGTTTGCAATGCATGTGTTTTATTATTAAATTGATTGTTTGTTGCTTGGATGATGAATTATTTGTGAAATTATGTGCGTATGAAGTGAAGGAGAGGTTCTTGATGGAAGTTGTAGTTCATGTGATGGTTCTATGTTATTTGAGCTGTTGCATTTTTCTGGATTGTGAGTTGTATAATTTTTTTTTGTTTAGGAAAATAGACATATGAAGCTTTAAATAGCCACTGATTTCATTGAATTTGGATTTAAAATGAAATTTTGGTGAATTTTTGAAATTGAAGGTGAAATCTGGAAATGATATTGTTCATCCAATAGATCTGAACATTTTCACAATTCTGTATCTTTTGAGACAGACATTCAATCCGACACGACTCGACACTTACGTGTCGAGGGTCGAGTGATTGGTGTCGAGTGTCGTATACACGACTCGACATATAGGTGTCGAGGGTCGAGTGGCTGATGTCAAGTGTCGTATGCACGACTCAACATGTAGGTGTCAGGGGTCGAGTGGTTGGTGTCGAGTGTCGTATGCATGACTCGACATTTACATGTCGAGGGTTGAGTGGCTGGTGTCGAGTGTCATATGCACGACTCGACATGTAGGTGTCGAGGGTTGAGTTGCTAGTGTCGAGTGTCGTATGCACGACTCGACATGTAAGTGTCGAGGGTCGAGTGGATGGTGTCGAGGGTCGAGTGGATCATCCGACACTCGATGTCTTCAAAAGTAGGTCGATATCGCGACTGATATCGAGTGATGAGTGAATCCGACACGACTATGACAGTGTCGAGTGTCGTGTTTATGAAAGTGTCGAGTGTCGTGTTATGAAAGTGTCGAGTGTCTGGTTATAAAAGTGTCGAGTGTCTGATTATGACAGTGTTGAGTGTCGTGTTATGAAAGTGGCGAGTGTTTGGTTATGATAGTGTCGAGTGTTTGATTATGAAGGTGTCGAGTGTTTGGTTATGGAAGTGTCGAGTGTCGAGTTATAAAAGTGTCGAATGTCAAGCGGAATTACAGAACTGACCTGACCTGACCCGTGTGCATCCCTCCTGACAGGTCTGGATTTTTCATAAAAACTGTATTGCCTTGAGACTTATTTTGGAAATTATATTGAAAGGTTTATAAGTGTATGCATTGGACCTTGAATGGACCGTTTTGAATACTGATCCAAGAAGAATACGGATATGAAATTCTTAGTGTTGGACCTTAGATGGGCCATTTTGGATACAGATCCAAGGGGAACACAAATATAAACTTGATGTGTTGGACCTTGGATGGGTCGTTTTGGAGACGGATCCAAGGGGAACACGAATATAAACTTGAAATGTTAGACCTTAGATGGGCCGTTTTGGATACGGATCTAAGGGAAACATAAATATAAACTTGATGTGTTGGACCTTGGATGGGCAGTTTTGGATACAGATCCAAGGGGATCACAAATATAAACTTGATGTGTTGGACCTTTGATGGGCCGTTTTGGATACGGATCCAAGGGGAACACGAATATAAGCTTGAAATGTTAGACCTTGGATGGGCCGTTTGGATACGGGTCTGAGGGAAACATTAGATAAAAAATTTTGATTGTCAAGTGAATAAGTGATACATCAATGTGTGAATGAGAATGATTGCTTGACTTATTATAATTTGTTGTGTAACTATGTAAATGAGTAACTTTTTGAATGCTTGTGATTTAGTATCATGTTAGAATCTTTCCTACTGGGCTATATGCTCACCCCCTCCCTCCACAGGTGCACAAAAAGATATTCGTACTAGTGGTGTTCCAAAGCTTTCCTAGGGAGTCTGGGCGTTTACATGCATGCGATGATTTTAGGAAATGTTTTGACTAGCCTAAATCGTAATAGGAAATTTTATTATGTGATTATCAATCTATGGCCTAAGTTTGGTCATCAGTGTATGTAAAGTTTATCTTGAACAAATAGTCCAATGTTGTAATGGATTCATATGGTATGTATAAATAAATATATGTATGAATTGAAAAATGATTTAAAAAAAAAAGTGAGATATTGATGATGCCTTTTTATTATTTTTCTTAATCAATCACTCTTAATGTCTTTAAATAAGAGATTTTAGGGCGTGAGAGAGACCCATAAAGGGATAAATTAAAATGAAAGTGGCTACGGTATAGTAACTGTACCGTACAGTACTACCTCAGCAACTCATTTACATGTGTAGATTGCCAGGTTATCTAATTAATTACCAACTTAATTGTGGGAGTTTGAGGGCATATAAACACGGGCATTATCCTAATTGTAATTGTCGATCTTGTCGGTTAGAAGGGATGAGAAATCTATTGAAGATTGGTTGAACTTGAAGCAGTTTGGAGGTTGAAGTTATTGTGTTGTCATTTGACATTAAGAATCAGCTAATTTGATTGTTATTATGCATATTTTTGTTTTTTTTTTAATTCTTGTAGCCAATTGAAAATATATCATTGTCATTTCATTAAATTTTGACAAAGGTTAATTAGTTTCATAAATGCATCATAAACAAAACATTTACAAAGAGGTTGAGATTTACTAGCACTCAACGACAATTATTGGGAAAAGAATTGGATCCTAGGACAATTTTATTTGCATTAAATAAAAAAAAGATGGACGCTATTTAGCTTATAAGTGGAGTGCACATAGTACCACTATTATTATATGGCATTCATCATGGATTGCCAGATAGCTTTGAGTATACTATAAATAACTAGGCTTGATTTTGAATAATAATTAATTATTGAAGCCCGCTAAGCCTCTCCTCTTTCTAAGTTAATTCCTCTGCTGGGATCCCCCCTCGGTTGCGGGCTAACTTAATTCCCCCCTCTAAATCTAAAACGGAAAATAATATAAAGACCTATTTTTGAACTGTCTTTTGAAGTCAATAAACGCTGTAAGGGTATTATCGACCTTTAATTTACTGAATAAAAAAGTAATTTTAAATTTCAGTAAAAGATCAAACAGATATATTTTTTTCAATTTCTCGCTTCGCCTTATCTCTTTCCTCACGCCCAAATTTTTTCTTCCGTCTCTCTGCCCCATTTCTTCTCATCTCTCTCGCCACTCTGCAACTCTTCAAGAACCCAGAAACAAACCAGAAACGCCAACTAATTCAAACCAAAAAAAAAAAAACTAACCATATGAGCCAAAAAAACGACCATTGTTCTCTCCACCGGCCCCGCGACCAAGAAAGGCACACAAGGCAGCGCGACACCACCGCCAAAAAGCCCCACAGCCTAATACACTGGCTGTAGCTACGATACCCCTGATGATATATCGGTGTTAAACTTTTTTAATTTATGTAAAAATTATAAATAAATATATAAAAATAATAAATAAATATGTAAAAATCGTAAATAAACGTATATAAAATTATATTTATAACTTTTATATATTCATTTAAAATTTTTATATATTTATTATAACTTTTATAAATTTATTTATAATTTTTATATACTTATTTAAAAAAATTATAATTAAATATATAAAAATTATTTTTAAACATTAATTTATAATTTTTATTCATTTATTTATAATTTTTATATAATTTTAAAAATTGATATATAAACACATCAACTATTGACTATTGGTTGGATTATATAAAATGGGTGCCGAGTTTGTTTGTAGTTAGTTAGTTGCTTTCATCACATCGGTTAGATAGATATTATGTGTTCTGTAATGTTTCAAAGTAAAAATAATTACCTCCACCGAGAGTTTAATATAATATTTAAACAAATAATAGCACGTTTATTTGATCAAATGAATCCAATGGTAGAGAATATTGGCATAGCCGCCCACCACATTAAGTGGGATGAACTTTATTATTCAAGAAACTTTATTTGAACTTTTAATTTTAGAAATGGTCAGAGTATGACAGTCCATGAAAGGCTTGTAAATTATAATAAATAATTATTACTAATATGATAATAGATTTATTTTATTGTATTTTAACAATGTTTTGTTTGTTTAATATATTATTATATAATTATTTTCAGTTTAAAAAGTATCTTATTTTTAAATATAAATTATTTAATATTATGAATAATATGATGCTAAAATTATTATTGTGCTGTAATATTTATTTAATTATATTTTTATTATTTTATTGTTTTATTATTATTTATAGTGATTGCAATTATAAAGATTATTTAGTTTTAAATGTAAATTATTTAATATAATAATATATTATTTATTATATTTTAATATTTATTTAATAGTATTTTATTTATTATTATTATATTATTATTAATATAACTAATTTAAAAAGAGGAGGGAAAAAAAGGGCTGTAGTTGTCCCTTGCCTGGCTCCAGGGGCGGCATTTTGTCCTGTCTCAATTTCCTTGAAATTGCACAAACACAACGCTCGGACACAAAGTTTAAAAAATAGTGTTAGCCCCTTCATTTGTCCCGCATCTAAACGCGCTACTAGGACAGAAGTTAAGGTTATCTATTAAATATTTAGTTTTTATTTCTTAGAAGGGGGTGTATCGAGAAAAAAGATGTGAAAAAACATGTAGAAAGAAATTTTAGAGGTTTAAATAGCCCCACCTTTAATAAGATGGTTGAAATGTTTATTATTTTTTATAACCATTTTAACAAAAAGTCAGATGTAAATATGAGACGTACCGGGGAGTCCTTCTCCCTTTGATTAAGAAAATCACCCGTGGGGGAGCGTCATAAAGGGGTGAATTCGGTGGGAAAATAACTGTAATACATTCAATGTATACGGAACACAGCCATTTCTGGTGTGTGTGTACGTATATATATTTATTTGATTTTACTGCTTTTTTACACATTTACAAAAGTTTTGTACGCAGAGGCAGCTGGATCTAGACTGCTGTACTCTAGAAGATCCCGATGGATGGAGCTGCAGTTGAACGTGCTTCACTGCAACAAGAATCCATTAAATTTTGTCTACTACTGCAGGGCATGAGAAGACGAGTTGACGCTCTGTTCAATGACTAGCTGGCGGGCACATCACGGACCATCCCAAAATCACACACTCAACAACCACAAGTCGCATCTTGATGCTGTTAATTCACAGCTACAGCAAAAAGCTTTCCTTGATGGGCTAAGATGATTTAAGTTGCTAATTCTGCTTGTTGTTACATCAACAAAAGTAACGTATATGCTATTCAAAGCAATTATATAATAAATTAACCTAAACTAGGGATGACAAATCAACCCAATTGGGATCGGGAACTCAAAAAATCCGGGGATCCAGAATTAAATTTGGGGTACGTAATTAAATTAAAAAATTATATCAATTTAATCCATCAAATTTGTAATCTTAAATATAACCCCTTAAACGACATCCTCTAGTATTTATAATTCACTTGACATTTGATTCAACCTGCAAATAAGAGACCGTTATAGTTAAATATGATGCAAAAAGGCCAAAAAACAAAGTTAAAACAAGCAATCTGCCAAAATGCTCGACAAAACTCGACGAGCTCGATAGCGATCGACATGACTCGACATGTAAGTGTCAAGTGTCAGATTCATCATCCGACACTCGATGTCTCCGAAAATAGACTGATGTCGAGTGTCGGTTGTGAATCAGACACGACTCGACATGTAAGTGTCGAGTGTCGAATGCATCATCTGACACTCGATGTCTTCTAAAATAGACTGATATCGAGGATCGGTTGTGAATCTGACACTACTCGACATGTAAGTGTTGAGTGTCGAGTGGCTAGTGTCGAGTATCGAATGCATCGTCCGACACTCGATGTCTTCAAAAATATACTGATATTGAGTGTCGATTGTGAATCCGACACAACTCGACATGTAAGTGTTGAGTGTCATCATCACTCGACATGTAAGTGTCGAGTGTCGAATTCATCATCCGACACTCGATGTCTTCGAAAATAAACTGATATCGAGTGTCGGTTGTGAATCCGACACGACTTGACATGTAGGTGTCGAGTGTCGGATGATCGTGTCGAGCTCTATCGAGCGTGTCGAGTTTTATCAAGCGTTTTGGTAGTTTGCTTGTTTTAGCTTTGTTTTTTTACAACCCGAGTTTTAATCCCAAGTTATTGGAAAACACTGACCCGCCTGGGGTACCCCAGCCCCAGCCCCGGAAAAAAAATTTCGGGGAATTTTTCGGGACCGGGGTTTGCAATTGATGGCCAAGGCCGAGGCCGGGGACCACCGGCCCCAGATTTTACCGTCCCTAACCTGAACCTTGAGAGAGCGTTTACTGAGATTAGGATTGACACTAGTACTGAATTAGATATTGTCTTAAATTTGACGTAGTAAAAATTAAAATATATGAGTATATAATAAATTTTTAAGAAATCAATTTTTGGATATAAACTAATTTAATTTTATTCAAGTTTAATTTAAATAAAAATTAATTTAATATCTAAATTACAAATATTTAAATACTTCTTGATGTTTTTGTAAAGATAATAAAGCAAAATATTTTTAACATTATGAATTAATTATTATATAAATTATAAATTTAAATTTAAAATTTTTGTGTTTTTTTAATTATTTTTACATCATTTTTATAAGTTAACAATTAAGATTAATTTTAGATAAAAATAATTAAATAATTAATTATAGTAAAAAATTTCTAAATATTACTATAGTATATATGGTTTGTTTTTAAGTATTTTTATATAATTTAATATGAATGCAATAATATTTTATTTTTATTTATTACTATCTGTAAATTATTTTAAAATTATAAAATAATATTTATTTAATATTATATAATTTTTATATTATAGTTTAGGGTTATTATCACCGGACCCCCATTAAAAACCAGAAATACAGATAACAACACGTGGTTTTCAAAAACCAGCATAAAACTCACTATCGTTACCTCTCTTTCCGTTAGAATTACAAAATTCTTATATCATCATCGTATTTATATATTTGCCCTTAAAGAAGTTAGACCCCAACTTAAAATATAGAAAATATTATTTTCATTTCTTACTATCTTTCCCTCTCTTAACAAATAACCAAATAAAACAGAAAATTTACACTGTGTTCTTTTTTGTTTCATGTGTTTTTGTTTCCCAAATGATTTGGAAAATGAATTTCTATGATTTGGAGAATGTATTTTAAGTAAAGGAAATGCGTTTGGAAATGAATTCCTAAAATGCAAATTTGAAAATGGTTTTTAGAATATGTGTTTGGAAATGAATTGCTGAACTGAAAGTTTGAAAATAAAAACAAGATATGTGTTTGGAAATGAATCATTGAAATCAAATTTTGAAAAAAAAAATAAAATACGTTTGGAAATGAATCCAAAACACTTGTTCTCACAAACTGTATAAATAAAAGGATGATTAACAAATAATATTTTAAACTAAATACAAGCTTCCATTATACATATTATTAACAAATAACAAATGCTTAATTATACAAACAAGATTACTTTTTGCTTCCTACGATATTTTCACCCAAGTATTTTCTACTCTTTTTCACTTTACTTTATAGTGCTTACTATAAATGTGTTTAGTTAAGATTTAAAAAAGGGATAATTTCATAAATGACCCCATGTTTTGCCTCAATGTTAAAATAACCTCAACTTTATTGAAATAAGCACTTATAACCCTGACGTTATAGTCTGTTTGTGTACGTTACCTCTGTCATATGCAATTACCTGTCGGGTGCATCTAATACTCGACACAAGATTGAGTGTCGGTCGGATGCATCCGACAAGCTAGTGTTGAGTGTCGACACTCAACACTAGCTTGAAAGCTAGTGTCAAGTGTTGGTGCAGACACTAGCTTTCATCCAACACTCGACACTAGCTTTCATCCGACATGTCGAGTGTCAGATGTCTCGAATGCATCATCCGACATTGGACACAAGCTTTTATCCGACATGTCGAGTGTCAGATGCACCGACATTAGACACTAGCTTTCATCCGACACTCGACACAAGCTTTGTCGGATGTCGGTTATTCGAGTGTCAAATGCATCATCCGACACTCGACACTAGCATTCATCCGACATGTCGAGTTTTCTCGGTTTATGTTGCGGAGCTCTGTCGAGTTTTGTCGAGCGTTTTGGCAGGTTACCTGTTTTAGCTTTGTTTTTGCCTTTTTGCATAATATTTAACTATAACGGCCTTGTATTTGCAGGTTGAAGCAAAAGGGAACGTGAATTTGGACTGTCCTTCACCCTGAAGACACCATATGATGAGAACTACCTTGTGTCCATTTTTTCAATTTTCCCTTTAGGTTTTCCGTTTACAATTTTCACTTCTTTTTTACCTTTTTTGATAGTTTAAAACTCTACATACATATGTATATAATGCGAGGGCTTCAAAATTATATATGTATTTCTATATAATACGACATAGTATCATTTATAACTATTTCCTTACATAACCGAATGCAGTGCAATAAAAAACAAATATATGATTATAAACATCTATCTCCCATGTTGAATATAATCCTGCCACATTCTTAAGCTATGTTGTCCCTATACTGTCTCCATGCTTCTGTTCGTTCAATGGACATGTTCAGTTCAACTGTGGGCATATCTCCATGTTGCTCCTCCATAACTTCAATGTCATCCACCTTGTATCTCCTAAACAATCGATCAGACCTACCATTAAGTCGAATAAAATTATGTAACATACAGCATGCCATAGGAATAAGACATTGGGATTGGAGACTGAATTTAGGCACTGACTTGAGAATTGGAAATCTTTTCTTCAACACTCTTCAACACCTGTCAATTACGTTACGCAATGATGCATGTCTTTTATTAAATAACTCTTCATGTCCAGTATGCCGTCTTCCTCCCCCTCTAAATTCACTTGCATGATACCAGTGGCCTCTATAAGGAGCAAGGAATCCTTCCATGTTACTATAGCCTGAATCAACCAAATAAAAATAACCTGCGTAATATAGTTAGCGTCGCATGCGCATGCATAGCTTCATCAAAATTGGAAACATATTATAGTAGTTTATACATTATTTCTAAGCAATGTATACCTGTGCCTGGCATAGGAAAATCACTATTTTTGTTGTAAAGTGCATCTTGTAATACCTTTAAATTATTTGCACTACCTTCCCATCCCGTTAGCACATAAGTAAATAACATATCGAATGAGCAAGCACACATTATGTTTTAGGTCACGGCACTTGATAGGTGTTTATTTATATATCATTTTCATATCAATTCGTCTATGTTTCTTTGCTATATTCCTTGGTATTTTTATGTTTTTGTGTGGTTTTTGATGTTTATAGGAGTTTTGGAGGAACTTGCACTAAATTGGAGTAAAACCCTTCATTTACACCTCTGCTAGTCAACCAACTTCTCGAATTTGATTGTATTGATATACACAATGAACCAGATGACATACTATATACCATTAGAAAGCTCTTGAAGTCTATTTTCTAGAAATATTTACAGTTCACGTATCCATTTAGTGTATCGAAAGTTATAATCAAAATAGTATAAGAAGTGTAGAATTGTAATTCCAACAAATCACTATAGCATGTTATTATACGGGACACTGTAGCAGGTTACTGTAGTAGAGTATATAAACATATTTTAGGGTTTTATTTTAAGAGGAGAAAAAGGGGAGAACGTATTGGAGGCTGCATTTTTGAATTTCTCTTATCTTTTGGAGTTCTTGAAGGAGAAAGAAGGCTTGGAAAGAGGAAGAACTACAATCCTAAGAGATTTTCATCATATTTGCTAAGTTTTTTCTTTCCCTCTCATTTTCTGGAATGTCTCCATGTTGTATTGTATTTATGACATTTTTGAACATGTGTAACTAAATTTGACTTGGTTGAGGGTGATTTCAAAGCCCTTGATATGGTTTTTGTGAGTTGATTGTGCAAGAAATTGTTATCCAATTCTCTAATTGAAGTTGCTTATATTTTCCCATATTTAATGTTTATGATTGCTTGCTGATTGTATTTGGGGTGGCCAACTGAATAGAATCTGGTTGTTGTCTATTGCTAGATTAGAAATCTTGATCAGTAATTGTCTTGAATTTCTAATCATTAGTAGCAAAATTGTGAACAGAGATTGCAATTGGAGAATATAACCTAAGTGAAATAATCCGAGCTTGTGTGTTTATTGCTTAGATCAACCTATCTTTCTTATCATAATGCTTCCATTGAATTAAATTTAGAGAGTTTGTTCTAGGTTATTTAATGGATAGAGATTAAATAAAGAGCTTGTTTTATTTAACAACAAAGTAAGAAAAGATTGAGGTAACAGAGCTTGTTGTTAATTCCATGATTTCAATGGTGTAATTGGATGACAATTCCATGATTAATTCGCAAATCCATATCTTGTGGTAGAGAATGATCCCTTAACCAAGCTTCTTTCATTGATTGTTTTTCACTCCATTTAACCTTGTGCTATGTTATTCTTCATTTGCCTTCGTTTTTTGTTTAATTAATCATTCAACAAACAACACCCCCCAACCCAATTTAGTTTATTGTTACTGTAAAATAACAAATTTAATTAGAAATAATCCTCGTGGGAATGATATCTTACTCATCACTTTATTACTTGTGAGACTAGTATACTTGCTAGTTTTGAACGCATCAGCACCATGCCGATTACGGTATGCCATTTGCTTATGCGCAGGTACCGATGCTGCAACATGGGTGCCATCAATCGCTCCAATGCATCCCTATATCAATTACTTCATTAGCATAGTTATATTCATACAAAAATTAAGAAAACATGTTACTTTATACCTGAAAATATGGGTACCCAAATTTCTTGGTTGCACAATTAGTGTCGCTAACCAAATTAATGCATCAAGCACTCGCTTAAATTGTCGGCCTATAGTATTGGTTGATCGATGAAATCACTCGACAGCAATGCGATAATGAACACTTTGTGATACTATATACAAGAAAGTTGCAACTGCCTCAAGTACGCTCACTTGGTCATGATCATCCTGCTCAATCAAATTATCTTCAACTAGCTAATCACATAAGTTGTTAAATATATTTGCATCCATTCTAAAGTGAGCAAACATCCTATTATCATTCCTTTTTAGCATATCCAATATCCATTCAAGGCCTGTTAGTAATTGAACTTCGCATTGTGGAACTTGCCGTGGAAGGCACTGAATTCGTTGTTCACGTTGTTTCTGTTGATATTCATGTGTTGCAACTACAATTGAATACCAATCTATTGTCTCTATGGAGTTGTCATATTCACGGCTTGAGTTATCATCTGCCATTGTATATACACTATTGAAAATACTCAGTAACAAATACTCATAATGTAGTCTGATACATGTGATTGTGCCATAATATACTCACAAATTATCACACATTAAATTTATTACAATCAACAATTACCAAAATTATCACACATGTAATTTGCTACAATCCACCATTACTAAAAGTAGCACAATAAGATCAAATGATAGCTATGATATGCCTAATGATACAAGTTCAAAACTAAAGCATTATGGAATAGTCAAAAAATAACTTATAATAGCAACATTAAAATATCCGTACAAGCTGACAAACGAAGATAGACATAATACAACAATAAAAATAAAGTTTGTGTCTCAAGAAAGCTTCTAGATAAGTGTTATAAAACTATTGGAAAGGAAACCATCGTACACATCACCAACAAGGTTGATAACCGCTCTCTCCTTCTCTCATCTAAGAGGCCTCGAAAAATAGTCCTCCAATCAGGTTTTTTAGCTATAATATTCAAAAACTTTACGAAGACATCTTTCTCAATACCACCTAAATTCTCACAAATGTCAATGCACTCTTGAATTGGATTCTTATGAGGTGGTGCTTCCCCTGAAGGGCCACTCCTACTTCCTTGACTTAGTTTCTAACTCATAAGCTCACTGGCTACCTTGAGGAAGTTTCCATCTGGTCATTGTTTTGGGTTGAACAACGATCAAGGTTCCTATTAGGTGCCCTACGTGCCCTTTTCCTTCTACCACTCTCAGCAATGGACCCTACAACTAGGTCATCCTCCTCCTCATTTTCTACATCATGAACATCAACGTGAACTCTAAAGTTCATAAAATTGTCCTCCATTTCCCGGTCCTCGTCTGAGGTTGGGGGCATTTGTCTTGAAGAAAACCTCCAAACACCAATTGTCATAGAACTATTAAATATAACTCCCAACATGTCATAGTGATCTAACCTCCTCTGTTTAAATTGTTTTACAGATGGAACTTTCTGCAGGTAACGTAAGTTATTAGTGTTTTGAGTAAATACATATAAACATGAGTAACTCTAATTCAAAGATTTACCTTAACGTACTCCTCCCAAACATTCTTAGATGCTGTTACTGTATTAGTATCAGGATTCCATCCGAAGCTAGTGAAAGCAATTAAATCAGAGAATTCACGATGTTTCTTTCTAAATCGGTTGAACTTAGACTTAAGTTGATCCACCGAATAACGATATTGGGTTTCGTTGTATAATTCGTCCGAAATGGTATTCCATACCTTCTTTGAAAATGTTGAAGTTTGTAATTCACCTTCTAAAACATGGTCATGACACAAACGAATAAAAATAGATTCTCTCCCAGTATTTCATTTAGCTTTGTCATCATGTTCATTGGTATTGGACGTCATACCATTACAACTAATGCTACAAAATAAAAGGAAAAATTAATGACACATAAGCATTGACATATCTCAATAAACTATTTAATAACTTGTACATGTAATTGCGTTATAGGTACCTGTTTATAATTAATCACAGTCAAGGACACCAATTGGAATAACTGTTTAAAATTGAACCTGTAAAATTTATATTTAAAGAGTTAAAATTGAACCAACAAAGCAAAGGGCTGCTTTCCTTTTTGCTGAATAAAAAGATGAAAATTAAGATGAAAGAGAACCTGCAAATGGCAATGTAACGCTGGTAACAATTTATATGTGTTAAACACCAGATGTAGCAGCAGTTAAGGAAAACGAAACCAAAAAAAAAATCAAAAAATAGAGGTAAAAGTAGATCTATGGCGTCCTGCAAGTGTGGATAGCAAACACAAAAAAAATGCAACTAATAAGATGAAAAAACTACAGTAATATAATCTCTTACCCAGCACAATAAAGATCTACAGGGTTGATTTCAGAGCCAAGGTGAATGAAGGTGGAGATCAACTTGAGAGTAGAAGAATGAGATGCGGTACAGGCGAGAGAGAAGAAATGTACGGCAGAAAATGGAGAGAGAGAATGGGGAATTACTTTTGAATTCTCCAGCACAGTAAACAGTTATATATATAAGGCAGTGCACTATTTGTCGAGCTCTTTCAATGAAGTCAAGTTTTGTCGAGTTGCGTCGAGCGTTTTGGCAGGTTGCTTGTTTTTGCATTGTTTTTGGCCTTTTTGCATCATATTTAACTATAACGGCCTTGTATTTGCAGGTTGAAGCAAATGACAAGTGAAATTGGACTGTCCTTCACCCTGAATGAGATTGAGATTCAGCAGAGGTTGAGTAGCAGCCTAACATGACTGAACCATGTTTTATACAATGACAAAACCGAATGTTCTGCCCAAACGCTCGACGCAACTCGACACAACCACTTGACACGCGACACTACACAGCCACTCTACACGCGACGCATGACGACGGATGCTCGACTAACCCAACATCAATACTAGACACACGAACTGGACGAAATTGACATCCGCCACTCATCATGTTCGGCACTCCACTCGACACACTAACACGACACTCGATCCTAGACTCGACTAGTCACTCGACACTACCCTCTGACATGTCGAGATTTGATCTGACACAACCTCTCGACACTCGATGAATGGCGTCGAGTTTTATCTAGCGTTTTGGCAGGTTGCTTGTTTTTGCATTATTTTTTGTCTTTTTGCATCATATTTAACTATAACAGCCTTGTATTTGTAGGTTGAAGCAAATGGCAAGTGAATTTGGACGGTCCTTCACCCTGAATGAGATTTAGATTCAACGAAGGTTGAGCAGCAGCCCAAAACACCCTTGAACCACAATTTCATGTCATGCATATATGATGTACAGTTACACATATTTTTGGGTAGTTAGTTTGTGGATTTTTTATACATTATTGTACAGTGACATTTTTTGTATAGTCACAAATGTTTTCCATGTTTAGTGGTACGAAAACTTGTAAATACATATTTTGCGGTTGTATTACTACATACGTGTACCTCATCCCATTGCACTCATACAATGAATGAGAATTTACGCACAACACATGTATGGTTTATACATTGATGAACCACATAAATTCGGGTCTAATACATTGTTCGTAAAGAGACATGAATGTATTATACCTGGACAAAGCACATAAAGGAGAATCTCATACACGAATATTTAGCTTAATGAAAAAGCACAAAAACTCGTGTTTAAAACATTAATGTTAAATACATTGACGAAGCATGAAACTGAATGCTCATACATGAAGTATGAACGTTTTATACAGTGATAAAACCGGATTTTCTGCCCAAACACTCGATGCAACTCGACACAAGACACTCGACACTCGACACTCGACACAAGACACTCGACACTCGACACTACACATCAACTCGACACGTGACACACGACGACAGATGCTTGACTAACCTAACACCAATACTCGACACACGAACTCAACGAAATTTACATCCGACACTTGTCACGTTCGGCACTCCACACGACACTCAATCCTACACTCAACACAACCCCTAGTCACTCGACACTACCCTCCGACATGTCGAGATTCGATCTGACACAACCGCTCGACACTCGATGACACTAGACAAATCTCATCTTCTTCGTCCCCGTCGACTGCGATACCAAATTTTCTCCTAATTATTGTCAATTTCCAGCAAATATGCCAATGAAGGTTGAAGGTTTCCAGGAATGGATGGGTGGGGATGCTTTATTGGAAAATGGGTGTGATGAAATAGAAACGAGAGTTTGGATTACAGTTGAGTGAAGGAGGAGATCTGAGTGAATAGTACCTATAAAGTATTGAGGAACAGGTTTTGAACTTGGAAATGGAGATAGAAGAGTTTGAATTTGAACTCCGAAAATGTTAAAAAAATGTTTTGTAAAAACATATTACAAAAACAGAAAAGAACATGTTTTGTAGGAATTGTGTACTCCGAAAATGAAAAATGGCATTGAGGAAACAAAAAAGAATAGAGCCTAAAATTTAACTTACAATGCCTAAGTTTTATTTTTGTTGAAACTTTCTTCTCTCACATTTAAAATCAAAAAAATATATCAGCACTAATATACCAACAATGCTACCATTCCATCAAAGCCAACCCAGTATACTTGCCCCACCTAAAGCCTTACACCCCCAATTCAGCCATGAAAACCCCGCAACCCAGCAACAACAAATGTCTCACAAAACCCCAGCCAGCTATAAGCCCACAGCCCCTCAACCGCAAATATACCACCAATAGATCCACAACAAGCAATTTACCATTCTTTGCAAAAGCGAAAAGAGAAAATTGTGTGTAAAAGTACAGGAGGAGGGAGAAAAAATTAAAGATATTATTATTTTTTAAGCAATTACTCTACCAAATTCTAAAACACAAAGAGAAAGAGAGAGAGAAAGAAAAGAAAAGGAAGAGAGAAGGGAGAAAAAGGAAGAAGAGGAAGAAAAAAAGAAAGGGAAGATGAACCGTGTGAGGATAGGAGGAAGAAAGAGAAAAAGGAAATGGATTGAGGAGATGAAGGAGAAGAGGGAAAAAAAAAAGTCAGAAACTTGAAGGAAAAAATGAAGAGAGGAGATGAAAACTGTGTGAAGAGAGGAGGAAGAAATAGAAGAAAATGGAGAGAGAGAGGGGGAGAGAGAGAGAGACAGGAAGAAAAATACAAAAAAATTGGAGAGAAAGAGAAAAAAATTTTGTTTTTTATATCATATAAGTTTTATTATAGGGAAAATTAAAAAAAAAAGACACTGTTAGGGGACTTAAATGAAATATAGACATAACATGAAAATTTTCATGCCATAGGCACTTTCTTCATCAAATGACTAAAATACCCTTAAAAATTCAATTTATTCCTAAAGTGTTTGTTTCCCTCTTTCGAGACTGAGAGACACTCTGTTTGACACAATTCGACATGACCATCCTTGAGGATAAAAGCAAGAAGACGCAGAGAGAAGCAAGAACCGACACTTGGGTAAGTATTTTCATCAGTTTTTTCGTAGTTTTAGTAATCTTTTTGGTTGTTTTCTGGATCGTTTGATTTGGGCTAGATTTTAGGTATTTTGAATTAGGGATTTGAGTTTTGATCAATTTTTGAACTTATTTGGTGTTTATGCGGCTAAATAAAGTGTTATTAGTTGATTTTTGTGGTTTGATGTGTATGAAAACAGTGGAAAGCGACGGTTTTCATCGCGACGAAGGCAATAACGAGTGTCTGTTTTCACTTTACACTGTTCGACACACAACACCTTTGTGTCGAGTCATGTCGGATGCACGAATCGACACTCGACATCATGAAATTTTCGAAGACATCGAGTGTCGCTTTCATAGAAACTGACATATCAATGTCTCAAACCATGTATCTGACACTCGACATCTCTCTAGGGAATGTCGAGTGTCGGTTTTATATAAGATGACCCGATGCCGAGTGTTAGATGAAAGTGAAAACAATTGTGTCGAGTGTCAGATTCTAAATCTGACACTCGACTAGTCTGACATCACATCCGACACAGTCGTATTGTCGGATGTCAGACCTAGCGTATCTAACAAAGTTTCATTCGACAAAGTTTCGTCAGTTTTTGTCTATAAGCGTCGAGTTCCGTCGAGTTGTGTCGAGTGTGTGGAGTACATTGAGCGTTTTGATAGGTTGCTTGTTTTAGCCTTGTTTTTTGGTCTTTTTGCATCATATTTAACTATAACAGACTTTGTTTTTACAGGTTGAAGCAAATGACAAATGAATTTAGACTGTCCTTCACCCTGAAGACACCGTATAGTGAGCACTACCATGCGGTTATCACAAACTTGGCAGGTTTAGACTGTATAGAATGGATTCGCGCGACGTTAAATGCGAGGCAAAAAAACATGTTTTGTAATACATGTTTTGAGTTTCTCCTAGACATTCAAGAGCTGTCCTTTCCATCTCAGTTAGTGCATAATGTGCTTCTGTAAGAGGTTAACACAGTGAGGTACGATGAAGAAATGTGGTTCTTTATTGAAGGTAAAAATATGGTTTTGAACTACAATGTAGTTAAATAATTTTATTTTTGAGCATTTGATATTTGTAGTTATATTTTTTGTTACCATTATTGGTATTTTATGTTTTTTTTCCTTCTTTCCAGGAAGACTGATTCGTTTTTCTGCCTACGAGTTCGGTTTGGTCATCGAATTGAGATTTGCTTCTACCGTGCCACCAATATCGACTGTCTTGAATCTGTGCCCTTTGTTGGATACGTATTTCGAGGGCGAGGACTTAGAGCTTATGGATTTCTATCCGAGACTTTGCACATTAGATGTGTTAGCTATGCCAGACGAGGATGTTGTAAAGCTGACATTGTATTACGTGCTCGAGTATTTTTTCATGGCACAGGATCGGCGCCGATTTGTCTCCTGTATGTGGTTGAATTTCGTCAACACATTCGATGATTTTAATAATTATCTATGGGGTTCGGTGTTTTACTAGAAGACACTTAAAGGAATGAAAAACGTTTTGGACGGGAGGTTAGGAAGGTATAAGAAGCGAGCCAAAGCGAAGAACAAAAAGATGAAGGGAAAAGGAAAGCAGTGCGAGAGGTAAACTTAGAAGGGTGTCCGTACGCTATTCAAGTGCATACTGAAAAACAAATATGTTGACGTGTTTATTAGTTTTTTTGACTTACAAATTTAAATACCGTCTATCACTAAAAAACCCTTATGTTATTAAGGTTTGGTTGTACAAGGCTGTGCCGTGCATTGGCACGACATATGGGCGAGCAGTCGATGGGGAAAGGATACTGCGCTTGTTGAAGTGGGAGACAAAGAATATCTCATCAGAGGACATCGCCAAACGCGATGTCCTGCTAGTTAAAAGACAGGTATGTAAGGTTCCACTGTCTTTAGAAGTTTTCCTATTTTTGGTCACAGCGAATATTATTTAATTTGATGGATTATTTGTTGACGCAGGCTTGTCCACTCGTCGTTTTGGGGCCATCTAAGTCAGAGTAGATGAAAGATTGGTATAGTAGGCTCGCTTAAGTAGTTGGCATCTGGAGAGGTGCACATATAGCCTGGGTGACATCTGTAGATGCTCTTTTAATGCCCGATGAGAAGATTGAGCTACTTCTAACAAAGAATCCATCAGCTCCACCTCCTGCTAGTCAGAGTTCCCTATTGGACCTAAGGTGGGGCCAGTCAGAGACACAGCCAGTGCTGCGAGTGAAAGTGTACGGTCTCTGTCACCTACTTCCCCTATTAGACCTGAGGTGGGGCCAATCAGAGACACAGCCAGTGCTGTAGGTGAACGTGTAAGGTCTCTATCGTTGACATCCCCCATTAGTCCTACATGTCCAGCATACGAGAGTCACGGTCATAAGGATCCTTCTAGAACTCATCCCCCTAGACATAATCCCGTCGATAGACCTGATGAGGGGGTATACATGGACACAGCTGGTCCCCCCATTAATCCTGCACCTACCACGTTCGATAGATATAGGCATGCAGGCGATTCGATTCCTCCATCGGGTGGTGCGACCACCTACCGTGACATTTCCCCTCCTATAGATGATGTCCCTTCAAGCTCGAAGGTATGTAATGAGAAAATACATTCGTATACTTGTCCATTTACTTTGATGGTTATTTAGTTTGTCATGATGATCCTGAATAATGATATACAGGCGCAACCGTTTCATGATGGGGTCGTAAGAACAGTTCTGCGTGAGCTTGTAGGACTCCGAGAAGAGATCAAAATGTTATGAGCGGAAAACAAGGACATGGGGGAGGAGAACAAGAACATGTGGGAGGAGATAGTTCTTTTGCGTAAAGCTGTTGTTCTACTAGGTAGCCATTTCGGATACGCTGCCACGATACATTGCACAAGTTAAAAAACAGATTGTGTGCTTTCTATTATGCCATACTGCTTAACTTGACGTTCTGGTTTACTTTGATACAGGATCTCGATGATGGTTTGGGTGACAACAGTGAAGGTTAGTAGCCAACAGAACCTAAACCCATGGACACGAGTGTTTGTGCCGTCGATCCTCCTCCTTAGGGCTTCGTTTTGCTTCGAGGTCGACGACTATTTTCAAGAAAGTATAAACTGAGCCTCTTTGTCAGTCCATCGGGTTGAAAGAGAGCCAGGGCTGAGCCCATTATACAGCCGAAGGCCCTGGTTGTTCAGCTTGCTGAGAGACCAAATCTTCAGCCCTCCTAGGAGCCCACTGTACATCCTGGCGAGATCATTGTCCAGGATACAGTCATTGTATCGCGCATGTCCTTGTCGACTCGGGTTTTACTATTTGACCCACGTGCTCCCATACCAATAGCTGATTGCATCAGCTTTGATGAATGGGTAGAGGCCGCGGAGGGTGATATTGATTTGGGCGTCTGCATCGCTGATCGTGAGTTCTTTAAGACATTGATGACACCGTCAGAGTGGCTTGCATCTAAGGTTTGTTTAACTTCTTCTCCTCTCCTCCTATATTGCAATATACATTTGGAATTTTTCTTGACTACTGCTACTATATGCAGTACATTGATAGCTACTTATGGATGTTACGTTGTAGAGCTCACGATATGGGTGTAGCTAGTGTCCAGAGGTCTGCTTTCCTGAACACCACTTTCTTGGTAGGTATTTGTTACACATCTGAATTTATAGTTAATTTCTGATTCCTTCAATGTGCTAACCGTACTCCTGAAATTGTAGTTAAAAGTGAAGTCATCGCAGACACAATACTCAGACAGACTAGACGAGATTAACTGGGTGAATGAGGATGATATGGTCCAATTTGTCCTCGGGGAGATGCCCCTCGTTGGACGACCATGGGTCAATGTGGACAGGGTGAGTACATTTATATTCAAAGTGTTAGTATGTGTCGTTTTATTTGAATTGTTGTTCTCGATTTTCATGTTCTCAGTTTCATTTTCTGCTCTATCTCCCTGTTAACATCGAAGACGATTATTGCGTGACAGCCGAGGTGGATTTGAAGCGTTGTGTCGTAGTCATATATGACTCATGTATTACGCACAGTTCCACTGACACGGTCAGAGATGCAGTTCGATGCCTAGCAGAGTTGATTCCTCATATGGCATCAATGGATGTTTATAGTCTTCCTGACTACCCCGCATCCCTATACAAAATTGAGCTCATCGAGGACGAGACCGAGGTGCCACAGCAGGAGATTGGGGCAGGAGCATGCGGCGTGTATTGTTTGAGGTACATAGAGTTTTTAACGGTTGGCGTTCCATTGACAGCCTTTAAGACATTCACGGACGAACTGCAGCGGCGAAGAATGGCGTTATAGCTTTGGGCTTATCGAGTTCTTCCACAGGCGGAGGAGGCCGTCTCAGGCGTCACGGGGTCTGCCGAGGTTGCAGCCATCATAGGGCCTGTCTATATTGTGCCTATCGAGGTAGAGGCCATCACAGGGCCTGCTGATGTTCTACCTTCCGATGTTGTGGCCAGCACCAAGACTACCGATGTTATCACAACCGATGTTGCGGCCACCACAGGGACATCTGATATTGTGTCAGCGGATGTTGAGCAGCAACCCAACACGACTTCTTCTTGATTTCGTGTCGTGTATATATTTTGTGTAGTTATACATTTTTGTAGATATTTACACATTTTTGTATAGTGTCATATTTTGTTTAGTAGCATATGTTTTCCATGAATAGGGGTACGAAAACTTGTAAATACATTTTATCCTGGATGTATTGGTACATACATGTACATACGTATACATTTATACATGAATGTTTTAGACACAATACATTCAATGTTTTATACATTAACGAAGCACATAAATTCGTGTCTCATACATGAAGGGTTTATACTTATACAGGAATGTTTTATACCTTGATGAAGCATATAAATGAGTGTCTCATAAACGAATATTTATTTCAATGACAAAGCCAATAAATTCTTAGCAGGAAAAATAATATAAATTGTATACATTGACGAAGCACATAAATAAATGTTTCATACATGAACGACAACAAGACATGTATAAACGATATGTGCTGGCCTGACTATCTTTGTCGTTAAGAGATTCTTACGCCCATAATATGCAAGATTTCTTTCACCCAAGTATTTCTCCTTGAAAAGTCGAGTGAGCTCCGTGATCATATCTCTGTTAATCTTCCTTGATGTTACTTTTAGAGTTATAGTCACCTAAACACTTAATAAATACAAAATGAGAGTTGTTGCATTCTGAGAATAATGTAAATAGACTACGTCACTAACAGCAAACAAATAATATTACACAGACAAAAAAACCCCTTGCCTACATTTGGTAGCCATCATCCCTTGTCATGAAGTAGAACTGGGTTTCGACAAGTTTGACGATTGTGCCCAAAACTTTCACACTCCCGCAAGTTCGAGATGAGTTAGACTCACCGACGGAAGGGATTTAATTCCTTCGAGGATGACTGGCTGGTCTCCTCATGACTGGCGGTACGACCATTCTACTGCGTACCTCCTCAGGAACCATCCAATCCTTACCAACTCCAACAGGAACAATTGGCAGAGCATATGCATGCAGTAATGTTTCAGTCGTATACCAATGGGCACAATAATCATGGCACATCGGTAGTTTCATACATTTACAAACGGCCAATACATGTGCACATGAAAGCTAGTCAAGATCAAACACCCGACGCGTGCATGTCTAAGCGGGCATGTCAACGATGCTAACACGGTCGTTGCCTCTCACCTCATACATAGTAAGAGAGATACTGCTAACCCTCATACGTTCGCCCTCTTTTAAACGCTCATCTATCAACTTGTTAGGTCATGGCGAGAGATGTAATTCTAAGTTAGCAAATAACTGTCGACGCTCATAGAACCAATGCTGCAAGTTTGCCCGGTAATAATCTGCTAACAATGTCACCAGAAGGAATCGCGCATGTCGCAAGCAACTGTTCATCGACTCAACTATATTTGTTCTCATGATGTTATACCGTCGGCCATGAAACTGTGAACGTGCCCCTATTGACTCCAATATCTCAAAGATAAGTTGCTACTGCTGGTATATATGATTCAATTTGTCCCATATGATAGTTGAAATTAGCACGGTGATATGTCCTTGTAGCTCGGGAGTATATATCCAATAAAGTCTTGTCCTTGAATGTGGCCTTCAAGTTACCCTTCAGATAATGAGTGCACAATCCATGCAGTGCATGAGGAAAAACTGCTGCTATAGCTCGTTCAATGCTACGATGACAGTCAGTAATGAAAACAAGATCTTGGACATTTTGTACAACATGATCACGCAACATGAACCAGTTCCACAAGTCATCATTTTCAGAATGCCTAACTCCAAATGCCAAGGGGTATATTTGTTTATTTCCATCCATACAAGAAGCCAAAAATATTGTACCTCTATATTTCCCTTTCAAAAAAGAACCATTAACTGCGATAACTGGCATAATTGATGATACAAATCCAGTAATAGAGGCCCCTGTACTCATGAAAAAGTATCTAAAATGGTTGTTGTCATCAGTTTCTAAAGACATTTTGGTCCCTGGATTTGCTTTCTCAATCATGTAGATGTACTGGGGGAGTAGTTTGAATGATTCCTCATGAGATCCGTGAAGTTCTTCCAAAGCTGCCTCCTTTGCCCTCCATGCCTTGTTGTATGTGATATTAACACCCAATGACTCCTGAACATCAGACATAATATCCTTCGGACAATATATTCTCAAAGCCTCAACGAATTTGCTCTTAATATGTTTGCCAATGACATGTGCAGTTACCTATTTGTGATTTGGCTGAAGTCCGACTTCAGAGCATGTGTGATGGTTCTTATACTTTTTCACTTGGAAGAAATGTGAATCGGCTACCTTTGTGGCACGTAAACGCCATTTACAAGATTTAGCACGACAGACAACCTCAAACCTTGTTGCATTAGAGTTTCTCACCTTGAATTGAAAATTGTGTCTTAATGCCAAATTCGATAACTTATCACGAAGCTCCGTTTTGCTGTTAAACATCTGCCTAACCCCAACCTCAATCCCATCAACTACAAACGATGAAGCATCATTGCCAACTGCGGATGATGAATGCACAATAGGCAACATCCACCTAACTGTGTTAGCCAAACGGCTGTCATTTTCAGAGCCCAAATTAGCTTCTTCATGTCTAGGATTTGCATCCATTCTTGGCTCATTATTCGATACCGGATCTTGTTGATGTCCGTATCATGGAGGAGTACGTGCGGAGTGAATTCGAGAAGGAATGGTAAACGGCACATCCTGGATCACATCATTGAAGATCTCCGTCTGTTCATAATTATTAAAATGTGAACCGTCTACATCCTGGCCATCAACAATAAAATCATCCAAACCCTCAACATCATTCTCAATACAAATAGTGCAATCATCATTGTCATCGCCAACATGCTCACTAACATTACCACTACCATCATCATAATCTTCATAATCTTCATCACCACCATCATCATCATTAACATCATCACTAGCATTATTAACATCAATATTACCTAAACTCTCAAGCTCTCTAATGCTATCGAGTTGACGTACCAATCTCGATGGCATCGACTGGAGCACCCCTTCTTCATTTTCAACTAACATCCTAACTGACTCATGCCCTGCGTGCCTTGAATACTGCTCAAACTCAATGCCAACCTCATCATTCAATTGTGTTTGTGCACAAAAAGGAGTAGACTCACTTAATTGGTTGCTTCCACTTGTTGAGCGAAACAAAGAGGGATAAGAAGATCTTTGCCGTCTACGTACTACATCGGATCTTGACCTCTATCTTTGCTTCTCCCTATCTTCAACTTTGACAATTAATGGTATATATGACTATTGGTCCTCCAAACAATGCTGTATAAAGAAACAAACATCTTTGTCGGTCTCAATAGGAGTCCGCATTGGCGGAATACCTTTAAAAGCATATTGAATCTCTAAACTCATGTTATGCTTACAAAGATCCCAACCCATTTCAGTACTAATACAATCAACCAACTCATTATAGGTAGCACACGTACGAATTATCAATGTCTTCGCCCTCCCACCGGTGTACAAATAACCACCATTCTCTTGCATAGTCCAAGAACCATTGTATGGAATAAGTATGCGTAAAGTTTTCATTTCTTGTATGATAGAGACATATCATATAATGTGTGTGGACAAAAAATCATTACGAAATTGCTTACAAAAGTCACCAAAATGAGATTTCTGCCCAAACGCTCGACGTAACTCGACACTAAACACTCGACACTAGAACAAGCTTGATACATGACTTTCGACACTCGACACACGAACTCGACGAAATTTACATCCCACAACCGATACGTTCGACACTCCACTCGACACAAAAACTCAAACTTGACACACGACTCTTGACGCTCGACTAACTCGACATACATACTCGACACATGAACTCGATGAAATTTACATCCGACAACCGACATGTACGACACTCCACTCGACGCACAAACTCGACACTCGATCATAGACTCGACATAACCCCTTGACACTCGACATTACCCTCTGACATGTCGAGAGCTAATCCAACACATCGAGAGATGTCGCTTTATAAATCGCATCTTCTCTCCCGTCGACTGCGACATCAGATTTTCTCAAACGATTGGCAATTTCTAGCAAAATTTTACAAAAACCGTACTATCTCTAACCTTAGTTCACACACATATCCCTATTTTAAGCTACATAATGCGATTGACAGTTACCAAAAGAATAAATAAAAAGAACATTACAACCTACTGAAATTTTCATGCCATTTAGAGAGAGATTAAGAAAATTTTTTCTTACCTTGTTGCTCAACTTCAACTGTTGAAGATTGTTTCGGACAGTGCAGCTGTTGAAGAATGTTGAAGAATTGTTATTAATCATGTGTGTGATATTGATATTGTTTCTTTTCCTTCTTCTTTCCTTTCTAAATTGAATAACGTAATGGTATTTTAGTCATTTGCTGAGGAAAGCGTCTATGGCATGAAAATTTTTCATGTTGTGTCTATATTTCATTTAAGTCTCCTAATAGTGTCTATTTTTCAATTTTTCTATATATATATATATATATATATATATATATATATATATATTAGGAGAGTGAGATTTTTGTGTTTAAATTAAAATTACATTGTCACCCTTACTTTTCTAGATTTGACGAAAGAGAGGTGACAATAAGGGGTTTTGCACTGGTTTTTTAAAATTAAAAATATTTACACATTCTAATTTAATAATAAAAAGAAGATTTACATTACTAATGAATTTAATAAAATAATAAAATATGTAATTTATTAAAATTTTTAATTAGAAAATTGTACTTTAAAAACACAATTATTATTATTTAAATTATTAATTGAGTAATATAATTAATAAATAAATTATATTATCACCATTTATTATTATTTATAAATTTTTTATGTTATTATATTAATATTAGAATAATAATAAAATATTTTTATGGTATTATTTTTATTAAAGTTATTATTTAAGTAATCTAATTGTTAATAATAGTATAATATATTTATTTATTGTTATTTTAAAATTATATAATAATATTTACTTAATATTATATTATTTTTATATTATTATTAATTAAAATAAAAATAATAATTAACTTTTAAAAGCTTACGACAAAGAGTCCCATGGTTCCAAGAATTTGGAACTATTAAGACTATAACTAGTCCGATCTCAATCTCATTCAAAAGTCTCACACACCAGCAGCACTAGATTAGTTGCCTTCAAAACTAGTCCTCCCCCCCTCATATGCTGCCTCCCAAACGTGCCCTAAACATATGTTAGTATCAATGTGTCAGGCTAGTGTCGAGATTTGTCAAGTGTTTTTGTCGAGCTTGTATCCAGTGTCGTGTTGTTGTTTTGTCAAGTGTAGAGAATATTTTCGAGTTGTCGAGATTGTCGCGTGACGAGATAAATGTCGAGTTGACGAGATTATGTCATGTGTCGAGCTTATATGCATGTCGAGATTGTCGAGTATCGCGTGTTGACTGTCGAGTGTCGAGTAGTTGCGCAAAGAATGGTTGTGTCGAGACTGTTGTGGCAAACTTGTTGAGTGTCAAGCATCAAGTGTCGAGTGTCGAGTGTCGAGCGTTGTGTGTTGAGCACTTATGCCGAGAGCATTGATGACGAGAATTTTTGGTGTCAACATACATGTGTCATGCACACGTTATATTTTAATCAACTTGTGATAAAGCAAGAATGTTATTTTGATTATTATTTTACTATTTCTAGAATTATATTTTAGGAAGTATTTGATTTATAATAAATGTCTTTTTTATATTAGGATATAGTATCTTGATTAGAATTGGACAATGTTTATTTATCCTAATCTCTTTAAGAGTTTAATTATATCACTTCCTATTTTATTTCTCCTAATCCTAATATAATTTTGATTCAGATCGTTTACAGGATTTCTAGGAGACTTCATCCAGACCTCCCACTATATATATATATAAAGTTATTTTTACATAACTTATGTGTGAAGAAATTCATTAGTAGGGAAGTGTTTTTTGTTTCGGTATTCCAAGATTTAAGAGAGGAGCTTCAACACAAATTAGAATGTCTTCATTGATTTGATTCTTTGTGTTTTTTATGTATAAGAGATAGAATCATACATGAGTTATTGATTAAGTCTGTGTGAGTTAGTAGACACCTGGGATAACTTGCGGGTTGAGTGTTTACGTAATTTAGCATCAGACATTGGTTGTTATGTATAACTTAACAGCGTATTGTTAAGTTATCTGCGACAGAGAGTGGGCAGTGCCACTAGAGTTTAAGATCTTTGCGAAGATTTTGTTTTACAAAGAGTAGGTCAGTGTGTGAAAGTGAGTCAGCACTGTAAAAGGTCCTAAAGATTGTACAAACAAGAACTTAATGAATTACAGCTCTATAGTTGTCCGTGGACGTAGGTTTTATAACCGAATCACGTAAAAATCTTTTTATGTCGATTTAAATTACAGTTTACTGTTATATTTCTTAAAACTGCATACTTTTAGAACTTTCAACATATATTGAAATGCTATTATTCTTATCATGGACAGCTTTGCTAAGCTATCCAGTACATAAACTGGTTGCAGTCACGTGTTTGTGCATAAACCCAGTCGCGATCACATGTTAAAGATTAGAAGGTCCCTTATGAATGATTGATTGATAAAGAAGATAATAATCAACTCAACTGCTGTCAAAAAGTTAATAACATCATCATTTATGGAACTATTGCATGTAGTGATCATATTCATGGTGGTCACAAGGTACCGTTAGCGCGGCATTGCTAAGGCCCCCGAGAAGTTGCAAGTCATAACAACAAATTAAAATAACCTGCTGGAGGATATCCATATCTGCTTCAACTTACAAACGCTGCACAGTTGGCTAAAGATCGAATTTTATATATCAAACTCAAATTTCACAACAAACTTAATATATTAATTATGATAATCTTATCATAAGCCTTACATTAACACTGGATGGACAACCGGCCGTTAAGCACAACAACATGCATAACAAATTAACAAAAACAATAAATTATTACTATATAATAATATTTATAATGACCAGAATTTTATATATATGATGATGACGATGATAATGATGATGATGATTGAATTAAAATTTTAAACCAGAACCATTCAACTTTTGTTGAATGATTTGGTCTATCCGTTCTATCATCTCAGTGGAGAGATGATTCATCCAATCTCCGATCTCTCCTCGCCGAAAAAACGCTTTGTACTCCTCCCCGGATGACATTTTCCCGCTTTTATTCACCTCCAAGTTGCTCAAGTTATCGAAGCTGCATAAATTTAAGATATTATCCACCTGACCCTTGGCCTCTTCTTCAGGAGAAAATGGGCAGCCCATAAACCCCGCCAGCTTTTTCAACTCAAGTGCTGGCTGTTCCTTCATCTCTTCGTACTTCAAGAACATCACTTTCTCGGGCATTTCTATGCTCGCCTTCCAGTATCCGAGAACGTGATCCCAGAAGGGTCCGTACAAGCTCACTCCCCGGCAGAACTTGTCAAAACTCTCTTCAAGAGAGTTGTTGTTGGTGCCCTTCTGTGCAGATCTCAGCTTGTTTGTGAAATGCCATAACGACACAAAAGTGTCCTTAGGATTTCTACACAAGTAAATAAGTTTGCAAGCCGAGTCCTTCACAGAGTCTGGCAATGAGACAAAAGGGAAGTGAGTTGCAAAGAGCCTCGGAGAAGTTAAGGTGGAGAGATCAGGAACCTGGTTCTCAACGTACAGTTTGAGCTCCAAGAAGGGCAGAAGCTCGTGCGGGTTGTTTGTGAGCAAAGGGTGGTTTTCAGGATTATCAACATAGAGCAAACGGTTCACCAGGGCAAATGTTATAGCTTTTAACCAGGTGGTGCCTGATTTCGGAGTTGTGACAAGGAGGATGTCAGAATCCTGAGCTTGGAAGTGCTTCTGGCATGTTAGAACTCCTTGCAACTGTCTTTTGTGGTGCCAAAATCCTTGGTATTGGTAGAGATTATCGGCAACCCAACCGGGTTCTGCGGGAAGTGAGGAAATCAAGTCCTTGCATTCTTGGGTAAGGCCATTGTCTTGTAAGAACTTGGGAACAGGAGCAGCTGAAGGTTGAGGTGTCGGCATTGGCTTAATAGCACTCGCAAGCTTAGCCTCAACTGTGAGCATCTTTGGCCAAACTAAACCTATAAATTTTGAACCTTATTTGTTGTCTTGCCACTTGTGTTAGCTCCTTATCCTTGCCTTTATGTATATATATATATACTACGCGCTCTGGATCTAGCTAAGAGTTCAAATTTTTAACAAGACATTATTTCTTTAAACCGTTAAAATGAAACACAAGTAAATGCCCACCTAACACCGTTAAAAAATCAACTAATGAACACAAAATTGCTAGACAATTAAAACATATGGGACAGAATGGTTACTGTTTTTTTTCCTTTCTTTTAAGGTATCAATCATCGGACCCATGGAATCATTTATGTTATCTTTAGCATGTACCATTATTTGACTAACGGATGATAATTTTATTATATTATTTATTATATCATTTTATTATCTATTTAATAACAAATAACACATCGTGTAAGATAAGATTTAAGAATTTTTTTTTAAAAAAAAAAAGTAGCATTACATTTCTCAAATTTGTTATCACATTTACATGACGGAATACCATGTAAACTATAACGTAGATAATAATAACATTATCAATTGATATAATCATATTTATTAATTAATATTACATTATTTGAAATTAAGAATAAAATTTATGAAAAATAGTATTATATATTTTTAAATTTGTAATGTTTTATTGAATCAACTATGTTTAGGTTATGGGTATGGTAACCATATTATTACTTAAGTTAATTTGTGATATTCTATGAATAATACTACACGATTCAATTGTTATTTTAAATAACTTTACTTTTTATATGATAATAACATACAAAAAATGTACGTATTAGTTTTTGTAGTATGGATAGTTAACAATAATTTAACTGAAAATAGTAAAATAAAATGGAATAGAAGATTTTACGTGATTCAGCTATAAACCAGTCTACATCCACGGGCAACAAAAGTTATAATCTACTATGCCGTATGTGTTTACACTCAACTTAGGACTCTTTACAGTAATAGACACACGCTCACTCACAAACTTAATCTATGCAAACTTGATCAACCTCGATCACAACAATAGTCCTTTACACACTCTTCTGATGCTACACTTCATAGTTACGAACAACTTAACTGCACCCAGTTAAGTAACACATAACCAACGTAACTGTTACAGACTCATATAATTACTCAACTCACTTAAGCTTACACAACTCTAATAACACTTATAGATCAAATCTTTGCACATACTCAACATATATGAGCCATACACAATCTTAACTCATTCAAATAAAGCATAAAGCTTTTACAAAGAAGTCAAAAGAAAACGCAATACACTATTCTTGCTATGCAGTTCACTCCTTCTTGCATTAGTCCACACCTCTACCTTCCATATTCTTAATGCCTCCTTGTATAGGCTATGTAGATAACTCTATATGGTAATTGACATCAATATCAATCCTGCAAAATCTTAATGAAACTTAGATTGTAAGATTATATAAAAAATATAGGAAGTGATAATATAGTACTCCGTAAGTAAATTAGAATACTATAAGTAATATCATAATCTAATAAGAGATAATCAACATAAATATAAAACCTCATATTCAACTAAAATACCAAATCAAGTTAAAATTATCCTAATATAAATATTCGAATAAAATTAGGAAAGAATATCCATATTAATGTTTTTATCACGTGATGATAACATTGAAATTTGATTACATGCATACCACATGCATGCCACGTGTCATAGTGACACCAACAATCTCCCTTTTTGGCATCTTGTGATGAAAACATTCACATATTTCTAAGTTCACATAAAAACTTGCATGATTCAGTGTATTTTAATTGAAATAGCGTACAAACACTTAGAAACAAAATGCACTCAAAAACTGAAATAACAAACTTTCAATTATAATAGACATAACAAAAA
Source organism: Boswellia sacra (assembly GCA_013180625.2). NCBI lineage: Eukaryota > Viridiplantae > Streptophyta > Magnoliopsida > Sapindales > Burseraceae > Boswellia > Boswellia sacra. The sequence continues at coordinate 283,787 of SNVD02009315.1, read as the reverse complement.
GAACACAACTGAATCTAATAGATTCAATTCTTTCCTGCAAACAGAATATTATCAAACGTGTATCAAGTACACAAAACGATCCCTGCAAATAGATTAATCAAAACACAAATTTGATTCTTGCAATGAAATCAAAATCCAACTTAAATCCTACAAACAAAAAATCATTCATCAATACTACTCCGCTTGAAAAACAAAGTTCAAACAAGAACAAAAACAAAAACCAAAATATCCAAATCTAAAAACTTAAACAAATCCTTCAAAGAACCAAAAAAATCATCAGAAACCCTCTTGCTTTCACAACAAGTGTCAAAGTAAAAAAATAAAATCAAACTAAGAACTAGTAATATGCAAATAAAAAATATATAGTGACATTCAAGCTTCTCTCCTTCAACTTATGCGTTAATGTGAAAATTAAATAGCGAAACCAAGAAACTAATTAAATCAAGTATTCCTGCAACTGAACAAACTCCCCTCGAACCAATTTTGCTAACTTGGTACAGTTGACACGTCAGGCAACATACTAAAAAATCCAAACTAAGTCAGACATAAAGCACTGATTAAAGGTTATGTTGCACATAACTAAAAACAATTTCACATGACTGAAATATCTGGACATCATTTAATCATTTTCAAACCAAGCACGTACTAGAATTGTGTGATAAATATCAAACATAATCATTTTTCCATCATTTTAGCATTTAATCCAGTTAAGTGATCAACATGAGTATGCTTCTTACGCACACAAACATTAATCTAAACATAAATTTCTTGAACAAAATAGTAGCTTTCACACAAAAAATGAGGTAGCTCTTTTCCATTTGAGTGGGTGACCTCAACATATTTACAAGATACATTGAAATTACTCTTCATAGATGGCTTTCACACATCATAATGGGTAGCTCTGTATGTTTTTGTCATTAAATTACCAGCAAGTTTAAACAAACAAAACAACTCAACCATGTTTAAGTCAGAAAATTGATTAATGATGTTGTACATATAAACAACATAACTAAACACAGTCTTTCTCAGTTTTTCAAATCTCAATACATCTAATGCTTTCATCAATAAGTCAGCTTGTTGATTCTTAGGTGAAACCAACTCAATGCAGATAATCTTTGATTCAATAAGTTCTAATGAAATCGCTTGAACAAATTAGTTTTGAAACTTTGAAAGTTTAGGAAAATCATCAACACACAATGTTCCTTTACCAATGCTATCATTCTTTGCACCGTTAACAAATGTGATTGTTTTTTCCTTACATGACTTAAGATTTTTTAAACACTTTTCATTTCCTGTCACATGTTTAGAACAAACACAAACATCATTAGAAGAAACATTAACTGCAGCAGCTTTGCGTGGTTTCATGTTTCTTAACTCAAAACTATCGTGTCTTATTTAACTGTTTGAATTGACTTGTTTTTTCTTTAACATATTTTACAATTTATAGCACCTAGGTCTAACGTGACCTTTAACACCACAAAAATAGCAAGTTGGAACAAAGTTTCTTACTTTTTCTGGGCTTGACTTGATAGAACTCATCGGTGAGACAAAGACATCTTTATCTTTTGAGTTTGAAGTACTTGAATTTAAACTTGAAAATTTGTCAGTTGATGCTTTAACAAAAACAGTTTTGGAAATCGAAGCAATATTACATTCATCAAATCCTAAGCCATGCTTATTTGCGTTTTTTTCTCCCAAGACTTGATCCAATAGAGCTGAACCAATTTTAAGTTTATCAATACACTTGTGAGCATCAACAAGTTCAAATCTAAGTTTTCCAATTTCTTCAATTTTCTGGTTCACAACAGTCTCCAGTTTACTCATGCAATCTTCAGCTTATGTCTTCTCACATCTAAGAACTTCTCTCTCTTTCTGTAGATTATTTACTTGCACCTTCTATTTTTCCCATGTTTCATAAAGCGTATTACAAGCCAGTTGAAGTTCCACATGATAATCAGCTTTCTCTTCTACATCTGATGCATCACTGTCTGATCTATTCTGTTTAGTTACATCGAACACAACATCTTCAAGTATGGCAGACACAAATGGTTAAATAAGAATATTAAACAATCAAAATTGATGTAACATTTAATTTTTTTAATTAATCAAAATTGACATTATTGTTTTATGATCGACCAAATTTCTATTTATCAATATTACACAAATGATTATTGATTATTTTCTTAATTATATGGGGTTATGATTTATTCTTTTATTATGTAATATATTTTTATTTTTAATCAATCGAAGCTTGATATAATATTTACTTGTACAAAAGCTTAATTATATACGGTAGCTATAATTGAAATCCCAATTGATCACTGGGATTATTTAACTATCTTTCAAATATTGTATGAGATGATTAAATTCTTCATCATTAGATAGATCTTATCCAATATCCACAATTAATATTTACATGCAAATTTTTATATATAGATCGGTGCAGTATACAATTAAATAATAAAAATAAAAATAAAGTAATGAAACAAACAAATAAATAAAATTTAATTCTATGTAAAAAAAAATTTCTTTCATTACCACATCGATTCGTATAAAAAAAAAAAGCATTCATTTTATAGGAATATCAGCGGTTTCAAATCAAATTTCTCGCATCTACATATAGGGAAATTTAGTGTACACATTTAATCTTCATATATATGGCAACTTTTATTGCCATGTGGCATAAATGTTCTTAATAGAGTATTAGGGGTCTCCTGGTAATGGTCCAAAAAATGTTATTGATTATATAAATACAATCGATCCATATACTACAAATCCTCATTGGGACCAAAAATTAACCACTAATACATGTCTTATCTGTATATGTATGTAAAGTAGGTGAAAATTTGCCCTAAAACCTCTACATGTGAAGCTTTCTTATCAAAGGTTAAACAATGATGTTAATGCCATGCTTAAACTTAAATTTTTAGGTGAAATGAATTCTCAATATACTATTAGTGCTAACTTTTTTTTTAAGTGATGTTAAACCCATTTATAAGACGTGTTGAGATTAATATAGTTTTGTTTAGTTAACTTGTAATACTGGTTAAGACATGTGAAATATTTTAATAGACTTCTAAGAATATGTGAAACCTTTACGTATTAGAGATCGAATAATAATGTTAAGCTCATATCTACTAAGTAATTATTTTAGGTGAACTAAGGGCCATGTTAGAGACTAAATATTAATAACCCAAATGCCATTTATTATATGGGAAAGAGATCTTGTAACACAAATTTTTTGACATAAAACTAGACACAAATTTGTCATTATTGATCTATATAATTTAATAATTGAGATGATTAATAAGTTAACATCATCAAATGCAACTTTTTAACGTTCAATCTCAACCATTTGATAAACTATATATAAGTTAATTTGGTTCACTTATCAGACCGTTAAAATATGTGAGCTCTAATCTATGGATAAATACGTGTAAGATCCTTATATTTAAGAAAGTATATTAGAGACTAAATATCATAATGTTGAGTCCTACCTAGAAAATTCAAGCTTTTAAATAGAATGATTTTTAACACTTTCTATCCTAGTGTGCCACATCTGCATATTAGCATAGTCATAGAGAAAATCTAGCATTTCTATTCTATATCGAATTTATTGACTGTAAAAGTGAAAAATAAGTCCAACTCTACCTGATTTTCATACCAAACAAAGTTGGGTTGGCTTGACGGGTTGTTTAATTCCTACACGTGCCACATTAATAAATTTGAACTACCTCTTTACAAACTAACCTGAAGTCGTCTATTTCATAGTCAATATTGTTTTGTTTGTTCCTATCACGTTCTCGTTATTGAATAATAGTTGCTTTTTAAAATTCTGAAAATCCCTATAGATCCGCCTCTTCGTCTTGGACTTCAAAAAGATAGATTTGATCTAAAGATCCTGTGGTTGAGAAGAGACAGATCGATCGAGGGTCGGTTTGAGGTTATTATCGCTCAATAAAAATTCATATAAAAAATAAATTATAAGTTGTTCGACAAACAAAATTTTAAATTATTGGTGTTTATTATAGCTTAAGAACAGCAACCAGCCCCCAAAAAAAGGGCTAAAGATGGATTGAAATTTGATTGTGAAGACTGCGTTGGAAATTGCATGGATCTGCATGAAGGTTGCGTCGCACCGACTAGGTAAAGGAGACTTTGAAGTCAATCTCTAAAATAATGTTCAAATAATTGTTGTGTGACCATCTCCCGCTTTGGTCCATCACCCCTTTTTCATTAAAAGGTGCTAAAAATAATTGCTTTTAAATAATAAAGCTACACTCGACTCGATGAACCTACAGGTCAATCACATTCAGATTCAGTTTGGTTATATAGAGTAGATTGAATTATATTGATTTCCATATATCGGATTGCTAAATCGGATGGGCAGCATTGATTTATTCTTGAAAATTAATAAAATAAAAAAATATTATTATAAAGTAGTCATCAAGTTTAGCCCATAAAATATACGGGAGAAAAAATTAGATAAATAAAATAGAGAAGGTCTTGACAGCTGTTAGTAAAGCTTTGAAATTGGCACGTTGATAACAAGGACTTGTAGTTGTAGACGACATAAAAAAATGGTAATGTTTTTATTCATTAAATTAAAATGATTAGGCATTAAAACTGGCCCATAGAAAAGGACTAGTGACTCTTCTGCATAAAAAATGAATTATTGAGTGATTCATAATTGCCGCCCAACAACAACATTACCAGACCAGAAACAATAACAAACAGCCATGAAAGGAACACTTCAGCCGTTGTTGCTTTTTTTTTTTTTCACAAGTCATCAACATCTTTGTTAGTGTTAGGTACTTTGTGCTATTCAATGGAACCATAATATCATCTTTCCGCTCACCCACTCAAGGCCTTATTTTAATGGACTCGGAATTAAACAAGTTGACTAGATTAAGATTGAGATTAAAATTAAAATTGAACCATGCATAATACTGTCTCATGCAGAATAACACTGAGCTGTATAAATATATGATAACTTTAAGAAATTAATTTTACAATAATTAAAATTTTAATTTAATATTATTGGTTATTTTTTTATATTATTATCACATCATTTTTATTATTAAATAATCAAGATTAATTTTAGATAAAACTAATTAAATATTCATATATGCTTAAAAATTATAGTCTATTTTGAAATTATTAATTAAGTAAATATCTTATTTTTATTTATTACTTAATTGTATTTCATTACATTAATTATGATTTAAAAAAAAAAAAAAAAGAAAGAAAGAAAGAAAGAAGGTTGACCCAAGCTTTCACCATGGGACTCCTTGTCCCATGAATATGGCACTAATTATGACTAACATTACTCCAAACACAATTTTCTTAAAATGTCCAGAACAAGAGGCTGGGGAAAATAATCCTTAAAATTATACCAATCGCCCATTCTCCCGCCTCCCAAACATGGCCTTAAAGTGTTAAAAGTCTATTACCATCATTTGGAAAGCTCACCAGAGTCAAGGCTTTGTCACCAGCTCAAAAGCCACTAGATACGTACACAAACAACCTGTACAATACTTGATCCGATTCCACTGTAAAACTCTCATTAACATAAAACTCTCATCAATACTTGACCCCAACCTGCTTTTGCAAAACAAAAGGATGTCTTCTTCTTAAACTGCAGTCACACAAACCCTGCAATAAAAAATAATAATAATAAAGAAATGGATGCAGAAACAGTAATCAGATGAAATAAGAGGAACAAACCGGTAAAGCAGAAGTTACTTCATGATTCAATGTCAGGGAACCCCATTACGAACGAACTTGGATCACTGGATCCAAGCAGTGCATACTCCGATCCTCTCACATGGACACTAAAGCAAGCTGCATCAAAAGCTCAGTTAAGGCATCCAAGCTGTGAATAAAGGAAAATAGAACTACAATTTTGAATTTAAATTTTTATTTGAAACCAAAAGAAGGTAATTGAAAAAATCGAGCCCAGAATGTTCCATCAATCCAAGTTTTCCATTTACAGAACGCATGCTCACACTACGATAGCCAACTGTCTTAAGAGTTCTTGGAAGTACCTATTCTTCATTTTCTAACATGTCTACATGGATACTTAACATTCTGCAATCTAGAAAAATGACTCAAAAGCATTCTCAAAGCAAAACTCAAAACCACAAATTATGTTTCTTTCATGTCACCTCTTAGAGGAATTAAGGACAATCTAATAACTTTCTTGATGTGTATATGCAACATTACCAACAAACCAATGTGCAATGTAAAATGGAATCAACCGACATGAACCTACAAGGACTAATCCATGACTGCTAATAGCTATTAGCAAGATCAATGATCATTTATCTTTTTTTTTTCTATGTTTATTTATTTATTTATTTTAGGTGCAAAAGCCCATAGAATCAATTTCCAGATACTCAGAAGAGTTGGGGTTTTATATAATGCTAAACACGCCCCCGGCCCCCCCTCCTCCATCATTTCATGTCTAATAAAAATATCATAAAGCTTGTAGAAAACTTTGAGTAGGAAACCTCAAACAAAATACCATTTTCTATTTTCACCACACTTTGCAGCATCGTGTCCATTTTAGTCTTCATGTCAGAAGTATCATCCATAAGTGGAACAAGAAGGGTAAGCTCTCTATAGATATCTCGTGAGAACTGGCATATCTTCTCAGCAAATTCAAGATCACCATCTGATATTCGACCAATTGCCAATCGCATTAGCTCTCCTGTCAAGTCTGCAAGCTGTACAAAAAAATGTAAGCAACTCTAATCAATGCACAAAAACGAACAAGAAACAGTTGCAATGTGTCTATGCATTGATGTCTCGACAGCAATCTAATCCTGTTACAAAAGACTAAATTAAAAAGCAGGTTTCAATTAGAGTATTTTGATTTCACAAGAAATTCACAGCTGCGAAAAGTCCATCATAATATTTTGCCATATGCATGTCTAACGACAAGCGACTGATGTTCTTACCTTTTGTTTCATTTTAAAGTTGATAAAACAGTACAAAGTTATGCAGTTACCCCTAGGAGATAGTCAAGGATATTGATCTGCAATGGCACATCACTGAGTCGTAACAAAGTAGCATTGATCTCTTCAAGACTTAAAAGAGTTCCACTTCTACAGAATTTACAGAATGTTGCAGCTTCCACATATTCTTGAACCTACAAGGCAAGCATAAGTAGCCAACCTAATAGGACATTTTTAGCCTCAAATAGTAGGGAAACAAAAATTTTACCCCGGGAGAGTATGCTCGTCTTAGCTTCCAAAAATCCGTCCCTTGCAATTCTTTTGCCAATCGGGAAACGTACTGATTCGTTACTAATCCTAAATCTTCTTCTGCTTTTCTCAGAACCTCCTCTTTGTTGTATCTACTCATTCTGTCATTATTTGAAATTACAACATGTATTTCAGTTCTTCCTACAGCAGGAAGCTAAAGTCCTAAAGTAATATATTGTACTAATAAAGATAAACATCGACATTCTAGTAAAAAACAACTCATCATGATGACGAAATCAATATCCAAAAATGGTTTAAGCAAAAAGTGTTATATACTTTTTGTTTATTATTATCACACAAAAAAAAAAAAGAAATTCTAGAAGCATGCTAGAAGCATGCTAGAAATTACTCAAAGAATCTTAATACAACAGAAAGGAAGCCACATAGCAGTAAAGAAGATTGACATTCCAATAATGAAGAAAAAAATTTGAAAAAGGAAAAACACCTAACCTGTGCACCTGAAATATGACCTTTTTGCTATTAATTGTAACATCCCGACTTGCTTTTACCAATCTCTCCCGTTTATCATTCTGCAAACACGAATAATTCGATAAGTATATTATACAAAAGAAATTTTCAATAAATTAATACAAAGGCACATTTATACATTTTGTGGAACATTTCCAATAATATTGCATTTTGTATCCAATATCTTGAAGAATAGCTTAAGCACTGGTAGTCTAGCTTCACTACTAGAATAAATGCTTAATGCTATCAATCATTTTCCCCTCTGCGTTCTCAAATCCAAAAGCTTGTGAAGGCCTGGCCAAATATTTCAGCTCAAAAAAAATTGTATCAAAGCCCAGCATTTAACAACCTAATAGTTTAAGCTTTAACGAGTCTTAAACATTTAGGTTTCTGGGGAGCACTCTTAGTCTGTCTCCTAGTTACTTTCGGGTTGAAATTTTGTCTAGGCTCAAATATATATTTGATTGTAAGAGCTATTTGTACCGTTTAAAGTTTGAACCAAGCAACATAAGCGACTGTCAGGCTTATCACTCTCCAAAACTTGAAGCCACAATTTTTTTTCTTGCAAATTACCCATCTGGGCTACATGAATGTGCAATGAGTTGACACGAATTAACAGTACCAAATCATCATTTGGCGTAATTCTACAAGTAGCCCCTAATTGCTTCAGCAACACTAGTTACACCACCATTTTAACCATCTCTAACTCCTATTTGCCCATAGCATTGCTTAATCTCGGCTTCAAATACAGTTGCAAGAAACATCAACAATTCAAAATAGGTTCACACAAACAACGCCAAGAAATGAAGATGCTATGCTCTGCACACATTACAGTGATGAAAAATTAAATTAAAATAAATAAATAAAAGTGAAAGAGGGGAGGAAATACAAGGGTATTTAGGTAGTCAGCGTAATGGGCAAAAGCGTCCTTCATAGAGGAGTCGGTGCTCATCGTTCTGGCCCTCTTTGCTGAACTCTGGAACGCTGTCCCTGCAGCTACTGTATCCATGAAAGTTTACAAGCTAGGGTTTTGGCTGATTACAAAAGAGTAAAAATTTTGAAGTACAAGTAAAAAGAGTTACGTTGATGAAGGCGTTGCGGCTTGGGTTTGGGAGGTATCAGCAAGTTCAACACCGAAATCCTCTTCAATATTGATGCGCACATCTGCCCGCCACCTATTCTATTTTTCCCTCTCCACTTAATCTTGTTGTTCTACTCTCTAATTCAAAGTTATTTCTATATTTTTTTTATATATAAAAATGGTATAATTTCTATGATTAATAAGACAAAAAATTTATTTTTAAACTCTTTTCTCAATTTTTTATATGTAAATGATTAATAATAGTAATAAATTTATTCTTAAACGCTAAATTCAATCCCTTATATATAAAATATAAATTGATGTATTATAATATGATTTGAGAAGTAAATATAAAAAGTTTAACTTATTTAATTAGACTTGAGAACATGAATAATATCACATTAATTTATGCACAAAATTCGAATATAAAATTTGTAAATTTAACAAATTAATGATGAAATGAGTATAAGACTATAGAAGTAAAACAAATTAATACAATTATTTTTATACAATAAAATGTGATATGATATTGTTAAATAAAATAATGATTTTATTATTTATTATTTATTATCAATTTTTACTAATTATATTATGTTATATGTATTATTTGAAGATGATTGTACAGTTAGGAGGACTTAGGACGTAACATTAATCAATCAAAAAAACCAATCTCAAAGCACTTGAACTTGCAGGCAATCACAGAGGTTCAGTCAATCGCAAAGGCGTTTAGAAATTCTAATATAAATTTAGTAGTGTTACAAATTAGGTGTACGGATGCTGTGGTGTAGTGGTTATCACGTTAGTCTTACACACTAAAGGTCCCCAGTTCGACCCTGGGCAGCATCAATTTAAGTTACTTTTTGTAAAAAGTTGTCATATCGACGTATCCCCACAGAAACTACGATGTTTCCATAAGTCGAAAACGGCAACGTATTAGGCTGCCCAACCCACACACATCCAATAGCGAAGTCCAAACCGCAGCGCTTTCTTTCCGCCTTTACACTTGTGGCAGCTGTTTGAATGTTGACTGCCACGTCACCGCTCATAGATTTGCTGTAAAAGACAAACAAACAAAGAAGCAGAATCTCAATTTGGCTCAAAGTCCAACAACGCAACCAGAATGAAAAAAATGGTGACGCTAGTTGTGGCCACCACGATCGATCCGGCCTCCATCAACCCGGCCACCGCGCTCCTGTCCAAGCCCGGCTGGCAACCCGGTCCTTCTTTCCAGGTCACTCATTACTTCGACGTCACCAAATTCATCATCTTCTCAATTTTAATTTTTTTTAATACATAATTACAGGAAATAAAGAGCTTTGCTAATCAACAAGTCAGAGTTCTACAACACAACAAAAGCATTGTAGCGGAGGATGATTTGGACCAGCGTTGGGAGGAAGCTACCGGCGAAGTCGTAAACGACGTCGTCTTCTTGAGCAAACACACTGCCGTTTCCAACCGACCTGCTCTCACTGTTCACCCCATCGGTACCACCCCAATCGACTTCGATATATATATATATATACTATTCTTTATAAACATTTGAATCATCAACATTTATTTATTTGTTTATTATTTATTATTTGGTAGGAGTTCCTCATTTGCGTGAAGGAGAGGTGGGGCCACAAGGTGGGAAACCTGGATGGGCTGCACCGCCCAATCCTAGATTGGCTCCGTGGCTCAGGCTATTAAAGAAGCTTGCAGAGTCTCACAATTTAGTTCCTGAATTTGAGGTATTATTTGCTTTGCTTAGCTTTTTTAAAATTAAATTAAAAAAATTGTCTATTTGTGTGAATTATAGCATTTTGGTTGTTTTACTTGAATGCAATGCAGATTACATTGGAGGGTACGCATCATGGGCCAGTGACAAGTACGCCGACTATGTTTGTGGAGATTGGTAAGTGGCTTTCAAATCAATACTTGCAACTTGATTTATTTTATTTTATTAATTCTAGTCAAGTTTAGTTTTGACTCTTGGATAACACACATAATGTGGGCAAACACGGAGTAGGAGAGTTTCAGACCTTGTATGTGACAAACTTTTGAAGAGTTTTATAATGATTCTCAAATCCTTAATGGAGATTTTTGCCCATTTTTGAAATCATAGGTCATACCCTCAGGAAGAATAACGAAATATTCATATTTCAAGTTGATGATTAAAAGATTTCTTGTTGATAATATAGGTAGTACGGAGGAATATTGGAAGCGGCAGGATGCTGCTCAAGTCATTGCTCTAGTTGAGTACAGATTGCCCTTTTTTATTTTTTTAAATTTTTATCGTCAGCATTAGTTGTCTCCATGAATCTATTATATAAGCATAATAAACAAATTGTTAGATATGATATTTTTTTGCTTGCTAATGATTTTGTTGTGTTTCTAACTGAAGTTACTTTGGGAAGGACTTGGGCTTGGAGGAGGTGCAGCTATAGGAAACTGGGGCAGGTACTGGCGCAACAACTGAGACCATAATCATTAACATGATTGGGATTAAAGTTTGTCCCTAGTAATATTGATTCAGTGTTCATCATTTATATTATATCATTGTCAATGGAAACTCTGGTGTACATTTCCTGATTAAAGTTGATAAAGCAGCGTATATTTCTGCCCACTCTTCTCTTTTTGTTCTTTCTTTTGGAATGTTTACATGTGATAGCATACCTGTTAAATGCAACGAATGAGTAATGATTTTATGTATCATGCAAATTTCTTTATTTGTTGCATCTGTGTTGAAACTTTTTGATCATCATGTGCTTTCTTATGAATATTCTTTGCATGTATTGGCAGACTAATTATCTGATTAAATGTATGTCTTCCTAGTGTGCATCAGGTAATTAATTATCCCCTTCTTCCTGATGTAATGCTTTCCTTAATCTGGTTTTCAATTTATTGATATCTTAGGGAGAATGACAAGAACAAGGTTCTTCTTGGAATAGGTGGAGGACATTATGCTCCTCGGCATATGGACATAGTTCTGTAAGTTAATGTTTTCTATCAGCTCTCCATTTTTGCATATGATCATATTTGAAATCTGCTAACTAGTGCCTCATACAACCTATGAATAATAATTACAATCATTTATATGCCAGAATGGGCTAATAATTTTTAAGTAAATATGTTGTAAGGTTCTACCAAATCAAATTTCAAGTTTCTGCAAAAAAATTTCAAGTTACTTTATTGACAAAAGTTTACACAACAAAGGACCCATTTTACACGCCTCATGCTTCAGTTCCCCCAGGAGAAAAGTGAATGGTAATAGCATAAAGGGATTTGTTGCTAGCATTCTCTCTTCTTAAGAGCTCAGACATTTTTGGTCTATCATCCTTCATTGTTAGTGTGTGCATGTGTTCAGGGGGCTGTTGATGACCAAGTACTAGTTTCATTTGTGTTTGAACTGTGCCATCACTGCATCTTACTTTGGGGAAATCGTGTAGTTTATGCTTATTCTATAAATGGAATCTGGAAATAAATATTGACGTACGGTAGGAGTTTTTCTTTACTGCACTCTCAAGCTCGCCAACCATCCCTTCCCCTCCACCTGAAAGAGGCAAAAGTAAATAAATAATATGGTTTCTTTATCCTCACTATGGTAATAAACTTTTTCTTTCTTTTGTCTTCTTTCTTTCTTTGTACCATAGGAAAAATGATGTATGGGTAGGCCACCTACTTTCTGGATATTCCTTACCAATGGAGGATCCAAAGGAGTCAAAAGCAGATGCAAGCACAAAAGATATTGGTGGAACTTGGAAACAGGCAATTAAAGCTGCTTTCGAGGCTACCAAATCAGCTTTTCCTGGGGGTGAAATTCTGGCACATCTTGATCACAAGTGAGTGCACCAACTAGAAACTTTTATTCTTTTATGTGCATCTTAATGCAGGCATTTTAAACCATTTTATGGTAATTGCGGGGGGATCTTGGTAATGAAAATTCAAACTATGTGTGGAAGAGTTTAAATACTTCTGCATGCCCTTTATTTATGGGAGGAAAATAGTATTACATGCATTTCTGGTAAGGTTGTAAAGGAAAGGCCTCTACAGATGATTGAGATATGCAGGATGTAGAATTTAGCACGGTCTCAGTCATAGTAATGAGATTAATTTGTCCAATCTCTACTTGAACAATGGAGAACAAAATTTTATGAACACTTTTCAACAAGCTGATGATCTGTACTTAAAACTTCAGATATGCTAGTAAGTTTGGAATCACATTTCTTTCAATGATTCTGGGATAAATCAGAGGCTCCGTTGAATGTCAAATAGTTGATGCTAAATGTTAGTACCATCCATTGACCATCTGTGGCCATTTAACTAGTAACAATGTTAAAAATAAAATAGAGAGGCGGAGAGTACTCTCTCATTTGGAATTTTGCATTGGTAGCTTAAACAAATTAAAATTCTTCAGTTATAATCTTTACTTTGTTCCTTTCTCTTCTTCTTCTTCTTCTTCTTCTATTAGAAGTCTCAATGATATATATGTTTGAGTGCATTGTGAATATTCTAAACTTATGCAAATTACTGGTTGCAGGAGTTTTAAGGGCTGGCAGAAGAATGCCATTATCGACTTTCTAAGTGATGAGAATATTAAAGTTGGCAAGCCGAATGACTTCTTCTGATGGAAGTTCATTTTTTCTAGTAATGAGTAAGCTGGGAATTTGAACAAATAGTCATAGATTGGGTTAAATGAATTTAGATTATAGTGTACATGGATCCACTAGTATCAATATGTTTACTGTGCATGGATCCATTAGTATCAATATGTTTTTCTGAAGAACGCAGGAGCGTTAAAAGTACTGAAATTAAATTACATATGAATGAGTTGAAGGCAATATTTAAATGTAAAAGAATACAAATATGTATGCCTTGGTGCAATGCATCTCCATTCTTTACTGATGCCAACTTTATATACTGCATATTCTTGTTCACCTCCACAAATGATGATGAAAGTTGTAAGAACAATTGGTTATAAACATGATAGGTGGAGCTTGTTGCAATGTTCAAGTTCAATATTTTTAACTCTTTGATAAGATGGCATACCCATCTACAAAATCAGAATGCGTAGACCTAATATTGGATGTGTTTCATTAAATAAGTCGCTGTCATGAAATATTGAGGGTGATTCATTACTTAATGGTGAAATTGGTGATTGCTTGAAAGGCTCAGTTGCTTGTTAGAGTTGTGAGATGTTAGATAATGGGTCATGCATTAAGAGTACTTGCGTATCTTAAGAATCATCTCGTCTGGTTTTGTAATAAATAAAAAATGTTAGGAATGCTTGTTTCAAAAGGTTAGCTTTAAAATCATGTCACTGCTTGTCAAGACATTTGAGCGGTTGAGCCTAACTTACGGTCCTCTTTCTCACTTCGAGAACATCGAAAACGTGGGCCGAGCATTTTTTTTTCGTGTTTGGTATCATGTTGTTCAAAAAACTGCTTTTGAATCCATTTCCGAAAACGTCAAAAAAAAAAAAAAAAGAATTTGTTTATCTTGTTTTCTGCCCTTGTTGGTGCATGATGCATGCAAATTCAATGTTTCGATTCCGAAACTTTTAATAATTTCGAGAAAAGAGCATGTGCATGAGCTCTCTGGCGGATCAGAACGAGCGTTTGGATCTGAAAACCAAACTATTCGGATCCATCTTTATCATAAACTTGTCTTTATGTTAGGGTTGGTAGCACCAATTCTTCGAATAAAATCTATGCAACTTTATCCTATGTCAATCATCCCTTCTTTTCAACATTTAAAATTTGGAACAATTGGGTAATTGATTTGATTAAATCAAATCTCAATATGATTGTGTAAGAAAGTTTCATTAAACAAATTGATAAGGATAATATTGAGCAGGACTTTTCAAAATCGGCTGGAATTTAAGCTTGAAAATCTACTAGGGGCTAAAGTAAAGCTAAACCCCACTCGGAAGTAATGGAATATCGTAGAGGTTTTAGAATAAATATGCTTTAATCTGTGAAACAGATTCTGGCCCTTGAATCTAATTGGCACCCCTAGAATTCTCCAGACAAACTCAAAATCAGTACGTAATCAAAGCCAGCGAAGCTTCACATATTCCCAGAGTTGCTTCCATCTGTGCAAATTCTAAACATCAGTAGTTAATCCAATTTGCGGTGGCACTAGCCAATACAACTACTTATTATTTAATTTGCCAACATTATACCTTTCTGATGTCAACAAGCACTAATAATGCCCCATGGTTATTGACTTCTTTCACATATTTATTATATACAAGTATGCACCCTTTACATAACCTACTCCGATCGATAGGATGACGAATCTAACTAAACCATATTTACACACAATTGCTATACTCATTATATCACATCAATATGGTAACTTTATATAATAAAATTATATTTTATATAATGTGGGATTGACATATGTATTTCACTTATTTGTGAGTCACTTGTGGCATCTAACTTTTTTTTTCTGGGGTAAAATCCAAAAATCTACCCAAATAGGGAAAGGAAATAATAAAGAGCAGAAATGTTAAGTAATTGATTAGTGGCCTTCCCATAAACCTGCAAATTCAGTCGACCGGCTCCCCTCTACAGAAGATGGGCAGTGTCCGATTGTCAAATGATGTTCTACTAGAACATCAAAAGGCGACAAAATGAGAGCAAATTTCATCAAAATCTGTCTCCCTTCCCAAAACTATTCCTGAGACAACTCTCTCACAAATCTGGGCTTTTGTTGCTTTTGTCGTTTTGGCACTTTGGAGTTTTTTCAAAACATCTTTAGCCTTCAGGGTCCCCTGAAACAACCAAGTAACTCATTTGAAACGCAACACGAATTGTTCTCATGCGACTAAAAGTGAAAGTTACGTAATTTTATTTATTCAATGGTATCCCCCACATCAAAACGTTATCCATGTTATTGGAAAATTTTGCATTTTTCTAAATTTAAATGGGAAAGTCATTCATGTCATGTCATGTCATACTTAAAAGGCCCACAAGGACATGGATCATGCATGCATCTTTTCATTCTTCATTAATGGCAATTTAAATGCTTTTTCATCAATTCCTAATTTCCATATTCTTTTTGTCTCTACACTTATATCTATGTCTGTGTGAATGTGGGCATGGTGTGTCACATTTAAAAGGAATTTATTACTTATAAAAAATTTCTATTTGTTTATTCCCACATTTTCGAGATTATTGCACCCTATAAATATGTATTATGTGTTAGTAATTTGTACGTCTAAACTTTTTTTTAAGCTCTTATATTTATTATATCTCTCCAAAATCGTTTTTATAAAACTAAAGAATCAATTCATAAAGATATATAATTAAACATAATATTAATCTTACAATCTTTGTATACAATCTCTTATATGCAAATCAACTTGTAAAAAAAAAAAAAAAAGATATTAGACTGTGTAAAAAAATCCCGTATATTTATTTAATAAATAGTGATGATATATAAATAAATAAATAATTCTACGTCTTGTATTCAAATAAGTTACGTAATTACTTATTTGAATCAAAAAAGCTATTTCCATAAGTAAATAACTTATTAATCATATTAGTGATTTTAAAATTATATTCCAAATTTAAATCTCAACTAACATAGTTTGATTTATAATTGTCAATATTGTATTGACGAAATAATGACTTTCCAAATTAGAGTCTTATTTTTTGAGATACAAAATTGAGAAATGATATTAGTCATAAGATATTAGTATGTCACTGAACTTGAGGAAGAGAAATCAAATTGAATAGGTGGCAAAATTCAACATGTTTTAATAAATCAGATTATCATTTCATCATCTTTAAATGGTGGTCTTCTATTGTTTAATCCCAAAACTTAGTAATTAATTAGCAATAAACACTTGGTGGCAAAGTACCTCAAATCCCGAAAGGGATTATGGAATTTAATGAACCGACCATATAAATAATGCATAGGCATTGACAATTAGGGTATCTTTCTCTAATTAAATTCTCGTTGGGACTACAAGCATGAAGCTGAAAAAGGGTTCTGACATACAGATAACTTATTAAAAGATTAGATACCAATAAGATATTGGACAATGGGGGCATAGAAAAAGTATCGAATCTATAATTTTGACCCAAAAAAAAAGTTTAAGGTCTTAAGAAAAATATAAAAGCAGTCCAATTAAGAGTTTCTTTTGGAAAAAAAAAAACTGTTAGTAAATACTCCATAAAAGTTCAATATTAAATAAGACATTTTAAAAGAATAACATTACACATGGAACCCATTTACAAAGCCTCTTTAATAAGTAGACCCGTTTTTAGAATTTACATCATAACCTTGTATGATACTCGATATTTATTATTGGACTGTCAAATATTATGTTAGACAATATTGAATATTTTGTCAATTACGTCTAGTATCAAATAAGATCGTGGTATGTAAATTTCAACCTCTGATCTATTCTTATAGTTCATCTCTTAAATTTGGTCAATCGATTTTTATTAAATATAAGATACATTATCAATTCCGTAAATATAAATTTACGATTTAATAACTCGAGATATTACTTGATGAGTATCAAGCATCGATTTGATATCTTATAAAATACTTGTATCACATTGTTTCGCAATTGTCTAACAAATCAATTCGACAACCCAAAATTTCGTTGGACATCGAAAAGTCGAGTTTTTTTTTTTTTTAGATTTTCATGAATTTTTTAAATTAAAGATAATAGTAACAATCGGTAGCTGGCATTCTAAGAGGAGACGAGATGACATGTGAATAGCTTTGCATGCCCAAGAATTATAATAAAGAAAGATAGGATAGGATAGGGAACATGGGAAAGTGTCCAAAACATAATATAAAAATTTTACTGAAGCGGCCAGGCAGGGGAATTCAGTTAGGATCCCCAGGCAAGAACTCTCCTTTTGGTCTTAATCATAATATTCAATTTTAATTTAATTGGGTCAAACTTCCTCATTCTTACCATCTGGACTGCAATTTGTAAAGTATAATTAATTAATTAATTAATTATCAGTTTGTAAAGATTGTGTCACTGGTTGTGGAAGTGTTATTATTCAATGTTCCATTCGGTTCCTCATTTGAATATGGTTAAAAGTTGTAGATTCCAATCTTCTGTATGATTTCACGTCATCGTGTTTTTGTTACCTTTTAAGTTTTGTTTAATTATTAAAGGAGATTTTCCTAATATATATCCTTCCATTATGCACGAAAATAATGCAATACTTAAAAGTGATTTTGATATATATTATATCGTATACTTAATCATGTAAAATATATCATTTCTCATATAGGAATTATAATTTCCTTTTCTTTTAAATCATCAACGATGATCTATGTTTCTTTTTCGATTTACTTAATTCATCTTGGTCAGATTTCTTTTTTAATAATGCATATCAATGTGTACCGTATAATTGCAAATAATCGAATGAGTACACGATATCATCATAATTCATCACAATAACCTAATGTGCCAATTGTATGAAAGAATTTTTAGAAAACATTTTTTTTTCCTTTTTCGTTTGAGAAATTAGAAGATTTTGAAATCAGTTATGGTGAAAAGTGTTGTACACAGCATCAACAATTAGTTTGAAGTCTCCGCCTACCATACCAACTTTTCTTTTTATAGTCCATTCCCTGCTTCAAACATTCAATGTTTCTATTGCCAAAATTATTCCTAGCCTTTAAACATTTTATTAATTTATGAGACTTTTAATGCTCATCAATCAACTTTTCAAAATTTTCAAATATTACTTATTATAATAATAATAGTATACTCATAAATTTATATATAAAATTTATTTATAAAGTTGACGTAATATTAAATAAATAAAATAATAATTATAAAAAATCAATATAAAAATATTGATGAGTCATATATCATTAAATAATTAATATCACGTAAATTTTATAAATATAGTATCATTTCAAATATTTTTGTTATATATCTTCTATTTTTATTTCAAATAATATATTATTTTACCTAATATTCGTATGTTTATGAAATACATACAAAGGCCCATCATCACAAAACAATATAAATCAAAGAAAAATGATACTTTAAGCAATGTTCACTGTCACTTCTGGCCTAGTTTTCAAATATTAAGTTTTTTTTTTTTTAAAGGGCACTCAAGAAATGCTTAATATATTTAAAAAAGAAATCGTACATAGCTAAAACGGCATTGCTTAGTTTGGAGAGTGGGCCAGTAGCTATAAGACACGTATCCAGTTTAATACGGTCCGTTTTGGTAAAAAATTATACATCTCATCATAGAACACGTGTAATCCTCCCCTTACATCATCGTCGTCGCTCATAATGGTGGACCCACAGGGCAAGCTGGCGTCAAATACACGTGTAATCCAATCATGAGACGACGGTGGCGATCCCCAAATTGCCGATTTGAACAGTAACTTTAAATAAAGCCATAATTAAATCAAACGGCGAATCCATGCGATTGACTCAGATGAGAGGAGAGGATGAAATGAAAAGAAAAGCTTGATCAAATGGGACCCAAATGAAAATAAGTAAAGCTGACCACATCCCCACAGCCACACCACCGCCCGCAACCCTCCCCCTCAACCCAGCCCAAAACCCCAAAAAAAAAAAAAGTATTTGTAATATAATAACAGTAGAGATTGCATACCAGAGAGCCAGCTCAAGATCTCAACGAACTGACACAGCAACACAACACACAACAGAAACACAAAGGCATCATATTCGCAGGAAAACCGGCGAGACCACAACAGTTGACTTTGTTGAGTTGAGTTGAGGTTGGAATTGCAAATTTACAATCTTTGTTTGTTTGTTTGTCAGCTCAGCTCACCTCCAAGAGACAAAAACAAAAAGAGTTGAATTTGCAAAGTCAAAAGCTCCAAAACAAAGCAAGGATTTTTAACATTTGTATCATTTCTATTGGGGCGTTTGGTTTTCTGTTCGGTTGGCTGGAAAAGTGGGTGGTGGGGAGGAAAGGGAAGGAAAGTTGAGCAGGTAAGGGAAGTAAAAGATTTGATGTTTTTGTTTATGGTTTTGTTGAGGTGGGAGAGTGTTAATTAATGCAAAAAAAACTAAGCCTAATAAATAGGTGGGGGTTGACAGATGCATATACTGATATCAGCTCAATAAGAATTAATTGCAGTGTAGTTGACCCTTTTTATTTTTTTTTTCCAATTTGGTTTTTGATAATTACAACTCGCTCGCTCTTTCTTTACAATCTCTCTTTTTTTTCTCTCTCTTTCTATTCATTGTCTTTCTGTTCTACTTTTTTATTTCCACAAGCAGCAACATCTTCACTTAAGGGCCAGGGTTCGGATTTCATCTTGAAATCTCTTTTTTTTTTTTTTTTTAAAGCAAAAATTTATTTGTACCGTATGCAGAGGAGAGGATATGACCAACCGAGGTCTCTCTAGCTTTTGGTTTTTCTGTTTCGATCCTTTTATCAACTTATGTGTCGATCCACTCGGTTTTTCTTTACCATAACATGATTTGCCGAGTTTGGTTTGCCTTTTCTTAGAAATTCTTTTTGAAAGTTTTGACTTTTTGTGTTTCTCTACTTTTTTCAGGTTATTTATGTTTGTTTTTCATGTTGCAGTGAGTATGCAAATTCTGGGTTTCTGCTGTAAACGGAATCCAATAGGAGCTAGAAGGTAGTTTTGTTTACCACTTTAGCTGATCCAAAGAAAGGTACGAGACGTTTCTTTTGTTTTTGTTTTTTTGTTTTTTTTTGGTTTTATTTTTTGGTTTCGGTTTGTGTATTTGTTGGGATTTGATGCAGATCTCTGGCATTCCCTTATTTTGGTTTTTACTATATTTGCTGTTGAGATTAAGGTAAAACTCATCTGAGATTTGCTCCGGAGTGCTTCTGGATATCTAGTTTTTTATTATAATGGGTTAGATCTGATAAGAGCTAGCGAACAAAACAGATGGTGTTTTTGTCTTTAAAGGAGCGTCATAAGCTTTGCCAAATTAATATTTTTTTAATATGGGTTATGATTTAGGTGTTGACAATTTTTTTGAGCTTTCTAAAAGTTAAAAACCTTTCTCTTGTCTTTTTGTTACATTGAGGAAATACTTAAGATTCCATGTGCTTAGCTTAAAAAGTTGTTGAATTTGGAGTGATCTTGTTTACTTATTTTTCTTCATAAAGTTGTTGGTGCGTATAATTGGCTAATTAATTGTTTCTTTACAACTAACGTTAGCACATATCATATATTCAAATAAACAAGTATATACATACTTGGTATAGGGTTGAGTACTATTTTGAGCTCTGCTTTTTTTGAATTCTATTCTGGTTTATTATTATTATTATTTTTTTGACTTTTGAGGTTTCGAATGCTGCAGATGGGCTAACTTTTCCTGATTTGTTTATTTGTTAAAGCTCCTGAGTTGATTCTGGTCCTTGTTTAACTTTTTTATTCTTTACATCTTTTAATTTGTCAAAAAGTTAAAAGCAAAGAAGCCTGATTGCTTACCTTTGCTTAATTAGACTGTTTATTTGGATATAGTTGTGAACTTCTATTAAATACAGGTTGATCATAGCATTACCTGAGTTTAAGTTTCTAATTCTTTAAGAATAATTTTGACAATGAATTTTCTTCGTGAAACAAAGTTTTGCTACAACATTTTAAGCTATCTGATGAAAGTTTCCTCAAGTTTGATGTTTGCTTAAGGTTTACTTTATTCAAGCGAACTGTTCTCTCCGTCCACTTAAGCTTATTCGTTCTCATTTGGTCTGCATTTAAGCGAATATGAATACAAGTGTAAATTGAATATGCTTTTTAATCAATATATTATGTACTTTGGTTGGCAGGATTGGCTTGCACTTTGCTGAGTTTTGTTTTCCTGAAGATAAAACTCATAGTAGCTGTGAAGTACTTCGCCATCTTTTCCAATCCATGTGAAACATGAAATTTGGTAATGATATGCTCTCTCTTTCATTTTCTTATTTTTCTGTTTTCTTACATTGTCATCTGTACTTTACATCTTGATGTAAACCTTAAGATTTTCATCTATAAGCCATCTGTTTTGTTCTCTGACTCTTTTGAGTGAAATCGATACTAATGATTGCTCTAGCCTCTTGGTTGTTGAATAATATTCTTCATCAATAACCTTAAAATCTTTAAATTATAAGTTGAGAAGTGGTTTACAGAAGGTTGGTATTCCTTGAGCCTTTTGTTCGCGTTTTGTAAATTATGAAGGCTCATGATATAGCGAGAAAATTAGATTTTGAGGGACCGACTGGTATATTATTGCTTTTATAGTCTTCCTTTTTCTATCAACTGGTATATTATTTTTTTTAGTCTTCTTTTTCTATTAGTTGTGGTTTTATGTTACCTATGATTGTCAATATATTTCTTTTAAATTCATCGAATTGAATATATACTTTACAATTAACTGTATTCATATGTTCTAATGTAGTTTCAGATAGCGAACAAGTGTTTGCCAATTCAACCCTTGATCACAAGCCTGACTCTAAACCTTTTGAATACCAAGACGATGCTCTAGATTCTACTGGACTGAAGTCAGGGAACAGTATTGTAAAAGAATATCAGAATGGTGTCTTGTGTGCTTCAAAAGTCAATGACGGAGATGCAGATAAATTACCATGTATGATAAATGATGCAGATGGTTGGACTGCAACAAATCATGATGATTCTAGGAATTTAAATGATATCACAAGTGATAATGAAAAAGAGGTCAGAGATCTGGCCGCACGAAATTCTCATTCTTGCCAGGAAACAGAATCATTTGAGGACTCCGTTCTCTATATGGACAAAAGTGTTATGGAATGTGAACTGCCTGAGTTCATAGTTTGTTACAAAGAGAGTACGTATCATGTCAAGGACATTTGCATTGATGAGGGAGTACCTTCCCAGGATAGGATCTTGTTTGAGAGTGATGTAGATGAGAAGAGTGTGTGTTGCATATTGCCTCGTGAGAAGGATCAAAGTGGGAAACTGATGGAAGAAAAAATGAATGCTGTTATGCCTCTTCCAAACGAGTTGAAATCTTCAGCAGAAAATGTTTCTAATAAGGATGATGTTGATGAATATGAAATTGATTCTGATGTTGATACTGTTGATCTCTGTGATTCTAAGGATTTAATGCTGTCAGAGGAAGTCAAGGATGATGAAACAGACAGGGTCACAGATGATGCCTCAAAAAAGTTGTCACTTGGAGATTTGCTTTCAGTTAAAGATTTGACTACGGAAAATTCCAACTCAAAGTCTTCCAATAATGACGACAATGAAGCTGAGAAAGGGCAGGTAAGCATATCCCAGATAAAACTTGCTTTGCAGTATAGCAAAATTTATAGGAATAAGATCATGGATTCTACCTGTATGTAACATCAAATGTTCTTTAGGAGTACTTACTTCTTATTACCATGTTTCTTTATTGGATCGAATTAGTGATAGTGAAATAGTATCCTTTTATCTAAGTTTGCAGTCTCATGATATTTGTTGCTAGTAAATTACTAGATGAAAATAAGAGTATCACATATGCTGTGTTCCATTAGTTGCGTATAGATTACCTCAACAAATGAACTTTCATCTTATGATCGAGGGGGAATATGTGCCTGTGTGAAACAAGGAGAGGAAAGAATATCGATATGATTGAAATTGTAATAATTTGAATGCAGGACACTAGTGGAAAAGAAGACTCTGCAAGCCCAGCTTTGGTTTTGTCAGCCGAAGAATCGAAAGTTGGTGCTGAGGAAGCAATCTTTTTGGCATCTGATATGGTTTCTGAAGCCAAAGGATCAAATAATGGAACTGGTGAAGCAAGCTTGGGAAAACCTGCTCTGTTTTCTGCACCTGAAGAAAAGCATGATGACAGTAAAGAGGCAAACGGGGACAATGATGGTAAAGAGGCAACTGTTGACAATGACAGTAAAGAAGCAACCTTGGCAAGCCCTGATCTGATTTCTGGATGTGAAGAATCAGCTAACATCAGCACAGCTGAAAAGTTTATCAACAATAGCAATGTGGGGACAGGAAACATCACTTCTCATTCCGATGCTTCTACCCTCCTTCCAGCAAAAAGTAGTGAAGAGTGTCCTCAGAATGATGATTCTAAACATATGGAGACTCCAGAAACATCGAGAGTTGAAGAGGCTACACATCAATCAGTTTCAAGTCAGGTTCGCAGTGGTCTTGGAGAGGCAAGTTCCTCAACAGCGCCACGACTTGAAGAGGGTCCACGGCAATCCGTTTCAAGCCTAATTCACAGTGGTCTTGGTGACACAAGCTTCTCTGCATCAGCACCTATATCGGGTCTGATAACTTATTCAGGGCCAATAGCATACTCTGGCAGCCTCTCGCTTCGATCAGATAGCAGCACAACAAGCACGCGCTCTTTTGCCTTTCCTATGTAATTTTTCTTTTCAACTGAACTTTTCATTTATTTATGTAATTTCATGCTGCGTGTTAGTATGCCCTTATCGATCGAATCCGTAACCAAAATTTTTCTTTTTGCTTATTGCATTAACAGATTACAGTCAGAGTGGAATAGCAGTCCTGTAAGAATGGCAAAAGCTGATCGAAGACATTTCCGAAAGCACAAGTGTTGGAGGCAGGGCCTTCTTTGTTGTAGATTCTGAATGCTCTAGTTTTCTACCATTAGGATCAAGTTAGGAAAGATACATACATCATCCAAATTTTATATTGGGGTTCTTTACTTCACTTCTTCTATATGTTATATTATTGTTAATCAAGTAATATAAAATATACATCTTGCTCACTTCTCTGGCTTCGGATGTAATGTGCAGTTGGTTCATAATTTCACACTAAGACTTGTGTTGTCATGTGAGGAATGCCTTTCACTTCTTGATTCAATTCGATTATTATTATTATTTTTTTAATTTTTGTCCTTAACCAAGGCTTTTCGTGTATATATTTCCTCATTCATGATTGGTCCATCAAATTTTAAATTTCTTATAGTTATCGTGCGTGCAATTATAGTGATTAATAAGACTTAACTGGTGTCTGTAATCTATTTCATCAATATCACTAATGCAACCAAATAAATAATACAAAATCCAAATCAATAAAACCAACCTATTAAGAAGGTTGTGGTTCTTTTGAAGAAAATTGTGTTCTTTTTAAATATAATAAGTGGTTATGAGTTATTTTTTTAATAAAAGATTAGATTAAAACTAACCAATCTAAATTCTTGAAAAATGTTTTATTTTCGGCTCCCCTTGTTTGGAATATTGGCTCCAACCTGTTATATAAGTAGGTATTAACATTGTTGAAACTTTGAAAATTATAAGTAACTAAATATAGGTATATTAACAACAATGTTTGTGTTAAAAAATGTTTCAATAGCCGCGTTGTTTTGCTGCTTCTCATATAAAAAAATTCTCAAGAGGTATAGCTATGCCATTTTGGCGCCTCTCTCCTTTTTTTAATCTTTTTCATTGTTGATTTTGTTTTCTGATAGTTTATGTTTGTTCCCTTCTACTGTATATTTAGACTTCTATATGTTGTAATGCGTTAGGGGTTTAGTAATTAATTAAGCAATAAATCAAACAATTTAGAGGAAGATCCCTGCGAAGTAATCAATTCCAATGATCCAGCACTTCACTTGCAAAAAGAAGATGAGCTTGGGTTATCTTTGATCTAGAAAAATATTCCATGTCTTACATGAATTCGACACAACTTACTATTTGAGGAGGCACAAATGTTAACACAAAGGCATCAATTACAATACATACATACACATTCTGGCCATGTATCATCTTTTAAGCACTAACAATTCTTTCAAATCATCACTATATAATTTCCTTTGGTGGGAGAATTTGACATAAACAACTTTGAAAACATTTAGAGTTTGTTTTTGAATTTTGTATTTTTATTTTCCAAATTTAACAAGAATATATAGTTGGTTTTTATTTTTTATTTTTTTTAAATTGATACGTGATTGATATTGATTCAAAATGTATTAATAAATCTATGTTCTTTAAAAAAGTTTTCTGAATTTGAAAACAAACAAGGCCTTAATTACTAATTCATTGTAATTAGTTACGGCACCTAATCACTATACTATTTGCTGTCACATATACTAATACATTGTTTTTAAATGATTTCCTCCAAATCCTCGCTTTTTATGCAAAAGAAATACATTACTTTCAGCTACCATATTATTTGTAATAATTATCATCATTTTGACACACATAAATTGTCCTTAATTCTACTAAAAATTGTCTTTCAATATTTTGAAAACACTTAACTAATTTGTTTTGTATCTAATCAAAACTTTCTGAATCATATATTTTTATCATTGATTGAAATCAAATTTGACTTAATATTGATTTTTGGTTAGAAACTTGACCCCCAAAAATTTATCAACAATTTGTAACAAATTATGGTGTTGCCAACAATTTGTAAACAAATATTGCTCTCAAGAGCCATTTGCTAGGCCTCTACATCACTTTGGATGGTGGCCTAGATTGTATTGGATCTAAAGCCCATGAAGTATCATTATCGGGCTGTCGCCGAGGTCCCTGTGCAGTGGGCGAATTTACCAATTGAAGATGCCACCGAGGAATCCCCAATCCTATTATATTACTTTGATTGGGAAATTTTCAGTTTTCACTACTTCGGTCTTGGGGGCACGGCGTTAGATATTGAGAGTGAAGGAATGATGCGATGCCTATTTTCCTTTTCTACACTTTAACCATGTGAAGCAATGATTTCTCCCTAGCTAATTAATTTATGATTTCTCTTTCATTTTTTATTTTATTTCCTTATTTATCTTAATTTGTTTCCTTTTATTGTCTACTTAGGGGCGATCAATTTTTTTTTTCTGAAATTTGAATAGGTCTGAATTAAACTAAAATCTGAATAGGTCTGAATATAAAAATCTGAATGATATGATTGTTTTATATTTTAAAATCTGAATTGAAATGTCTGAAAACTAATGGTTTTACATGTATATCCCTATTTATATATTTTTTTCACTTGTGATTTTATTTGACATAGTAAAAGTATTTGTATACCAAAATTTGTTATGAATTTAATTTATTTAAATGTGTATAACGGGGAAAAAATTTATTTTTTTTAAATAATTTGATATATAAATAAGTTAAATGACCTAAAATAACTTAAAAAATATAAGGAGAATTGTAACATAAAATTAGAAATAAATAACAGCGTTTCAAAATTAAAATATTAAGCTATATACAAATTGGTCATAAATGAATTTTTTTAAAGACATTTAAAAGAATCGAAGAATTGGTCATAAATGAATTTTTATAAGGACATTTAAAAGAATCGAAGAAGTAATAAATGATTAAGACATTTGCAATCAGATAAAAACTAGAATTTTTTAGCTTTTTCCATTCAGATGAAAAAATCTTAGATCAAGTCTTAAGTTAAAAGAACAATCACCATAAAAAGATCTCAAGTATGAGAATAAGTTAAATTCGGACTTCAAACAAAAAAAAAAAGCTCCTTAGACTTTTTATATATTGTAGTGCCTTAAGGGATTAGTAATTAAGCAATATAAAAACATTAACCTTTGGCAATTTGGACGCAAGATCCACTCAAGTGATCAATTCTCCATTTCTTTTTTCTTTAATTTTCTGATTTTCTATTGTTAGAACCCTAGAGTTCTAACATTAAATTCCTTTCTTTTTTCTCAACTTTTAGGTGTAAACATATATATGGCCACATAATCATATATAATTGTATTTGATGATAGTAGTAGCTTACTTATTCTAAATAACAATTTGTAATCCAACATGCTAGCTACTATATATATGAAGTGCTTGTTATATGTATAGACACATCTCAACCTTGTATCACTTTGCAGTAATCCAAGGAACTACGAGATAAATGCTCTGAGCAATACGGGAAACCTAGACTCAAAACATTTTAAAATTGTTCTCCAAAAACAAATTACAGGCAGCAATATGTAACAATATTCAAACTTTAATTTACTTAGTGTTTAAATTTTGAAAAAATAGATTTTTACTCAAGTTTCCATAGATCACGTAACATTCAAGTACTGAAAGTTGCTTCTCACAGTCACAGCAGGACTTTGGAAAATGGAAATTTAAGTGTGAAGCAGCTGGCTCAATGCCATTCTTGCTTCTCCTTCTGATTGATCAGTCAATTAGAAAGAAGTAATAGAGGGAACGTATTCAAGTAAAAATGAGCTGGCATGCCATTAAGATTTAACTTTTAGAAATGGAGAGCAATATGACATATTGTTTCATTAATATATAAAGAAATTAAAGATTGAGCTGTTGTTGAATCTTAAAAGTTGTTAGCATTTCGGGTTGATGGCGATATGTTGCAATGCAGTGCAGACATTAGTGTTAAAATAATTAGAAAAAGCAAATGGTCCTACACTAGTATATGACAACACAGCTCAATTGGTGTGAATTGTTATCTCCTAAAAAGCAAGTATAAATATAAGATTTCTTTGTACTTGGTTTTGGAACTCTGCAATTTTGTGCTTTGTGTTGTGTATCCTTTTTTCTATCTCTAGGGGCTTCCCCTTTCCCTTCCCTCGCTTTGTTAATATAAATTCGAACACATACCCAGTAGAGATAATCATTCTCTCATGCAAATTTAGTCTTCTGGGAAACTAATGGAGCTCATTCTCATCACTACTGTGCTTTGCATTAGCCTCTTTTTGTTGCAAACACCCTGTGCTTCTCTTCAACCTGAGGTTCAATCCTCTCTTGATCACAAAGGTAAGTTTTTCCTCTCTCTCTCTCTCTCTCTCTCTGTGTCCATCTCTTCCATTATGGTCATGAGCTTATTATTACGTTTGTATTGTCAGCAGCAAATGATGAAGTCCAGCATTTTCTGTCAACACTGCCAAGGAAGCTCAGATTCACTTCTGAAGTAACAGTAAGAATCATCTGTACTTGAAGAATATTGTTTTGGATATCACATACACTTATGTACGATGCATATTTATTTTGAAACTTATTTTTCCCTTAAATTTCCAAAAGCAGGTTGAGGAACAACATGGAGGTCCAGGGACAATATCACACAAGAACCAGAATCAGGAGAGAGTTTCAGGTAATCATCCATCTATCTATCTATCTATCTATCTATCACCATAATAGAAAGTTCTAAAGCTAATTAACTTTTGGTCACTTCTCATCCGCGAGTTCCACTTATCTCTTTCCAGTAGCCATGCATTCTTGCTTATTAACTGAAGCTATTCCTCACACGTACTCTTAAGATATGTTAATTAGTCATGAGTTCACTTCATTGATTAATTGCTTAATTAATAACAGTAACAAACAGTAATAGTTGTTGCCATTGGGAGGACCATGAGCGCCTAATAACTTGCGTATTGTGACCTTTTTTTAGTTCTCCAGATAAGAGGGTGTGATTGTTTTGTGATTTTGTGTTTTTTTTGTTTTCAATTGAATTTAATAATATGTGGCTGATTTTGAATTATCTTGAATTTTAAAAAGAATATGGGTTGATATTAAATGTGAAATATATTGAAAAATATGCAGTACAAAATTTAGATTAAAAAATGAAACACACCCTAAAATTCTTATTACTATTAGTACAGTAACTTGTACTTGTTTTGTCTTCTTGCCCTCCAGAATATTGTTTCCTTCGAATAGGATCAGTTGACCCTTTTGGACTCGGTTCAAAAAGATATCAAACCTTCTGTAGTTTTTTAATTTATTGCCTATGTAAATTAACACACAATTAAGCGAATAGAATGTTTTACCTTAATTAATTTCTAGAAGACAGAATCTGAAAAGATCATACTAGCTAGCTCATTCATTCATTCAATCAATTGATTTATTAATTGATATTTATGATTTGCTGTGCAGGCAAGCAATACAATAAAGAAGAACAAGTGATGCATGGAAGCAAAGGGACATGGCAAGAATGGGTGGAGGGGACAGAGACGTCGCAATATTTTACAATGGATTATTCTCATGTAAAAAGACGACGCCCCATACATAACAAATCCTTGCCGGTTGGTCCTTGAATCATGCCCCATAAATTTTATCCAAGTACAGTTGGAACAAGCCTTTTTGGACACCATTTTGTTTTTGTAATTAGGGATTTGAGGAAGGTGTCGTTTCTTTTTTCCTATCGTGGCCGACATATGGACGAAGAACTAGCTTAATCTTGTTGTATTAGTATTATTATTTTGTAACTTCGATTTTTAATCTTGCTTCTTAATTACTAGTCAAATGGGGCTACAAACCCCAATATTTCGGAACACGTTCTCACTCGTTACTAACCATTTTTGTATTTAGTGAACTCGTATTTAATATTATTAATTTGCTCGTTCCTAGTAAGCATATAATTTTTTTTTATTAGTCTTTGATGATCATTAAGTGGGTGACAATTATCCTTGATAGACTCTATGTTATCACGCGGTACATTGGGCACATGAATTTTTGGATTTTTGCTTGCCTGGCTGTTTAATCGAGGAAATATCTTTGACTTTGACTACTTCTTTGACCCACTTAATTATTTACTTTTAATACTATACCCACTAAATCTTACCTCCAATTTTTATCAATTTTACTGCTTTGAATATAATTATTCAGGACTATCTTAACATGTATATATAGAATATAAGGGAACCGGTAAAATGATGCTTAGAAATTTCTTTTGCTTATAAAAAAGAATAATTCTAAATGTATAATCAACTTAAATAACTTAACTTATACAATTAGATTTAATATAAAGTTATTTTATAGGTGAATCCTATTTTATTTATTATTATTTTTTTAATTTTTATTTGTGTCACATCGGGATTTAGTTTGATTGTATACTTAAAACGACTCTAGTGAAAATAGCTTCTTAACATTTGTTCCCCAACAATTACTTAAATGACTATATCCATAAGTTATAACAAACCCACTTAGGATAAGACAACCATCTCAAGTGAAGGTGACTTGTGACCAAATTTTCTTGGCTATTGGCGATTTAGTACTTGTTATATAGGATTAGTTGTTTACCTTTTACAGGTATTGGTGTTAGGTAATTTTGTCGAGTAAGTTCAAAATTAATGGCATAAGAATGTTCCGTTCTCTTGCTTGTAAGCATAATACTATGCTTGAAAACAAAAACCTATAAGTAACTCTAAATACCTCATTTGTTAAAATATTTCTCGCCAAAATTTAAATATTTAAAATCTTTTTTATGTACCAATTCTAATACCATAAATACTCTTATTTAATTTAATGAAATAAAATTTGATAACCAAGTAGATAGAGTGAAGAGGCTAGAATTAGCACCTAAATCTAGCTCAAGAAGACAGAGAGACAAAATCTAATAGAGGAAGGCTCATGAGACTGGATAAGGTGAGGTAACATTAAAAGATAAGATTTTAAATTAAATTTCAAAGGAACGTGATTGAAGCTTGAGATTGAGATAGGTGACATTATATGAGATATAAATAAGGAGAGAGAAGAGATAGAAAGGGGCCCATCTTTTTAACAGTAACTGGGAGTAACGAGAGAGAAATGGGAGGGGGAGAATGCCTCTACAACCTGCCCAAACAGCCACTATCAATATCTATCTCATCTTCCTCCTTTCTCTTCTTTATCAGACAGAGTTGTTTTAAGTTCACATATGTTTTGGTTTGATCTGTGAATGATGAGGGCGTTCTTGAGGAGAAAGAAAATAGCTTGTAACAAAACAGGAGAGAGAGTTGAAGCTTTCATAGAGATATTGATATGAAAATCTCGTTATAGGGAGAGAGGGATGTTTCTAGCGAGAAAGAGAGAAAGCTCTCAATCTAGCTCTAATGTAGCCCCTGCTAATCCCCTCACGCATCAACCAGTCTCACTCAAGACATTATTTTGGTGTGCTTGTACATATCTATATAAGATACACGTAAGCAAGACACCTTAGTATTCTTTGAGAGCCGTTTCCATTGAGAAACTCATGTGACAACACAAGGGAGTCATACCTTGACTTATTGAGGGGGCAAACTCAAGTAGGAAAGGGGCAAAAACTTGTTCTTCTGAGTCCTATGTCCTTTATACTATTCATATTATTTCATTATTTGCTTCTTATCTCTGTTTTTATTGTTTAACTTGTCATCTCCCATTCCTCGTATATGACTTAAATATCGAAGTGCCTTTGCAAATGCATCCCCCCTCCTGCTTGGAGAAGGAGGCTACCGGAGTGGATTGTATGAGAAGGATTGCTTTGATACTAGTGCGACAAGCCCAGCAGCAAGGGGCAGACCCAACTAGCCCATTTATAAAAGCACAAAAATCAGCTCTTTCATAGAGGATATGAATCAAGTAGAGAAAGCAACACCGATAAAATCAAATCTCTCAAATAGATGAACAGAGGATGATTTTGCCATCTCTAATATTGCTTACCCAAATCTCGTGGATATATACAAATAAAATTTCAAATAAGACTTTAAAAATTCTTTAACCCTCCAATTTGTAAAATTTTTTAATTTATATCCTAATCCTATTTCCCAGAGCTGAGTCCACCCATTCATAGCTTATCCCAACCCTTAGCTAGGCCCGGTTCGGTCGGGCCTGTAACATCATGATGGTTGGTTAAATCACTTGATATATCAACTCCATAGGATTTGAGATTTTTTTTGTTTGAAATTTGAAAAAAGTGAAATTATTGTATTCATAAACAATTTGAACAAGTTTAAAAATTAAAAAGAAATTTACATGTAATAATGCTATCGAATCAAACTAAATAAGATAAGATGAATGATTGGAGATTTATGTATTAAATTTATATAATTATGTTCCACGTCAAAATGTAAAATGTGGGAACAGAATTTGATGGTTACATGGCAACCTGTTAGCCCCTGCAAGATTGTTAAAAGGTGAGCACGTTTATTTTATCAAACAAGTGAGTAGGATGGACGGGCCATGACCGACTGGCTGTGGGATGGGATCAGGTACGTCAATAGAAAATTAAGAAACGGCGTCGCATAAGCTGAAATCGAGGAATAGATTAATATCCTGTTAGTATTAGTAGCAGAAAGGAGAAGAGCGGGTCACTGGCATAACAGATAGAAGCAATCCAGAAATGGAGGATTTTTGGAAGAGAGCAAAAACCTTCGCGGAAGATGCGGCGAAAAAATCTCAAAGCTTTACAACCTCCACCAAAATCGCCGATCTAGTCGCCGAGACGGCGAAGAAGTCAAAGGAACTGGCATTGGAGGCGTCGAAGAAAGCTGACGAGATCAAAACGGCAGCGCTGAAGCAAGCCGATCAGATACCGATCAAATCCATAACCGACATCATTCCACCTCAGCTCTCCTCGCTATCATCCATTGCCTCTTCTTCGACTCCTGTCGTCTCGGATGAGGAGCTTCGGAAGTTCGGCATCACCGACGATTTGAGAGACTTCGTCAAAGGACTCACTTCTAGTACATTCCAGAACTTTCCTATTCAAGGTAGGTCAATAATTCACCTCAATTTCAATTTCGTTTTGTTTCTTGAATTTTAGTTTTTCAACATTTGGTGTTGTTTGAGTGTGCAGATGAAGCTGAGGCGTCTGATGTGACGACCACGGCGTCGAATGTACGGAAGGATCTGTCGGAGTGGCAGGAGAGACATGCCACGCTCGTCCTCACCACCGTTAAGGTAATTGTCGTTAATTTTGATTAATGTGTGTATTGAGTTGATCAAATTTTGAAATTGTGATGCGCGATGCAGGCAATCTCCAAGTTGAGATATGAATTATGCCCACGTGTCATGAAAGAACGGAGATTCTGGAAGATATATTTTACGCTTGTGAGCACTCATGTGGCTCCGTAAGTAATCGTTAGCTTTTTCCTCCGAAGTCTTTACTTTTGATTTGATTTCGATGATGTAAGATTCTACTTGCCCCATAACTTCTTTGGTTGGTAATTGATGTCATTTTCAGAGAATCGTTTGCTTAACTTAGGAGATGTACTGACGTGTTATATATATGGAAGAAGAAAAGATAGAAGTAATCTAATTTGTATGCGTGTTCTTATTAATGTCTTGTACATGGCAGAGTACAGTTCATGTGTTGTTTTGAATTTTGTGTGACATGAAAGGAATTGATATTATATTTTAAATCCTTAAGAAAATTAGCATGTTGTACAACAACTTAGGTTAGATAATTGGAGTATGGTTAATAATATTCATTTATGGCCAATATTTCTCAATTTCATTGCTTTTCACAACCATGAAATCTGATATGAAGATGTTATGATTTTGATTCACTTTGCGTGTGGATTGTGGTAGGTTAAATCAGGAGGAATTGGTTGCTAAATTGGCACAGTTATGTAAATTATATTTTAAGGATTAGTTGTGATTAAGCTTTAAGTAAATAATAACTAAACTTTTGGCACATGCACTTATATAATGGAGTGGTTTTTTTTTTTTTTTAATAATGAAATAGTCTCACTTTTTTCTTACTATACTTACACCAGATATGAGAAGCAATACATGGAGGAAATGAGGCTCAAAGCAGAAAAGCAGACAGCAGATAGTGTGGTGAAGCCAACTCCAGTGGTTGGAGGCACTAGTAAATCAGAGTTGGCAGAGAAGAACTTGAAAAGTAAAACTTCAAACGCCTCATCAGTTGAGCAGGACTTGGATACATTTCTCCTGGGAGATCTTGAAGACAGTGATGGGGGTCCAGGTATATTCTTCTAACCAGATGGTGCATGGTCGGTCATGATCAATAGCACATTTTCTTCTGTTTGTGTTTTTATAGTTTCCACGTAAAATTCTTGTATCAAACTTTGGTTGCCTTGTTGAAAGCTATCATACAACTGAGAATTCAATCAAGTACAACCAAGCATCTTCTCCGCACTGCAACTTATTGTCTGCTTCTAACAGGATTGAGATTGTGGCTTTAATTGTCAGTTTTGATCATAACATAGTGGATTAATCTGTTGTGAAATAGCTAAAATGCTATTGAATATCAAATAGATTACCTTCTTTTAAAAGCATTTAATTATGTGTTGGCCACACGCCAGGGATTTGGGAAGCATCTCTTTGTTACAAGAATACAATAGGATGAGGCAGTTCATATTGGTGCATTAATTATGAAATTGTTTTATTACATGATAAGGTGATTTATTTTGTGGTCTACAGTCAGACTTGAAAGTAATTTAGGTATTCCTTATAATTGATGTAGTTTGCTTAGTTGAGGCCTGTTAACTATATCTTGTTTACCTCTTGCTGATTGTTACTTGAATTGACAATGGACACTCTTTACTGAATCGACAAACTAGACATTCTTTGCGATTGAACTTTTACAAGTAGAACAGGGCAAGAAATCCATGAATAACTGCAGTTGAAAATTTATGCTTTAATCGCATATGTTGTGCAATTTGGCAAATTTACATTCAAGTTGTTCATCATTACATTGCTTTCAGATGTTGATGGTGATGCGAGCTTCGATGATGATTTTGACAAGATTGGCAATTCAGTAAGCCACCCTGTGATTTAATTATGCTACTTCCATTGCACCATCTGATATAGCATGTTGTGTTCCACTTTTCTACTTTGCTTTGTGAATAATCTGCAATTGTTTGAAAATTTATCTGCAATATGCAGGATGTTGAGGATGAGAAGCATCTGGAGAAGGCAGAAGCTACATAAAGCTAGAATGCTTTATATCGTAAGGGTTATTTGAAATAAAACTAAAAAACTTGCTTATGGGATTTATGAAGAGGACTGGAGACTGAAAAGATGGAGCAGTTATTGCTGTATCCGAAAGCTTACAAGGGTGAATTTGGGCGGAGGAAGCAGGTTTGGGTGGTTGGAAAGTCTACGAAATATGATATTTGCTTTTCAGTAATTGTGTTAATGGTGTTAAAGTTGACAGTTTATGATGCCAATTTGTTAGTGAAGTAGAGGGGGTTAGAACTTTATTGTGCCTTCCTTGTACAGCATCCTATTGGTTAATTCAAAATGTTTCCATTGATTGCTTTTGAAATTCAGTTGAAATTTGTTTGCATTATATGTGAAATACTAGAACGTCTGGAGAATATGCGAAACCTCAATTTTAGGGGGCTTAAAGTTGTACGCTAACGTGAGAGCATACTTTTAAGATGCAGCATTTAGATATTCAAGTTACATAAAAGTGAAAACTATTGAAATAACATGAAGCATCAACGTAGGACTTCGAAAATATCTTTGAACTGCTTAAATTTGAGAATCAGGATAAATCGATTGACGCTATAAACCAACCATTAGAAGAGCTTGTGGATATTCATTTTATAAGGGAAGGTTATAATCTTGGCTTTTTGTTTTTACACAAAGTCCCTAACTTAAATGGATTGAAATCGATGTTGACGAGTAATCGGTGGTATATACAAACATACACACATATTTGAAAATTGAGAGATGAAAGATTAGGAAAACATAAGTGATTGGGGTATTCTTAAAAATTTACATTTTTGTAATGAGCCTAAAAATCAATTTAATATATAAATAATGATAATTGATAAATCTCCCTAGTTTGGTAAAATGAATTGTTTAACCTATCTATTAACATATACATAGTTTGGTCCCAATACCATAATATTTGAGATCGATTTCATTGCGTTCATACAAATCTTGTCATTCATTTTTAACTTTCAGAACTATTTGCAGATAAGCGATAAACTATTATGTTTTCCACCCAAAAAAAAAAAAAAAGCAATATGTCACTCTCACCCGAGCCCTATAAAAACCCCTGTACAGTTGTTTTGCTCTTCAACCATAGAACTATGGCTCTTCCCTCCCGCTTAACTTCCATTTTGTTCCCCTCTTTTCTCTTAATCCCCACCATATCCTCTTCTTTTTCTAGAGCTGCACACACCACGACTTCACCTTCACAAGCCCCTCCAGTCCCGAAGAAAGTTCCATTCACTGCCTCTGCTCATGGGCTGACATGGCAAGACCCCTACCATTGGATGAAAAATACTAAAGATCCTGATTTTATTAACTACCTCAACCAAGAAAACTCCTATGCTCAAGCTTTTATGGCTGACACTCAAAACCTGCAACGTACTCTGTTCTCTGAGATGAAGAGCCGAATGCCTGCCAAGATTTCAACCCCTCCTGAGCGTTGGGGACCTTGGTTTGTCCATTTTCTACTCACCCATCTCCAGCGTTTCATTCATTTAGCTCCTTTTTCTGAATTTTTATTTTTTGTTTTTGTTTTTGTAATGTTTAAAGCTTCTGTCTTTCAAATGGGAAGTGCTATGGTTGTAACAGTAAAAGACAAGGCTGTTATTGGTAAATTTTATTTTTTTGATGTAGTAATTGGCCCTTTAAACCATAAAACTTCAATTTTGAGAATGTGCTATCCTTGGAGATTATGAACATAAAATTTTGTTAATTGATGTTTACTGGAAATGACATTATGCGTTTCTGTCACTATGCTTGTATCGTACATGCGCTGTGTTAGTTAATAGCATTTCCTTTTTTTTTTTTTTGGAACAAATGGACAGGTTATACTACCAATACATACCAGAAGGGAAGGAGTACCCAATTCTATGTAGGAAGTTAGAAACCGAAGAAAGTGGTTGGCTGAGGACTATTCTCTGCAGTGCGGGTGGCGGGTCTGCCAAGGAAGAGATTTTGCTTGACTGGAATGAAATTGCTGAAAAATATGGTAGGTCTTGCTTCCTCCTAGTCATGACCAATCCAACTTTAATTACTCGGTGGTTGTGATGCACCAACATGGCGTAGTGATCCTTTTTTACCAATTTTTTCTATTTATATGTTAAAATACCCCTTCAAGAGGGTCATACCTCACTTACCTTTGGCCTTGGAAGGTTATGGATCCTTGTATGTGTTTGTCGTGGTCGAATTTTATTTAATCTGGGTTAAATTTTTTTTTTTAAATGCATATTGTGTTATAGGTTATGTTCATGTGGGCACATGTCGAGTCTCCCCGGATCACAATTTTCTAGCATACACAATTGATACCACTGGCTGTGAGCAGTTCATGCTTCAAATTAAGGACCTCAGAAATCGATATATACTTCCAAAGCTACCAGTTGATGGAGTTGTCAGCTTGGCATGGGCTCAAGATAGCAAGACTCTCTTCTATACAACCGCGGATGAGAACCAACGACCTTGCAGGCAAACTTGTCACTGCATATTGAGCCT
Source organism: Boswellia sacra (assembly GCA_013180625.2). Lineage (NCBI taxonomy): Eukaryota > Viridiplantae > Streptophyta > Magnoliopsida > Sapindales > Burseraceae > Boswellia > Boswellia sacra. Next base: position 245,937 of record SNVD02009315.1, on the reverse strand, counting down.
CTTTTCCTTTCAGCTGAGGATATTTTCTGATGTTTGTTATTTTTCCTGGCAGGGTCCTCTGCACAAAGCTAGAATCAGATAAAACAGATGATATCTTGATAATTACAGAAAGTGATTCCAGCTTTTGTGTGGACATAACAAGCACCAAAGATGGCAAGTTTATTACTGTGAATTCAAACTCGAGGACTTCTTCTGAGGAATGAATTTACCTATTCATTTTGTTTTCTCTGAATATGTAACTTATTTTCCTTTTGGGAGGCTTACATCGATTTTTTATTTTATTTTATTACAGGTTTATGTGATAGATGCAACTAGCCCGTTAGGGGGCTTACAAAAGATACACAAACGTGTTTCTGGAGTGCAGTATTTTTTGGAACATCACTGTGGTTTATTTTATATTCTGACAAATGCTCCTTTGAGTGAAAATGAGGGATGGCCTGGTGGAGATTATTACTTGGCTACATGCCGAGTTGAAGAAATGCACTCATCTAACTGCCAAGTATTTTTCTAATTGACTCTTTATATGTACGTATATATATGCACACATGCTGATCCTTTTTCCTCCTTACCTACATCTATTTTCTTCTCAGAGTATCATTCTCCCAGGTGAAGGTATCAACTTACAAGATATGGACATTTTTAATGGACATCTGGTCCTCTTTCTTAATAAGAAAGGAGTCCCCATGTTGTGTTCCATCCGTTTACCAATCAATTCTGATCGTAAGGTAATCATATTTCTCTCTATTGTATTATTAAGTGCACAGAATCATCAAAAGCAACTGTTTACTATTCTAGATGATAATTTCCTCATTTGGGTTTCATCTTTTACTTAATGAAGTTGGAGCCTGTCATTACGCATTCAGCATCTTGTATAACATGGCAAGTGAATGTGATTTTAGCTAAGAAAGACTGGACATTCTTTTGAGGGACCATGTTCTAAACTTAGAAAGTCATCATTTCTGACATATTATGTCCTTTGTAAGGTAACTTGTATCATTTCTTATAGGTCTATCTCTGCTTCAATATTTTAAGCACTTACCTAGCTAATAAACTTCTACATCTGCAGAAACGAAGATAGGGATTTCTCTTAAATTAAATGATCTTTAAAAGAACAGAGGATAAAAACAAAACATTCGTTGAAGTTGAGCAGATTACACGGGACAATGTTAAGTCAGTATCATGACTTCTTGGATTTGTTCATACTGGTCACCTCGGCCATAAAAAAGCATCTAAAGCAACACTACAACACTATAGCAATCCATATAATAAACTGCTTTATGCACTGTTCTTGCATTTAAACTACCTGGTAATAGGTGCAAATTCAACATATGAATGATAGATCTGAGTTTCTATCACTGTCTGTTCATATCAACATGAACAATAATGGTTTTATAGAACATGAAATGGACTTTAACAAGCCAAAATTCATTGACAGTAATTTGAACTTAGTGGATTGCTTATTTTACAAGATAGAATCTGTCATGCCTTGGAGGCCAACCGGGGTGCGCGTGCCGCGCACGCGTGCTGACGTGGTGGATCCTGGTTGGCCTGGAGGCATTGCCTCAAGGGCATGACAGACGCTCTCATTTTACAAAGCTGTTGATTGTTATGCTCTGACCTCTAATGACTGATTTTCCAGTGGTGGGCTCATAACACTTTCAGTTTCATATTGGTCAAATCATACCTACCACCCCAACAGACACAGACAAATTTCATACAGTGCATTGAATAACCTAAAATAATTGCCACCTTTAGTTTAGCATGTTTGATATTTTCTAATTTTTGCTAATTTGTTATGCAGCATCAGATGGAGATTGAGCATCTTAATCCATGGTTTTTTCCTCTGCCGCCATGTTCATGTAGCATCCTTCCTGGTTCAAACCATGACTTCATGACCTCTGTATACCGTGCAGTGCTTTCATCTCCAGTGGTATAATTTGTATTAAGCTTTACTAGATTGATAGTACTTGTATTTCATGCTTGAAGCTCAAGCTCTCTTGCTTTCTTCTTTTTGGTAGCCAGTTTCGTCATAGCAATGGTAGGATGACTTAGGCAGCACTACCTAGTGCCATGGCCTTCTGGTTGATTTTCATTTTAAGCATGATTTTAACAGTGTTCCAACTTCTGACTCGACATCAGAAAAAGAGAAAAAATGTCAATTATTGAATTTCTTGTAGTTATCATAACCTTCTTTTGGAATGTACAGATGCCCGATGTGATTGTTGACTATGACATGTCAAGACAAACATTCTCAATTGTTCATCAAGACGAAGTTGGGAGTGCTTCTGGTAATGCTGGATTCTGTTCAGCTGCATGTGAGCCAGACGCCAATGAATTTATTGACACACATAACTATGATGACAAAAATTACCAAAATATTGGATTGCAGAAATGGAAGGCCTTTTCTATTGCCTATTGTTCTGAGAGGAAGGAAGTTGTATCCCATGATGGTGTCAAGGTTCCTCTGACTATCGTTTATTCTCAGAAATCGTGGCAGAGGGGTCAATCTCCTGGACTCTTACTAGCCTATGGAGCATATGGAGAAGTTCTAGATAAAAGCTGGTGTACAGACCGTCTGAGTTTACTTGATCGTGGTTGGGTGGTGGCATTTGCTGATGTCAGGTTGGTGAATGGAGTTTTCTTTATTATAATTTTCTTACTGACCGCTTTGGCAATGATACTCTGAATGCACTTTGCAAAAGTCATTCTTTTCTGTAAAGCTAAAATGACCAAACTGGTAGTATGCTCTGTAAATTTCCAGGATTTGTGACACTAGGTAGTGTTATGAATTTTGAGTTTTTGTTTTCAAATTTAGTAAGAATATGTGGTTGATTTAAATTCTTTTTTTTTAATTTCGAAAATTTTATGTGATTGGTGTTGATTGAAAATGCATCGGTAAATGTGTGTTTTCAAAAAATTGATCTTAAAAATGGAAACAAACAAGTTCCACACATTTAGGAGTCTTGTTTTGCCTGTGTCTATGAACTTTTATCTATATCTTGGGTTATCATTATCAATATTAATTGTTGATTTCTTGCACAACACTGAGGTTAAAATTTCAAATTACAATTTCTTTTGGGCCAGGGGTGGTGGTGGTGCTGATTCTTCATGGCATAAATCTGGCAGTGGGTTAAATAAAATAAACTCTATTTCTGACTTTATATCATGTGGAAACTACCTGGTGAATGAGGGCTATATTTGTAACGATCAATTAGGTGCTGTCGGATACAGTGCGGGATGCATCCTCGTGGGGGCAGCCATAAATATGTACCCAAAATTGTTTCGTGCTGCCATTTTGAAGGTTAGATATTGCAGCAAAAATTTATTGTTCCTTTTACTAGCATTAAATTCTTGTAGACTAAACCAGCATCACATTCTAATTTCTCCAATTTATATCTGCTCCATAAGACTGAAAGGAAAAGGAAAAGAAGAAGAAAGAATACCTTTAAATATTTAAAAAAATAAAAAATCTGGCCTCAAATTTTATATAATCTAGAATTCAAAATCTTCTTGTCATTAGATTTTTCTTCTTGAGAACCGATCAGATCACAAGTCTTCTCTATATTGCTACCTTCTTAGCTAGATCATAGGAAAATGAAAATATCAAACAGGAAATAGGCTCTCTAAACTTATTTTGTACGTAACAGAAAATATCATATTAGTCATCTGAGTTTTGTTTGCCCTCATAATATCTATAGTTCATGTTTAAATTACTTTTGCTCTACTTTGTCCTTCAGGAAGATTAAAAGAAACTAATGACCTAAACTATGTTCATTTTTCTCTATGATGATAGAAACTACTATTGCTAATTTGAGCTATTAGTATTTCCTGTGCCATTAAGATCTCGTAATTGACATTTGGGAAATATTTATTTCAGGTTCCATTTCTTGATATATGCAACACATTATTAGATCCCAGTTTGCCTCTTACCACTCTGGACTATGAAGAATTTGGAAATCCGCAAATACAGTCTCAATTTGAGTGCATTCGAAGTTATTCTCCTTATGATAACATTCCTTCTGGTGTTTGCCATCCTTCAATGCTAGTTACAGCATCAATTCATGACTCAAGGCAACTTCAGTCTTCTGTATCTTATCATTTGTAATTACATTAGCATATGTATCCTACCTTGCATTTCTCACTTTTGCATATGTTCTTTCATGCTAACACTCGCAAACATATGTACAATGCATCCACTTTGTTAAAATATAAAATCCATTTACAGAGTTGGAGTTTGGGAAGCTGCCAAATGGGTGGCCAAAGTGCGGGAAAATAGTTCTTCTGCTTGCTCTCATTCTGCCATTCTGAAGACAAATATGAGCGGAGGACATTTTGGTGAAGGTGGTCGCTCTAGTCAATGTGAGGAAATGGCTTATGATTACGCTTTTCTGATGAAAGTTATGGGGATTTACACAAATAGCAAATAAATCAGGCTCATGGGAAGGCTGTTTCAAAACAAATCGAAAAGTTAAAATGCCGTGGTGGGATGTTCCCTAGGTATTTATATGCTAAAGTTCTATGTAATTTTTTTTTTTTTAATTCTCACCTATTGAGATTGCTTTTGTCTTGTTATCTCTTACATAGTTGTATTTGGATCAAGGATTGCAGGATGTGAACGCTTGGGAGGTATGACTTAAGATGTTACTTGTTCCTTGCGTTTCTGGTAACAGTCCTGTAGGAGAATCTTTTGCTTCTCTTTGGACCTGGCAATGAAGAAATTTATGGTCTTTTAGAATGATGAAGGATGAAGAAATGTTGAACTACTGAAGGAATTAGCTTTAGGCTATCTATCCTGCTTCAGGTTAAAAGAATATTTAATCAAAATGCGTATCCACATGAATTAAGTATTGAAATTCAACTGATGTTCAAAAAACATGGAAGCACTTGAAGGGAAAATCTAGCTGCTGTGTACTGCTAGGAGTGGTGCTGGTGAAATTTTCTGCATGCTCCTTGGCCGAAGCACCTGAATCTAAAGCTCTTGAAGTCGGATTACACTTTGCCTTGGACCAGGATCAAATCACAATGGGAGGCTTTCAAGTGGCGCATGAAGGCAGGTCAATTCTATGTCTTAACTGAGCCTTGTCAACTTGACAAGAATGGTTTTATAATGCAGAATTGCGCGACTTTTACATTTCCTATTTCATGAAACAAGAAAAAGAAAAATAAAGGATTCGTACAATCTCTACTTCCTCGTTGTTAATCACTTATAATTCTCTTTTCAATCTTCAATTGCAGTATTCATGCACTGATTGTTACGAGTTCCCAGGAAATAAATTTGTCCGCGTCAAGTAGTCCACTGAGCAATTGGGTTCAGTCATTTCAATAATCCGACAATTAATTGATGCCCTTCTCATAAGATTGATCATTAATCTCTATTCACTATGATGTGCCGGAGTTGGTGCCATGAAAAGGAAAAGATTGAGACAATAAGCCATCAATTTACGTCTACTTAATAATAGAGGTTAAACTTGGCTAAATTATGCGTATCAACGTATCAAATTGAGCCATACAATTGACAAATATATTTACATCATGACAAAATAATCACAGAAAGCATTTTTACAAATAAGATTGAAATTAATTCTTGAGATAAATTATTGAATGCACTGTATTTAATCATTGACAAAACGAGCCACACAAATCACAATAAGCATTTATTTTATATATCTGAGATTGAATTTAAATCATGTTATCAATTATTGAATACAATAGATATATTTGGGTCTCTAAATTAAAAAAGAAAAAGAAAAAGAAAAGGCATGGACACGTAAATCTATGCATAGAGCTACAACAATTAATGAGAATAATAATAACAATAAATAGTAGTATAAATGTAGAAAAGAAATTAAAAAAAAGCAAGTAGTAATAAAGTTTATTGGATAATACTCATGTTTCATGCAAAGGGAAATCAATTCCACTGACAAATAATAATAAGTAGGGGGCAGAATAATTTTCTCATTTAAAAATGGCCATAATCTCCCACAAATATTGTAGACCAATTACCAGGGTGAGACGTGGAGCAGCTTTCCGGAGAAATATTTCTCTGGAATCTAACAAGTCTCTGCTTTCAGGGAATTCCAAGAATTAAGGAGGTTCTTCTTTTAAGAGGAGGTCTTCCACTACTATAGTATAAACAACCTCATTAGGAATTATTTTATCTTGCTTTTTGCTACAACCTGCTTTGAATGGTATAGTATTTTTTGGACCATATTATTGCATATATTTTAAAAATTGGGATGGGATACAACAAGGTCAACTACGAGGAGGTTGACCGCTATGATATGCGTGATGAGAAGGAGGACAAACCCTATAATTATAAGATGAAACTGAGATATATTAAAATGGTGCAAGCTGAGAAGTTGAAGAGTGCGGTTCTAGCACGGATCCGAGTGGCTCGAATCCAGTGGTGGCTAGTTCGTGTCACTGCTGTTGTGCTGCTATGGGCTATTGCACTACAGCTGAGAGCAATTGGTAATGCTTTAGCTCCAGCGGGCAACGGTGTATTATCGTATCCTCTACCTCCTGCAAGTAAGTACATTCACTTCGTATACATGTCATTGCACTGTAGAAGAAAAACAAAAAAATGGGGTAATATTATACACTACTGCTAAGTTTTTATATAATATCACCCAGAAACGTAGTCTTATATTTATATCATTTCGGTCTTTCATGTTCACGTATTTGTATTATCTAGGTTCAGTTGACTGATTCTTTTTGCTTTTTCATAAACTAAATTACAATTTAATAATATTTATTATGAAAATGAAATCAATATTATCCCATACTTATTGAATATTTAGCTTCATTTGACGAAAATGTTCTTATCCATTTGTGAAAAAGCAAATAGAATTAGTTAATTAGACCTAGATGATATAAATACGCAAACCTTATGGACTAAAATAATACAAATACGAAACTACATTTCTGAATGATATTATATGAAACCTTAGAAGTAGCGTATGATATTACCTCAATTAAAAAAAAATACCAAGTCAAGTTGGTATAATTTTACACATATTTTTATTAAAGCCTCTACAAGCATGAATATGATCCTCCTGCCACCATCTCCAGGATATTACCGCAACAATGGGTATATGTTGGTTTCAGCAAATGGAGGATTGAATCAAATGCGATCTGGTGTAAGCAATTTTATGCATGTTAACTGCTATATAATATGCATGTTGTGTATTAACATTTATGCTTAGTACTCAGCTCAAGTGGTTCCCCCTGCAGATTTGTGACATGGTTGCAGTTGCAAGATTTCTAAACGTTACACTAATTGTTCCGGAAATGGATAATACATCTTTCTGGAATGACTACAGTCAGTTCTCTGATATATTCGATGTGGATTATTTCATTAACTCATTAAGGGATGAAGTTCGGATATTAAAAGATCTACCTCCTGCGCTGAAGAGGAAAGTTGAGCTAGAAACACTCTATTCCATGCCCCCAGTTAGTTGGTCCAACATGTCATATTACTACCACGTGGTACATTAATTAATTAATTAATTTCTCATTTTGGTATCAAACCCTTCTGTTCATCATTCTAAGTACTTATATTAATTTTGTAGGCTATTCTTAATTATTTAATTTAATTTTAATTTTTTTCAGATTCTTCCTCGCTTCCAGACGTATGGACTAGTACATTTCCAGAAAACGGACGCTAGGCTTGCTAATAATGGGGTACCTGAAGAGGTTCAAAAGCTTCGTTGTCGTGTTAACTATGAAGCTCTGAGATTTGCTCCTCCAATACAAGAGCTGGCAAAGAAGATTGTTAGGATTCTGAGTGAAAAAGGGCCTTTCCTAGTTCTCCATCTCAGATACGAAATGGATATGATTGCTTTCTCCGGTTGTAACGAAGGTTGCAATGCCCAGGAGGTAGACGAGTTGACCAAAATGAGGTGAGGATTCTTCTTCATTTCCTCAGCAAGTAATTACCACTAGCTAGCTAGTCAATGAAGCAGCAAATTAACTAACAGCTTTTGTTCATTTCACTCTGACCAACAACAGATATGCATATCCATGGTGGAAGGAAAAAGAGATAGATGGTGTGGCAAAGAGAAAAGCAGGCTTGTGCCCTTTAACTCCGGAGGAAACTGCTCTCATATTGACTGCATTGGGTATTGATCACAATATGCAAGTTTACATAGCTGCTGGAGACATATATGGAGGAGAAAAGCGATTGTCAACTCTCAGATTAGCTTACCCAAATTTGGTAATTAATTTATTCAACATTAAAATGTGCCTTTAGAATACACCTTAAGATTATATATTACATAATTGATTTGGTGTTGTTAATTTATATGTGTGTTTTCTCTGCCTTCTTATATCCGAAAAACAGGTCAAGAAAGAAACATTACTGCCACCCGAGGACCTTGTGCCCTTCCGAAACCACTCAAATCAAATGGCAGCGTTGGATTATTATGTAGCAATTGAAAGTGATATATTTGTTCCTACATATGGAGGGAACATGGCAAAGGTTGTAGAAGGCCATCGACGGTATTGTTCTTCAACCTCTAATTTATAACAATTCATCTAATTAGTCAAGACAAATATATTTGCACGAGCTAAATTTTTTCTTTTTCTTTAATCAGTTTCTTGGGGTTCAAGAAAACAATTCGTATAGACAGAAAGATTCTAGTGGACTTGATTGACCAGTACAAGTATGGAATGATGAACTGGCATGAATTTGCCCAAGCAGTGAAGGAAACTCACGCAAATCGCTGGGGAGGTCCAACTAAGAGACTCGAGGCTCCTGGTAAACCCAAGGAAGAGGATTACTTCTATACAAATCCACAAGAATGTTTGCCACAACTACAACTCAAGGCCTCCTGAACCAATTAACTACAGATGTTGCTTGGTGGCCGAGTAATCGGTCAAGTCAATATGGAAAATAATATTATTTTTTTTTCTTCTAGTTTGTAACTGGCTGCTGGAGGTTTGGAAAACCCTAGCTAGTTTGATGTTAATTGCAACTTTGCAGGCATGGATATTCAATCTACTGTTTTGGCACAATTAATTTTACTACATACTTTCGTCATATTAAAAATATTAATGTATATAATAACTGACGGAAACTGAAATTTATTGCTCTTCAATGGGGACTAAATGTCGCTTTATGGACAGAATTATTTTTGCTCTTCAAACATTAGAAGAATTATTTAAAAGTTAAAGCCAGCATGCACGAGGATGTAATGAAATGTCATATATAGGCAGACCTCCAAGTTTTTTTTTAATAAGACTATTAATTTCCTTTTCGTGTTTATTATATAACCTAATAAATATCTATAAATGCTTGATTATATGTGGTCCTAAGCGATAAACATACACATCCAATATCAAGTAATATACACCCCAAAATATTAATTTAATTTGATGCATTATTATTATCATACAGGGACTGACTTATCTTATTAGTTATCCACCCGTCTAATCTTAATCAGTAATTATGGTGCAACGTTATCACGATAAATTCACTGAGCCCTATCGCTGGTCAGATTCCCAAATGATAGTTATTTGCCTTAGATATAATTGTTATAGTATTATGATTATTGAGCATATTTTTACAATGATTTTGACTTTTCTTTTTGTTATATTTAAAAAGAAATGTTAATTAAGAGTAGTAGTAATAATAATAATAATAATAAAATGTTTGCCTTTAATACCATCTATACATCGAACTGTATTCGGATTTAGATTATTTAAGTAAAGTTAACTTCATGACTAACGGTTGGTGATTGATGATAAATATAGAAAGATCCATTAAATTATACAGTCATGACTCAGAAACATTTTCAAACTGAAACAGAAAAATGCTTTCGATGGTCTTATATATAATAATAATACGGCTAATATTAATACGCAAAAAATATATATGCAAATCTTGAAGAATATTGGACGTCACAAACAATTTGTTTTAATATTAATACGCGTGTATGAGTAAACAATTAATTAGCTAGTCCCACACCTTTAATTAGAAAAGTAGTACGGAGGCTTTCAAGAGAAAATAATATGATGGAAGTCACGGCAAATAATAAAGCATGGATTTTAATGCCGATGTATGACATTAGGGATGGGTTAATTTCCCTCGACCACAACTACAACCATGTTTCTCCTGGAACATTTTTAAAAAGGCTGTTTTTCTCTTCTGTGCATGCCGATTGGTGACTCCCAGTCCCAGTTTTCCGGTTACTATTTGCCGGATTCTGGTCAGGAAATTATACATTCGGTCATTATTAAAAGTCAGGATCAAAGCCAAATTCCTGTTGATTTATTAGCTTATAAAAATTAAGCTGCAAAGATTGTACGCTGCATGCACATATATTGCATAGCTTGAGGAGATTCTAGATAAGTGGGAATATGGCCAACAGCAAGATGGGCTGTGAAGAGTCAGATTCTGTGGATTTAGAGCTAAAGCAGAAGCCACGCAATTATATGAAGCATATTGTTGCAGTGAAAATCTCAGCTGAAAAGTTGAAGGGTTACAATTTGACGAATGCCAAGTCTTCTCTGGTAGATCAATATTGCAAGTTGTGGACACTAGGATTCATTGCCGTGATGCTTTTTTTTTGGGTTTGTGCATTACAGAGGACATCATTTCACAACAATATGGGAGCCAAACCTATCAAATATCATCAGCCTAGTCCAGTTTCTTTTCCGCGTCAAAGTAAGTTCCGTGCCGGTATATTTTGCATGTGATCATTGCTTTATCTGCATTTAACTGCGATCTGAGCGTTGGAAGTGCTTTTCAGGGTCTTACAAGAACAAAGGATACCTGATGATCTCACCTAATGGAGGACTAAATCAAATGCGAGCTGGTGTGAGTAATCTGCTACTATTTCATTTCATTTTAATCCTGAATAATTAATGAATACACAAAATTGATTATCCTCTGCTTGTGTTCAATCGACAGATATGTGACATGGTTGCTATTGCTACATATCTGAATGTCACACTAATAGTTCCTGACTTGGATCACACCTCGTTTTGGCGTGATGGAAGGTGTGTCTCATTTTATGTTCCAACATTTACTACCTTAACTTATAAGAATGACATGATTATTTACATATGATATAGAACTTTTTAAGCTTTTTAAAATTTTCATATAAATTTCATTGGCAGCAAGTTCGAAGATATATTTGATGTTGATTACTTCATCAAATCATTGAGAGATCAGGTCCGGATACTTCAAGAGCTGCCTGTTCCGGAAAGGGGAAGAATAGAGAGACATCGACTCTATTCCATGGCCCCAGCTAGCTGGTCGAACTTGTTATATTACAATAACACGGTGGGATTCTAATTTGTCCGATTGATCCTGAAATATATCTTTGATTAATTGTATGTAGTAGTTTATAATTTTCTGGCCGGACAACAAGTGCCGTAGGTTAATTGCATGTGCTAATATTTAATTTTTTAAGGACAGATTCTTCCTCGTTTTGAGAAGTATAAGGTGGTGCACTTCACAAAAACTGATGCTAGACTTGCCAATAATGGGATTCCTGAAGAGATTCAAATGCTGCGCTGTCGAGTAATGTACAAAGCTCTGAGATTCGCTAGCCCAATAGAGGAGGTTGGCAACAAGCTTGTTAGGATTCTAAGGAAAAACGGCCCCTTCTTGGTTCTTCATCTCAGATATGAAATGGACATGTTGGCCTTCTCGGGTTGTACTCAAGGTTGCACTAAGGAAGAGGCAAAAGAGTTGACAAAAATGAGGTAACTGACTAAGAATCAATAAATTAGAAAAGAAATTACAATTACCAATCATAATAATGGTAAAATAATTAGAAGATAATAATAATAATAATAATAAATACATAGCATCGATCATATTTTACTATGATAAAGTATATAGAATATATATCATACGATTATGATAGATCCCACAGGTATTTTCCTCAAATTTTGTGTGGTATAATTTAATGTCAGATATGCTTATCCCTGGTGGAAAGTGAAGGAAATAAATTCTGATAAAAAAAGACGATCGGGTTCGTGCCCTTTGACGCCCGAGGAAACAGCACTTGCATTGCGGGCATTGGAAATTGATCCTAATATGCGGATTTATATTGCTGCCGGAGATATATATGGAGGAGCAAGGAGAATGGCAGGACTGAGAGCATTTTATCCTCATTTGGTTAGTTAGTTAATACAATTTCAAACAATAATACATTCAATTTCCTGTCCTTAATTAATTTCACGTGCATATAAATTGAGCATTAATCTTAATTTGTTGATCATATTTCTAATTACTTTATTGATGCATGCGTGGAATTGAACAGGTGAGAAAGGAAACTTTACTAACACCATCGGACCTTGAACCCTTCAAAAACCATTCGAATCAGATGGCAGCATTGGACTATATTGTATCATTGGCAAGTGATATTTTCGTGCCAACCTATGGAGGAAACATGGCTAAAGTTGTTGAAGGGCATCGAAGGTATACATTTTCATTTACCCAGATAATTAGTTTTGAAGATTAAAAGTTCATTTTTGAAGTACTCATTGTTGCTTAAATGATTTTAATTGGCAGATACTTGGGGTACAAGGTAACGATTGACCTAGACAGATTTGCTTTAGTACGTTTGATTGACCGATACAGAAATGGAACACTGAGCTGGACTGAATTTTCGGAATCGGTGAAGGCAGCTCATGGAGATAGAATAGGAGGTCCAACTCAGAGATTTCGAGTTGCAGGGGAACCAAAGGAAGAGGAATATTTCTACACCAATCCGCAGGAATGTTTGCCACCAATTTTCTGATCCTAGATCAATGCTTTAACTTTCAACTCTCTTCAGAATACTGTAAAAAATTTCTGGAAGAAAAAGATAAATTAATAATTAATTTCGAGGAGCTTATGTGTGAGATGTTTCTCATTTCAATTTGGGTGCAGATGTACATGTAAATATTTTGGCGAAGCCATTTACCGAAAAAGTTGTGAAAATGTTGTAACATAATCATAATAGCGCTATTATAGGTGATAATGGTCATGATCATGACTACGAATAAGATGATTTTACAGGCAAAGAAAAGGCATTAATTTGTGTTGTCAGTCAAATTCCAGGAGTAAAGACATTAATCAATCACATTTAAAATAATACAATGTTTTATTTTCAATTTGTTTAGACTGAAAATTTCACAAATACCATTAAGGATGTGAGAACTAACTACATGGTTTTATCTAGCTGCTAATGTTGCCATGTACCTTTTTAAAAAATGAATAATTGCCCATTATTAATATAGAGCTCCCACCAGCGCTGTCCTTGAACAAATCTAGGGCCCGAATTGCTGCTTTTCTAAAAATCATAGTTGAATCCTCTGGAGTCGTACTGCTATATACAATCCACGGGCAATTTTATGCATGTGGATCACATTTCAATTTTCAAGTACATGTTTTAAGTAACTTGTAAACTGAAAATTTCCCTGTAAAAGTCCGTATTTTATTTTGAAAAATTGCACTCCAGTTAAATTTATTGCGTATATGTGGCGTTCCACAATTTTACCATTTGGCATCAAATTGATTTTGCCACAAGAATCACATGTGGCGTTTGGTGGCGTTTAATCACTCTAATCTCGACTCGAGCCACCTGGAATTCAATTTGTTGCAATGCAATTGCAGGGCTTGGCGGCAATTGAGCCTCTAAATTGGACCCTTCCTCGTTTGTGAATACTTGTTCCATTGGGAGAATATTGAAATGCTTTGATCTTGCTTCTCAGATTATGTTTCTGATGAATTATTCACAGTAAAATCTAAATATTTATCTACTCTAATTTATCTATTTTTATATTATTTATTCTCATGTTCTTTTATCTATCTATTTACTTTCATGGTCATATTATTTTTTTAAAATTTCAATACTATTATATTGCAACCTAAAGTTGTAAAGGTGGAATGAAAATTTCAGACCGAAAGATCTGAAATTGGAACATGAAGTTCACGAATCAACTGGGCAACATATTTTTGAAACCTGAAGTTTCTGGTTATTTCAGTAATCAAAGAGTTGCAATGGGTTATCACCTGAAGTTTGATGAAGATATGAAAACTTATTACCATATCTCATATCTCAAGAACTCGAAGTTCTTAATCTAACCATTACTAACTTTTCTAATCTTATTTCCTGACTTGATACTAACATATTATTTTGTATTCATGCATAGACATTTATATTTATGTTTCAGTTTTAATAAATGTTTTATTATTGACAACAATTCTTATATATTGATCACCTTTATATTCTACCAATAATTGAGTTAGATGTATAAAGGGCTAGACCTGAAGTTCTAATCCCTGAGATCTGCTTTTAATTGAGCATTAAGATGCTCTATGTAAAAATGCCAGCCAATTAGTCTGAAGATTCTAGATCACTTCTAAACCAACAAAAGAAAAAATACACACACACAAATGGCTTATTGGAGCAGACTAGATAAACTCAAATTGGCAGATCTATATGGTTATTATTGGCCATTAGAGGTTAGAACTGGACCCGAAGTTCCAAAAAGGAGTTGCTTATTACTTATTAACTGGACCTGAAATTCCATGATTATAAATATTTGAATGAGAGACTTAAAGCTCTTACTAAACCAAAAATAATTGTTAAGTGCAACGAGACATGAACCATTCCATGATGTGGTCAGAAAATCACATGTTCAATAAAAGGAGTTGCATTGGCACTTGAAGTTTCTAAATACATAGATTTTATTTGAATCTAAAGTTTTGAATATCTATTAAGCCTGAAGTTCTATAAAAGAATTAAAAAGATTTGAAGTTGTGAAATGAAAGATCAAACCTGAAGTTTTGATTAATTTATCAAACTATAAGTTCTGAATAAATTGAAACTGTTAGAACTTGAAGTTCTAAACTTAAATTATTAGAATTTGAACATCTAGACTAAAACTAGAAGTTCTAAAACTGAAATTATTAAACTTAAATTATTAGAATTTGAACATCTAGATTGAAATTATTAAAACTAGAAGTTCTAAACCTGAAATTATTAGAATTTGAAGTTCTAAATTCAAATAATTAAAACCTGAAGTTTACGATATTTTCACTTTTATTGCTTATTTACATTCAACTATTTAATTTACTATATTTTAAGGTTATCCTTGCAAGTGTGCTCTGTGGTTGCCATCAAATTAGATCTTCCACATCAAAAAATAAAAAAAGTCTCTGTATTTTGTAAAGAATTCAAGGGGATATATGTGGATCTATTTATCCACCTAGTAGACTGTTTCGTTATTTTATAGTCCTTATTGACGCCTCTGTAAGGTGGTCATATGTTTATTATCTACCTGTGACGTTGCTTTTGCTAGATAGCTTGCATAGATTATCAGATTATCGGCATAGTTCCCAAACTATCCGATTAAGTTAATACGTTTGGACAATACTAGTGAATTTATATCTCAGACATTTGATAACTATTGCATGTCAATTGAGATTGATGTTGAGCACTCAGTTCCACATGTTCATACTCAAAATAGATTAGCAGAATCATTGATCAAGCAAATCCATAGTATTTGGTCGCTGTACAAGTACCTATTGAGCCTCCACAACACACCGAAATGGGTCCTCAATGCAGGTTAGGTATTTATGTTGGTTTTAATTCATCTTTTATTATTAGATATCTTGAACCATTAACTGCTGAACTTTTTATCACATGATTTGTGGATTGTCATTTTGATGAGTCAATCTTCCCATCTTTAGGGAATGAGAAACCTCCTCCTGAAGTTGGTCGTGAATTTTCTTAGAATACATTCAAATCGTGTCATATGGATCCTCACACCACTCAATGTTAGAATAAAGTGCAAAGGATAATCCATCTCCAAAGAATTGCTAATGAATTGCCTAATGTATTCACTGACGTAGCAAAGGTAACAAAATCTCATATACTAGCTGCTAATTTTCTGGGAAGGGTTATAATACCTTCTAGACCATCTACTCAAATGGCATCCAATAATTTACCTGTTGCACTAAAAGTGTGGCAGACCATTTGGATCCAAAGATATTATTCCCTAAAAAAGAAAATCAAAGTTCACAATTTATAAATCAATTCTTAAAGAGTCAGAAGTCCCAGAAGAGACATTAGCCGCTCAAGCGGCTCGAATCCCAAAAGAGACCTTAGCCCCTAAAGTGACACGAGCCCTTGAAGTGGTAGATATCCCAGAAGTGATAACCCTTGAAATAAAAAAGATCCCATAAGAGACAAATAAAGAAATCACAATAAATTATGCATATGCGAAGAAAATGTGGAATCATGGGGAGATAATCATCAATGATATATTCTCATTTCTAGTAGCCTCTGGAATCATGAATAAAGATTATGTGCCACATGTTGTTGACGAATGTCAACAGAGGCATGGTTTGCCTAAATGGAAAGAAGCAATACAAGCATAATTGACTTCTCTAGAAAAATGTGAAGTTTTTGGATCTATAATCCATACATCTTAAGACGTCAAAACCCATTAGATATAAACAAGTAGAGAATGATAAGATTGCAAAAATATAAATCTGACTTGAAGCTCAGGATTCCTCTTAAAGCCCCAGTCCTACAAGAGATATAATTATCTTTAAGATATTAGATTGATTTGACAAATTCTAAGGAAAACTTCACATATGTCTTATGTGTATGGCTACTGCTTATTTGTTTAATAACTTAGATTCTGGCATATATAAAAATCCCCGAAGGATTTAAAATGGTTAAAACAATTTAAACAAAGCCAAAAGAACTATATTCAAGGCTACATAGCTCTGTATGGATTGAAACGATCTGGAAGATTGTAGTGTAATATAAAAGTTGATACTTGATAAGGAAGGGATATCCCAATATGCTTTTGTGTAAACTCAAAATCTGGTTTTGCTATTATAGCAATATATTAGGATTCTTGAAGATCTCCAAGAAGTTGCTAAGTACCTGAAAAGAGAATTTGAAGTAAAAGATATGAGAAAAACAAAATATTGTCTTGGCCTGCAGCTCGTGTACAATAACCATGGGATACTTATACATCAGACAAATTACATTAAGAAAATCCTGAAATGTTTTAATCTGGCTAAAGCTCACCCCTTAAGTACCCTAATGGTAGTTAGGTTTCTTGATCCTAAAAGTATCCATATCGACCTAAAGAGGATGATAAAGAAATACTTGGTCCTGAAGTACCATATCTCAATGCAATTTGGTGCAGGATCCAGACTTAAAATTGATCGAATCAAGATAGCGGAAATAACATCAGAACTTGGATATAGAGATCACAGACTTCAAAACTTTTGTTGTGCTTTCTCACCGCTTGAGTTCCTAACTATATCTGAAAACTGCTTAAACGAGATGTGTGGGCGTCTTAAAATCACTGGACTATGCTGGATAAATAGTGATCAGTCAACCGTGATAGATGAACAGTAATCAATAAATAGTAACTCATGAAAAGTACTGCATGAATAGTGGCTAGTGAAAAGTATTATATGAATAGTAATATGTGAACAGTACCACATGAGCAGTAACAACTTACTCTTTTGTTTACAAAAAACTTTTACAACATTGACCTAATTCATCATTTTATATTTCTGTTAATCCCTATTCCATTTTGACTAGTAAACCTAATCCTATTATGCTTACTTTAACCAATTTTCTGGGCTAATTGAACTTAATCTCATTAATTCTTGAATTGGGCCTTTAATAGTTAATTGGGTCCAACACAATTTTTTGTAGGTTTTTAATAAATGAAATTAATAATAAGCCCAGTAATCTAATTTATTACATTGGCTCAAATACTCTATTATTTAATTAATCAAATTAATTAAATAATGTGTCTATTTACTAGTCAAATATATTTAATTTAATACTGGGCTTTATTATCTAATAAACCACATTAAATTAAAAAATTAATTTCTCAAGTTCAATCCTTGTTCAAACAATTTATATCAGCTACCTAGGGGATCTTGAATTCTTAATGGACCTATTTAATTACAAGCTCTAATAAATTTGATCCAGTACACTGTTATCTCATAACTGTAGTGGGTCTCACCTATTAAATTTGGTCCATTCAACTATAGGTCTAAAGCTGCACTCTTGAATTAAATACTCTTTACAAAAAGCTTAATAATTTAATCTAATTAAATTATTTCTTTAAGTCATATCCATTGAGCATCAAGTTTAAATAACTAGCCTTCATGGAATACCAATAATTAGAGTTAGGTATGATTTACCGTATTAGCCCTCCTATTACATCTTGAGCCCTTGATATCAGTTTTATACCATCTAAATGATTTGAGATTTATTTTAATTAGAAACAACTTTCATTAAGCACTCGAACAAGATTCTTTTAAATAAAACCTTGTAAAACCATCAAGGTGGTATTTTGCAATCCTTTTGGAGTCATGAATTTCATATCCATGGTATAGTGTCTATTAGCATACAGATCTTACAATCCTAACTAACCAAGGTATTGACCTTACTCTTTTAGATCTCAGTTTTTATTCTAGTTAAAGATCATAGCCTGTATACCAGAGGTACACTACCTACTCAAGATTAAGGTATGAATGCCTTTAGTGCTCAGTTGTGAAAATTCACATTCGGTTATAGTATTTGCACCAAATGGATAATTTCTACGTGATCCATATTCAACGCATTCATAATGCACAAGTGTCTTTGTCCTGAAATTTTCACTTCAAATGGTTAAAGACTCACCATTTTCGTATTGAAAACAAACAACACAACAACCTTGTTCAAACAAAGCCCCAGTTTTTGTTTATAGGTTTTGAATTAGTTTTGAGTTATAACAAAGTTTTATGTCTCAGATATATCTCATACATACAGAAAACTTATCGATGTACAAGATCTGGAACCTTTAGTCATTGAAAAAAATCATATTTGGGCATAAATAATAACAACTTTATATATTAATAATGTTTTATATTTTACAGAAAAATTCATTACTCTTAGGGCACATTCCTAACAATTGGTGCTTTATTGTATCTAGCACAATACACTAGACTAGACATATCATTTGCTGGCAGGATTTAGCTATGCACAAACATGCTGACATTTGAACGGAATTAAACACATTTTCCATTACCTTCATGGAAAATTTGATTTGGGATTGTTTTACTCAAAACAATTTTCACATTGTCATTGAGTAGTTGGTTATGCAGATGCTGGATATCTATCTGATCCCCAAAAAGCTTGATCATAGACGAGGTATGTTTTTATAAATAATAGTACAACAATATCATGACGATCTACTAAACAAACTAATGTACTATATCGGCAAACGTGGATCTTTTAACCAACCAAGTTGACGTGTATAGTCGTAAAGGAGAGCAGTCATCAGGGGAAGCATTATGGACATATACATATACTGTACTCTTTTTTCCTTGATCAGGTTTTATTCCACTAAGTTTTATTGGCAAGGCTTTTGATGAGGTAGTTATAGTCCTTACCATGTTTTAATTCACTATATAGTTGTATTTTTTGTTAAGGTTTTTATCCCACTGGATTTTTTCTTAGTAAGGTTAAATACAGTTATTTGAAAATTAGTGAAACTCCAAGGGAGAGTATTGCATATATATGGCGTTCAACAATTTTAGCATTTGGCATCAATTGATTTTGCCGCAAGAATCACATGTGGCGTTTGGTGGCATTTAATCACTCTAATCTTGAGCCACGTGGAATTGAATTTGTTGAAATGCGATTGGAGGGCTTGGCGGCAATTGAGCCTATAAATTGGCCCCTTCCTCGTTCGTAAATAATTGTTCCAAATTGAGAGATTAACGAAATGCTCTCTCGTTCTCCTTCTGTCCCCAACAATTCCCTTACTTTAAATTTGTGCACTTTCCCCCTTAACTTTTGTTACATTTTATTTAGTTAATTTACAACAAAATTTTCTTAGATGTTCCTTTTTTTTTTCAGATTAATTTGTAAGCAAGTCCTTTTACTAGTATTGACCTGATAACGGTATCCACTATAATCAATATAATACTTAGATTGCCATGCATTTGGTAAGCTGGATTTGCCCAAACTTTTTACTATCCAAGTTGCACCTTTATTTCTTGGTACTACCATTTTTATTTGTTGATGTATCCCGTAAAGGAAATCAAATACTTCTAACAAACTGATTCTTTGATTAGACAGGAAATTTTCAAGTTGATAAGAGATTGACAACCATATATGTGGTGTAATAAAGAGGATACTCAAAATTAAAATTTCATTATACAAGAAAATATATTTGTACATTGGATGAGACCATAAATATTCGGTAAGGATGGTAACTAATTTAATGGTGGATGATGGACAAATAAAACGGATAATAGCCAACTCTTTGCGATACAAATGAGAATCACATTGAGTTGAAGGCCTCAGAACAATTTGTATGATCCCTTGAAATCCTTGATACAAAGTTTTTGTACAATTAGATGGGCTTGTTCTAAAACAACTGCCCCGCCATTCCTTAATAGAAGGCAATTATTTAACTGGATCATGTTCACAACAACAAACAAATTGCATTCATTTCGTTTATAGAGGAATTCACCTTTTAGTGAACGCTAGAACAAACATGTTGTTGACTTCATTTTGCTGAATTTGGAGGTCACGAATTAAGCACTATATTTTCTTTAGATGAAAAATGCATACGACAAAGAGCTAACTCATTATCCAAGTAAATGGGGCCCCATAAGGGCTCATTTCATATATTTGAAAATCAGTTTATATACGATACAAGCCAATAAAGGAAAAGTCATTCCCTGAACGTAAATCACGAGAGGAGCTACATGAAAAGAACATAAGATTCAAGGGAATAGCTCTAAGCATACGTCTCATAAAATCCCATAAGAACCCAAGAAGACCAAATGCTGGCATGTACAATAATCGAAGGAGGAAAGCAAAGAAACAGAAAGAAAGGACAGAAGAAAAAGAAAAGGCAAAAATGAATTCTCAGCCAATGTGATACTAGTCTTATGTCTTCAACCGCTTTTGAGCTTGATCTGAGTCTTCTCCACTGCTGAAGTCCCTAAGTTTCGCCATCCCTTGATTGCTAGAGGGAAGATTCTGGGGATCCTGGAAAGCAGTTAAAGATTTTTCAACCAAATGCACATAAGTAGCTCCAAGGTAACTATGTAACTTGCAACAGAATAATAGGTTCCACTCCTCAGGGAGCAACAAAAGACTAAAAACTTTATTGACCCCCTTCTTAACCAACCAACAACTCGTTGATCAAAGTCATTATGCCACTTACCTTCTCTATGGAAGTTCCAGACATCAATCCTCGGTTCAAACGCTTCCCAAGATCAATCTGGACTGAGATGTTGGCCTGTGACAGATCTATACCAGCACTCTCCAGTGCTTGAGTCAGAGAGTTTAACAACCTGCTCGGTACCAATTTAATTTATATTAGCAGCTTGCAATTTAGTTTCCAGACTTTTGAGAGAGCTTCCAAGGAAAAAGAAATGCGAGAATATTGCTTATCAATAGACTTTTCTCGAAACAAGAAATTAATACAAAGGATATTATAATTTAAAGAACAAATACTTGAGCTTCCCATCAGCCAACATATTGGGACAGATAATTGAAACATAATTATGGGGAAAAAGAATAAAACTGATAGCATCCAAAAGATTAAGAATGAAAAAAAAAATCCAAGAAAAATTAGAAAAAATAATAATAAATAAATAAACGAACAAACTCATTAAACTAGCTTCAATGGTAAACCACCTAAACCATGTCTTAAAGTCTCAAAACTTTTTTGCTTCATTGCCATAAATGAAAGTGAGAAAACCTACTAACACTCATTGATTAAAGGATTTCAAGAGAGAAAAGAAGCTTTTCAATGAGTCACTGATGCACTATATGAATTCAAGATCACTCACTGGATCTATAATGGAGATTAAATGTATCCTGAAGAGAACTACAGACTGCTAACCGAATAAGACTGCTAATTTTGACACTAAATTGGTCAATAGTCAATACTGTCTATTGAATTCCAAAAGTAAACCCTAAATATAATTCAGATTCTGTCGTACGTAAATGATAGTAGTCAACCAGGCACTTGGCATAACTGTGTAAACAATCATAGACAGTCTTCAAACGCATCAAAAATTCCAAAAATTATTTAAGTTCTATAAATACCAACCCTTGGGAGTATACAGTTGATATGTTGATTGTCCCCCCTTCAATTGTAAGCTCCTCCTGTTGGTTCATTATATCACTGGTAGAGAGGCACTCATTTGACTGTGCATCAGAAACCGGTCTCTGAAGAGAATGGACTAGCATATCACTTCGGACAGAAGCAGGCGGCATGTTTGCTTGCGAAGACATGGGCAACGGAATTCCCTTGCTTGCTAACTCAGGTTGCCGATCCATTTTGCAGGCAACGTCCCTACTAGGATCAGACTCTAATTGATTCTGCAAGCTTGTAAGCATCGTTTGGGAGAGACTGTCATCAAATTTCCCAGGAAACATGGGCCCTTGACCAGACCCATTTTTGGCAGGTTGTTGACCAACAATACTCTGTACACGCCAGTGACTATTTCTCTATTACAAACAGGAGAGTATTCAGTTAAACTGAGATAACGAGCATGATATTCAAATACATTCCCAACTACTCTTCACCTCTGAGATACTTCTGTTAAATTAAATTCAGACCATTCTCCAACCCAGAAAACACTACAATACAAGAATCCATCTTCATTACTTCTACACAGGTATAAAAGCATAGGGCACTGGACTTTTCCAAACAAGTAAAAAAAAAATCGAAACCACCATATCATAACTGAATCAATTACTAACATATAAGCCCAAGAGAAACATTTCATATGCAAATGTTGAGCCCCAGTATGTTTAAACCCGATAGCTGAATATAAGAGAATACTAACATGAAATAAATTTGCACATTCTAGGTGGAAGTAGAGGATGACCATGAGCCCATGACAATTTTTGTCCTTTCTTCTTCATTTTTGTCCCTTCCTCTAATAATTTTGCACAAATTTCCATGTTGTCTGACCCAAAAATTCAGCGCATTCTATTCACACACGTCACTACTAAAACCTGCTGATGCAAACCTTCAATGACAATCAAAAGTCTCCCCAAGAAAAATGTAAATTTCCATACGTACTTGATTAAGATGTTCATATTAGCTTCTTTGACTATGAAGGTTCAGAACATCTACAATTAACTAACACTTATTACATAACTCATAATATGCCCACCCAATAGTGCTGATCTTTTGCTTTTGAAAACAATCCTGAAGGATTTGAGTGCCAAGCATGTTACAAATATTACACTTATATACTCAAATCAAACATGACAAGATCCATCTTATGATTGTCAATGTGTGATGGGATACTCGAAAATAAATCCTTGATTTAAAGTTCCTTTTAACCCGAATATAATTGATTCCAACAAAAAGGTTGAAGGCTACACCAGTAGTTTGCATATTTCCAGATGATAGATGTTAACAAAAACAAAAGCATGCAGTTAAACATCATACAGAGAAAAACATGAGAAAAAGCATCAGAAATTTACCCATGGCATCAATTTAGCAGGTTCAGTATTCCAATCCTGGTATGATCCCTCATACTTCTGCACTTTTTCTTGTAAAAATTGCACATACTCAATCACCTACCGAGAAAATCCATAACTCAATTAAACAAATTTGAATACAAGGCTATATTTCTTTTAAAGTCCAACACACATTTAATATGGTATTTTAAATCAATATCAACCACCAATCATCAAAAAAAAAAAATTACAAAACCAACCACATATTCTCAGTGAATTTTGAAAACAAAAACTCAAAATACAAAATATAAACACAGCATAGTTTCTCAACTGAACTGAACTTTAAAATTACAATCAACTCCTACATATTACCTCTAACAGGAAGGATGCAGTATCCCTCTTTTGATCACTATGGGGAATAAGGTCTCTCAATATCTGAAATCTGAAAGCAACACATTACGCTTCACCAAACGCTACAAATCCATCCATTTCTCAAAGTCATCCTCAAAATTCACAGTAAATACAAATATATGTGTGTGTGTGTGTGTGTGTGTGTAGATAGAGAGAGAGAGAGAGAGAGACATAGATATAGATATTTACCTCTCATTAATCTTGCTACGTCTTCGCTGCTCGGTGACTGAATGTTTGGATCGTATGGCGCTTGCCTTATCACTGTTTTTCACATCTACCAAACTCGAAATTAATTTAATCAAATTCATCATCAACAAACACGTATAAATTTGGAGAAAGCTTGGATCTGGTACCTTTAGCGTTGTTCGAAGTGCTTTCTTTCTTCGACATGAACTCCTCCTCGTCGTACTCCTCCTCCTCTTGATTCGTCTTCGATGTTCTCATTCTCTGCTCAATCGTTTACAAAATCAAATTTTGAAAAAAGAGTTCTTCATATTTGTGCAAGTATTAGAAATGATGATGACGAGATTACTACCTGGAACAGAGGTTGGATTCGCCGGCGAGAGCAGAGGAGCAACTCAGGCGAGCTTCAGTTTATGTGCGAAGAAGTGAGGCGGGATGGCATGTGGGTGAGCCCATGTAATTCCCGTGAGGTCACTTCATTTTCCCAAACTGGACCGTCGCTGTCACTCGATTATTTTTATTTTGATTGTGATTTATTATTGGTTTGTTCGGTCGAAACAAAGCAACCCCTGAGGTTTGTATTTTGACCAGATAGGTACCATTTCGGAAGATCTTTCGGATACCCTGACATCCGCAAAAATCAAAATATCACCCTTGCTAATGGGATCATTAATTTTTCACTAAGAGAGAAAGATACTTATGATTGATTGAAATTTTACTTAAAATTGATTGTCTTTAACTGTTTCCAGACCACAATTCTTCCATACTGTATTAGTAATTCAATTTTTAGCATCCATGTATAATGATTTAAGACTTTGAGAAATGAGATTTACAATTTTTACTATTCCAGACCTTGACGGAAGATTGTAGTTTTTAGATCATTGAAACAAAAGACTTCCACCAAGCAATAAAGCACCAAAAATGTCACAGCTGTGTTTTCTCAATTTTCTTTGTTTAATGTATTTCTTAATTTTATTATTAATGTAATTATTCCTAATCTCATGGATTTATTAAAAAATATATAATTGTAATTCTCATGTATTATAAGAGAATTTTGGATAACGTACACCCTATTAAATAACAATAAGAGTAAAGCGGAGTTTTAACTCCTCAAATTTAAAAAAAAAATAGATAAATAAATAACCGAAGGAGAAAGATAAAATTCGAGAAATTTTAAAAATGTTAGGGCGGTTGATGTGATTTTTACAAAGTTGATTTATGGTAACAAACCTCAGGGGTGGCCTTTGATTAATAGTTGCTCAATTACGTAATTTTACTCAGCGATTTTATTGTTTTTCCTAACTAAACCATTTTTATCTTGATAAAGAAATATACAACACAACACCACTCCAACTAATCCCTGACTACTTTATATAAGCTAAGATAAATGATTAATAAATTCACTATTAAGCATTTACATCATAAAGTATCTCTCTTTCTCTCTCTTTAAATAATGAAAACAATAAGGCTGCAACGAAAGCAAATTAAGATTCATATTTTATCGAGTAATAGGAACAGTTTTGCTATGATAAATAAAAATTAATCTAATTTCTAATTTGTTTCTTAATTATTTATTTTCCTTTTACATGGGATTGGGGTTCACGTGATAGAGGACAAAGAAAGGACTCAACAAAGTGACAAGAAGACCATCACGTTCTTCGCATGCTCACTGCATGCTTTACTCCATTAAGGAGGAGCCTGAAGATGTATGTAGAGTGCCAAGTACTTGCACTTATCCGGGGGGTAATTTATAGGGAGGCAATTTGATTCGTTGGGTGGGTCTGGGGCTCCGGTGTGACCCGCAAAAAAGGAGCGGTTCTTGCCCCGCCCTAAAACTAGTTTATAGGGGCCGGGTTCGGGTCCAACCCTTTGGACCCGTTGACAAGCTCCGCCCCGCAAAATAAAATATAAGGCTATATTTGTAAAGTCTTAAAAATTTGGGACTGTTCATTATTTTTTAGGTTACATTTGTTAAACTTTTCATATATGTGAATTATTCATAATTTTACAAACAATATAAATACTTTGACAAAAGTAACATTTTAATTGATAATTAATTTCTTTTGGTATATTAACATCAATTTAGTCATGTTATAATAACAAAATAAAATATCTGTATGTTATATTAATTAAATTTGTATAATATATACAATCTTGATATAGATTATTAAGTACTAATTAAATTATTGTAATATTAACAAAAACATTTCCAAAATGTATACCTTTAATATAATCAATTTATTATTTTCTAAATATGCAAATAGAAATATGATAAGAACAATTTTATAACCTCAGATATATTATTTATCGTAATTTAAATTAATTAATTGAATTATTAATACTTTATAAATATATATAATGTTAATTAATTTGCATATGTCATCATATTATTATTATTATTATTATTATTATTAGACTGAAATTAAATCAACATGCCATTAGAAAATTATTTAATTATATTATCAACTATTTAAAAAATTATCAATTAACTAGTTTACAATGAATAATATACTTTTAATATTATTTCTAATAGAATATGTAACATTATTTCTAATAAAATCAAAGGTTAAATAATGGTCATTATTTTTTTAGATGATATAACTAATTTATACAATTAGCATTTAGATTGCATAATGCCAATAAAAATGAAAACTTACATAAACGTTATGGGTAATGGATTTTTTTATATAACATAAATTAACTTTAGCTCTTTTAAGTTTAAATACAATCACCATTTAGCTTATACAATGCAAATATAAATAAAAATTTATACAAACATTTTTTTATCTAATATAAATTAACCTTTTTTTTACTTTTAATGATTGTCGAATAATTAGATTTGTTATGAAATATTTTAGGATATATATCATGTGTATATATATTTTATTTTAGATTAAGAATAAATTATATTTATGTTATTTTAAAATTTTATAGATGCATGTATGTTTTTTTTTTTTGAATGAAGTAGATTGAATATAAATTTTTTATAATTTTTAAATAATGGTTATAAATATGTTAATAAAATTTAAATTGGGCGGGCCGGGTCCGGGTCTTCTATTTAAAATTTTGCCTCTCCCCGCCCCGCCCTGTTCCCAGGCAACGGGGTAGGACGGGGCAAGAAAAAATTCAATAGGGCGGGGATGGATACTTGCTGCCCTGGACCTGCCCCGTCCCGCCCCATTGCCAACCATAGTAACTTACACCAACAGTATTGAGATTTAAACTAACATTTAGGTCATATTTGGTGTAATGTATTATATAATATTATTATATTGTGTTAAATTATGTGGTATTAAATCATATTATACATTATTAAGAATTATACTAAAAAGCTATATTATATTTGGTGCAACAATGTATTTTCTTACTCATAATGTTTATAAAAATTACACTAAAAAAACTAATACTTAAAGATATGTAGTTAGGTCCTAGTAGGCCTAGCCCCAATCACTACGAGGCTCAGGTTGGGTCCTTGGACTAATATGCCCAATGTTTTGAGTTCAGGTATAGCATGCTCAATATCATTTTTCAAGCCAGCAAGAAGTCCAAGACTTTATGTGTTAGTTTTTTTATCCAAATCTTGTTTTCTGTGCTCTATATTTTTTAATATATTTTGCATTCAATATCAACCATATATTCTATTTAAAATTCAAAATAATTTAAAATCAACCACATATTCTTAAATCTAATTGAAAACAAAAATACAAAATCACAAAACGAACACTAGGACCAAATTCAAATACAAAATCACAAAACGAACACTAGGATCAGGTTCTGAATTCAAGATAGTTGGGTTTCATCTCTAACATACACACCCACGCACACATATATAATAGGAAGATTAATTAATAATCTCATGACAAAACGAGTGACCAATAATAGTACATCGAAGAAGATGTAAAGAGGGCTTGAGAGTTGAGATAGGGATACAAAATAGTCAAAGATACCACGCCTGCATACTTCAATATCAATATATACATACCTCAATATCAATACAGATCTCTCTCTCTCTCTCTCTCTCTCTCTCTCTCTATATATATATATATATATATTAACCTTCGAAATATAAGGATAAAGCTGACTCAAATAAACATTAACCATGTATGTTATGAGTTACAACTGCATATCTCTGCACTCTTTAAGTTGCTTGCCACGTTCTCAGCCGTCGACATCGCTCTTGATCTTGATACTATGACAAACAAGATCAACATGTCTCCAAGTACTATACATGATTACAAATTCATCTTCTTACCTATTTTTAATTTTCAAATTAATTAGCTGAAACGATTGGAAAATATTCCAATATGTACATCGCTGCATGCCTCAACAGCAAAATGCACACTTTTTTTGCTTTCAAATATTTAAGTTTTGTGCAACAATCTTTCTTGCCTTATTCTTCCGTCCTCCTATCCTTTTGTTTGCCTTGATTTTTACAGCATTTTCCATCTTTCTCTTTTTACCTCTCCTTCTTACATGTTTGCTTGCTTTTATCCTGTACGTGAAAATATTTTTATATCCCATCAAGCATCAAGGAATGAAATTAATGGAATTACTTGTTGCAACATTGATGTCTGACGCTGTGTCCTCAAAACCTTTTGATAATGGATCAGATCATCAAGATTACAAGCCTGTAGAGGGCCTCAAGTTACTTGAGTTGAATCCCCGGCCGAGAGCTTCCATCCGTATGCAATTCCGAAGAAGAGGATGATATAATGAATCATATTGGACGTGTGAGAAAGACTCATGGCTAATTCTGATTATGAGCGTTCCAGCCTCTATCAGAAATGAAGAATAGAATTCGGCATCAGAGAGTTGATTATTCTTCTCATTCATTATTTAAGTGGAAATTATATTTCTGCTATGTTCGTGTACGGTGGAGTGATGACGATTATCTTTATCTGGATTTAATTTAATATGTTTTGCATTTATCGACAGAAATTATAAAATAAATTAAATTAATCATTTTTTGTTATCAATTATTTAATAATTTCTTGTTATACTCTGTGCAGTTAAATGAAACTTTTGTCCTTTTGGAGGAAAAAAGATAGAGAGAATCAAACGTTGATACCTAATCTTCCAATATTTTTAGGTTAGCATTCAACCGGTTTCTACTTTTCCTTAACCATTTATTATTATTATTATTATTATTATTATTATTATTATTATTATTATTTTCTTTTTGTCAATTCTGATATTATGTTTACATTGCCATGTGTATATATATGCTTATATTTGTATGCGTGGCTAAGAGGATCTTGACAGCTTTGAATAATGAGAATGCCAATCATTCAGATTTGAAATTTGCTACCAGATTCTGCAAACATGGAAAGCACAGATGGTCCTGAATCTCTAAAATAATGTTAACAAATTAGATATTCTGAAACACATTAGTGGTCTATTCTTCTTCATATAGGTGTGGCATAAGATTTTGGTACATCTTAGGTAAAAATTAACCAACTCATCAAAAATCAGATAGAGGAAAACTATATATATCCAAACTTGAATCATATGCATATATACTGCAGTGTAGCATAAAAATTACATCAATGAGGACTGGGACTAGTTCAAGTGCTTCTCAAACATTTAGATAGATCGAAAGACACCATTCCAAATTCGCAGTTAGGTCATAACTAGATAAATGTCATTTGAGGTAGATTTTGACTAATTATAAAGATAATAGAATGTAAACAGAGAGGTAATTAAATCAATCAAATAAGTATACAATATTTTCTTTGTAATATGAACTGATCATCAAAATATAGTTAATTTTCTTACTGCTTATTGGCGCAAGCAACAGTATATATGTAGAGACGGATTATATATGCCAAATCCCAATACAAGCTGCATAATATTATTGTAGAAATAAACTTGAACAAAATGAATAAAGAGGCTAATAGAAAGCTAAATTAACCGCACTTTATGAGCAGTAGAGAAATGCTTTCCTGCGGCAACCATGGTGGCCTCCGGCCCAGCGGGCACTGCTCCAGCTACTTTCCTACTCTTTCCATCTTCATCTCCGCTGGAGATACAGAACCATGAAAACAAGTATGTAAAAAACGATGATGTTGATGATGATGATAAGTCCCGCCCCTCTTTCTTATGATGCTTACACATCCTTGCTTGCTTGTACTTTGTGTAAGTATTGGCGCTCAAACTTGCTGGAGATCGAATCGGTTGGTTAGTTTGGTTTAAAGGTAAACGCAATAATCAATATACTATCTCTTCTATATAAGCTTTCAGTTTCTTTGTGAGCAAGCTCAACTTGACAATATGGCTATTCATGCATCTTATTACTAAGTCATTTTTTAATTACTATTTGACTTGCAATGTAATTTCAATTATGAAACAAATTCGATTGAGTATTCCATCCTCAATCAAGCTTGTTTGCTATTGGTACAAGCAGCTTTCATTCAGTTATATAATAGAAGTTTATGGCGGTGACAACTGTGTGACAAATTGATATAAAATTAGTGGGAAAGGAATTTATTTAACTAAAGGTATATAATCCGAGTCAAACAATAGTTATTAAATTCTTTAACCCATATCAGAATTTAAAGCCACTTCAGTTCTTTAAACTTATGTCTGCACGTTTATACAGATAAATTTATATAGTGTTAAAAATTCATATTGTGTTTGTATATATATGTTTCATGTTTGACTATATATATATATATATAACTATTAAACTATTTGGTTGCATAATTATGTTGTAAATTAATTGTATTGATCGGGTA
This sequence comes from Boswellia sacra, assembly GCA_013180625.2. Classification (NCBI taxonomy): domain Eukaryota; kingdom Viridiplantae; phylum Streptophyta; class Magnoliopsida; order Sapindales; family Burseraceae; genus Boswellia; species Boswellia sacra. The sequence continues at coordinate 215,138 of SNVD02009315.1, read as the reverse complement.
GATGATCTATTTAGAGACTTGGTAATAAATCTATCTCTCCGTACGTCTCTTACCAACTGTTTTCTCCAATATATGTTAACTTAATTTGTGTACATGTATTTTACAAACTCCTAATTAATTCAATGAATATTACATTAATTTTCTATTACCGTACCAGGTTGGTACAAACCCTTGGATGGTAATTAAATATTGGTTGTTTTTGCGCATTTTTTATTAAATGTTAATGATTTTTTTTCTTTTTTGTCTTTTGTAGAAACGTCCAAGGGTTGTAATGGAATTTGCTTTATATAGATTTAGATGTTATCTAATCTCAATCCACAACGGGACCATGAGTTTCCATCTCGAAGGATGCTATTTGGCCCTTAATAATTAACTAAATAGCTCAATCTCTAATTTAAGTAATAATATTTGATAGATACAGAATGCATTTAAGATTTTTTTTTTTCATCACCCTTTCTCTGTTATCAGATCGATTTTACAATTGGAAGCTCTCTCAAACTAATTGTAGTAATACCCTTCTAAATCATATCAATCTCATTCTTATTTTTCCTCTCCGCTAATGGAGTCAAATCTCCGGTCTCTTCACGTAATTAAATTGTTAAATGTTTTTATAATATTCAATATTTGAAGATGATTTTTTTTATTTCACAAAATATTTAAAAAAATTCATTAGAAGCCTTCTTGCAAAACTATAAGTTGCGAAGTGATAGACGTAGTTACATAAAACAAAACTATCGCAGTTATATCAGATAAAACGAAACATAAATAAAATTGCACAGAGGAGATTAACATGGTTCGATTATAACCAGCCTAAATCCACGGGTAGCCAAGCTACAATTCACTATTATGTTCACGTTTACAAGGACTAGGGTTTTACAACTGATGAACTCGCCGTTCACTCACATTCACCTATCCTATATAAACAACATTCTAATCTTCTAGAATTCCATCCATAGCAAACCAATTTCTACCCTTGTTGCACTTCCCACAATTTCCCTCTCAAATTGTATTACACACTCCTAATGAGATAACCCCACTCTTCTAGTTAATCACAAACATGATAAGTGAATAAGTATCACACTCAAGCTAAACTTGTACAGCTTGCTAACAAAAACTTTATCCAACATAGACAAAAAGACTTCTAATTATATACAACTTGTCCAACAAACTTTCCTTATTGAATAAGGATTCCTCAAGATCTTCCCTAATAATAATTTTCCTGCAAATCTTACACATATAGGAAAGATAAATCACGTTAGGATATTGAATAAATCAACAATATAAATCTATTCCTAAAGTGAGATAAAATCAATACTTTCCTAAAGTAAATCCAAATCCTGAAAACTATATACAGTTAAGTTACACAACTGAATTAGTTCAAAACAAGTAAGAATAAAATATTGCAAGATTTGTTTTCTTTCAAAATGCTAACACATCAATGGCACATAATTATAAAGAACACACGGTAGTCCACGTGGCATTGTCCTAATAATCTCCCTCTTTGGCATTTGTGAGAAAAACACAAAGTAAAATAACCTGCATAAAATCAGTTAGTAATAACATGACTATAACAAGGAAACAAAACAGAATTACATTAAAGCAGTTACAAAAATTAACCTGTAAAAGAACTTTGGCTAGTCAGCTTTAGCAACGTTCATATAGACCAAGCAAACACAAATAAGCAACTAAGTTCAAAAAAACAAAATAAAATGAACAGTATCTTTTCCCCCTAAGCTTTAGTATTTCCCCTTAGTCCAAAAATATAAAACATAAAAACAAAAAGGTTGCCCCCAGTAGAAAGTCAGGTCCATCCAGCAGAAGATAAACCAATAACCACAACCAAAATCTGCACAAATTTTGCTATATAGTTCTACTCCCCTCTTTTTGCTTCACAAAGTGCCAAAGAGCACTACTTTTGATGTCTAGAAGACCTTCTGGGTAAGAAGCCTAGCTTGAGAAAACCACCCATTGTTCGTGGCCTCTGTTTGGTGGAAGGTGCTGGTGGTAAAGAGACTAGAGTAGACTGCTCATATGAAGTGGTTGTCATTACATCTAGAGTTTTAGCTATTTCCTTAGCTTGTTAAGTTGCAACTTCTGGCTTAAGAAAAGACATGTGCAGCAATGAAGCAGCTACAGCAACTGGTGGAGACACAACCTTTTTAGTTGAAGTGGAGGAGGAATGATGAGATGCTACAGGTGATTGAGCTAGAGATGGAACTTTTTTAGCTGCAGGTTGAGAAACAGGAGTGATTAAAGTAGCTGTATGGGGTTCAGTGAGGACAATTGGAGTTATAATATCAACTAGAATTACAGTAGAAATTTCTGCAGGTGAAACAAGAACTGGAGTAACTAATGTTGATTCAACTGATGCAGGAACAGTGATGTGATAGTTGCAGTTGTGAAAACTGGAACGGGAGTTTTTGCAACTAGAATTTCAGTATCAATAGCAAGAATTATTGGTGTTTCTTATTGTGGAACCAAAATGACTGGAGGTTCTTGTTGCAGTAAGTCAACAGGGGATTGGCTTATATGAACTCTAGAGGTAGAGGGACCTACAGCAGCTACAGCTTGTCCTCTTGAAGAAATACTTGCAAAATGCTTCAACAAAAATTCATAATGAGCTTGCACTTTTGCATCAGTCTCTTTTTGTTGCTCTATAATTTTATGCTAATCGATTAAAATCTGTTGTTGCTGCTGCAAAACTGAAGCAAGAGTGTTAAACAAAGTTTGCAGGGTATCTTGCACAGAATCTAAGGAGTGCTTAGTGGTAGTCCTAGCCCTTTTTGGTGTAGGCTTAATTTCCTCTCCTTCTTCTTCATCAACTTCAAGATCAACCTCATCATCCTCCTCATCATCCTCTCTCTGTTGTTCCCTTACTCTTTTCATGAAACCAAAAGTGATAAGAGACTCTAGAGGTCTTATCACATAATCAACCTCAAGCTCAATTCCATTTTTCATTAAAATTCCTATTATGAGACAAAGAAAGTATAACCTTTGAGAATGATTTTTGGCCGTAGCTACTATGTAATCATAAATCCACATTCCCAAATTAATGTTTTTATTCTTCCCTAAGCAGTACAAAAACTTAGCTCTATCAAGGCTAATAGCTATTGAATGTGAGGTGGGGTCTAGTTATATCTAACAATCTTATTCAAAATTCTATACTTAGGCAATAATTAAGATTGTATTATCTATTCTTGTCTCTTAATGGTACAGCCAACAAACTCTTTCTAGATAGCATTCTTTGTGATTTTCAAAGCATATATATCATGATCAACACCCTTTGGTATCTCTAGAAAATCATTGATAACATTCGAAGAAAAATGAATGTCTTTTCCTCTACAATAAACTAGACGATATCTAACATGTGAAGCATCATTAATTTCATCCACCACATTAGCATAGAACTCTCTAATTAAAGAAGCAGCATGGAGTTGAAATTGAGTTACCAATTTACTCCATTGCCTATCTTGAAGCTGAGCATCAAGAGAGTATGAGGCAAATGTTTCTATGTTGACAAATCGTTCCTTCCAAAGTTCCCTTGCCATGATCATATCTCTCTTTGATTTCGTCAAAGGCAAACTTGCCTTCAATTGGATTAAATCCCTCAAGAACATCAAACTTGTTTACATGCATGTCAAAATATTCGCTCCTAGCTGGATCATCATGATCAGACGCCTCTGTTTCTTCATCACTCTGTGCCTCTAAGACTTCAGCATCATTATTCGAATCTTGATCATGTTTTGGTAAAGGATTGGCATTCTCTTCGGTTTCTGGTTAAGTTGGTGGTGACTCCTCTAGTGGTGCTTCTTGCGACGGCTAGTGTGAAGGAGAATCGTGCAACGCTGGTTGCATCTTCTTTGACTGATATCGAAGCCTTGGAGCCATTTGAGTGAACAAAAATTGCAACATAAAAAGCCCTAGTATAGAAGGTTTTGTCCAATTCGAATAAGAAAAGAAATAGGATAAGCTTTAAAATAAAAGATTATGTTCTTTTATATCAAGAATCCTAACAAAATTAGGATAATAGAATTACAAAACTCCCCCCCAAAATGTGATTTTAATTTTCAAAAACATTCTCAAGAAACTAAATCACAAAAATTTAGGCATTTGATGAATTAAAAGTAATGGTTGACTGTTGTTGAGTCCCGCCACTGTCAACAATATTTCAAATTCAAACCTGTTTGTTGATGTGTCAACCTTGTACACATGTAACTCATTCAGTTAATTACACAGCTAAGTCAGACAAAATTAAAATAACAAACATGCATAACGTTACTACACTTGTTATCTCAGACGTGACTAAAATATCTTTACATCATGTAGTTTATTTTAACATAGCATTTCCGAAGCTGCACAAATATTCAATAAATTAAATTAAGACTTCTGCATTATCACACAAATCAGATTTCAATTAAGTGTTCAATCTCAACATATCTCTGAAATACACAAAAATTAATCTTAATTGAAATTAAACACAAATACAGTGGCTTTCACACATGTATGGCGATATCCTTTTTCATGTTGAATTGGCAATCTAAGCATATTTCCTAGATACACATGAATTGCTTTCAATAGATGGCTTTCACTCAACAAATACATGTAGCATTTTCTGTATTTCAATAAAATTTCATCAAATAAAAATAGTAATGAATAGCACTAAAGTTTAACCAGCTCAAAAATGCAAAGTTAAAAGAAAATTCACAATGTTTCAGATATCTTATATGTGATTGAGGTAGTGTTCATTCATGTAACTGACGCATACTAATAGCCCTTCTTAGCTTTTCATATCTTGATGAGTCTAGTGCCTTAGTAAATACATCAGCTAGTTGGTTTTTAGTAGAAACATGTTCAATGCGGACTGTTCTAGATTTAACTAACTCTATAATGAAATGATATATAATGTCTATGTGTTTAGTTCTTGAGTGTTGGACATTATTTTTGGAGATGTTAATTGCACTTGTGTTATTACAAAAGATTGTCATGGACTCTTGTGAGATACCACAGTCTTTTAACATTTGTTTTATCCACAATAATTGAGTATAGCAGCTATGTACTTAGCCTCAATAGTAGAAAGTAAAATTGAGTTTTGTTTTTCGCTATGCCAAGCCACTAGGCTGTTTATAAGGTAAAAGCACCCTCCTGTGGTACTCTTTCTATCATCCACATTGTCAGCCCAATCAGCATCACTGCAACCTGCAAGAGATGAATTTGTGTCTTTAGAAAACCAATGTAGTCCCTTGGACATAGCTGATTATCCTCTTAATTGCTGCCATATGTAGTTCTTTTGGACATGACAAGAATCGTGCACATAGATCAACACTGAAACTGATGTCAGGTCTGTTTGCTGTAAGATATAGGAGGCTTCCAATCATGCTTTTGTATAGACTATGATTAACATCATTTCCAGCATTATCCTTTGATAGTTTGAGATTGGTAGCAATACGTGTTCTCATAGCTTTGCTCTTGTCCATTTCAAAACTTTTCACTAAGTTCTTTCCATTCTAAGTTCTTTCCATCATCAAGCTATTTGACTTGAAGTCTGAGGAAAAAGGTTAGTTCACCTACCATACTCATCTCAAATTCTCCCTGCATAAGCTCAACAAAATTATTAGTTTTATCATCAAGTGTAGAACCAAACACTATATCATTAACATAGATTTGAGCCACAATAAAATACTTAGATGCATGCTTTATGAACAAGGTTTTGTCATTGTTGCCTCTAGTATATCTCTTGCCAAGGAGAAAGGTTGTAAGTCTTGCAGACCAAGCTCTTGGAGCTTGTTTCAAACTATACATAGCCTTTTTCAGTTTGTAAACATAAATTGGATGCTTAGGATCAAAAAAGCCCTTTGGTTGCTCAATAAAAGCTTCCTCATTTAAAATGCCATTTAGAAAAGCTGTTTTAATATCCATTTGAAAGAGTTTGAAGTTTAACAGACATGTAATAGTAAGCAGCAGCCTAATAGATTCTAACCTAGCCACAGGTGCAAAGGTTTCATCAAAATCTATTCCCTCAATTTGTGTGTACCATTGAGCAACTAATCTAGCCTTATTCCTAATTACTTGCCCATTTTCATCACTTTTATTCTTGAAAATCCATTTAGTTCCAATAACATTAGTGTTTTCAGGTTTAGGAACTAAAGTCCACACTTAATTTCTTTCAAATTGATTCAGCTCATCTTGTATGGCTTGAATCCACGCTTCTTCCTAAAAAGCATCATTCACGAATTTAGGTTTTACAAGTGATACATAGCAAGAAAACTCACCTGATTCCTCATCTTACTTCTGGTTTTAACTCCACCTTATGGACTTCCAATGACAAAAATGGTAGGATGTGCTTTTTGAATCCAAGTTGGGGGATCCCTGATCTTGTCATCAATTTTGATTTCACCTCTACTCAAATCAATGTTGTCAAATATTACAGTCTCATCGGTCTTAACTTCTACAGTTTCCTTCTATATGACTTGTTCTATGTTTTTTTACAGAATTTGTTCTAATTCTAACAACATATTCACCAAGACTCTCTATTGCTTTTTCATGTGAGAATTCTGCAAAATCATCATAATCATCAAACACAACGTTAGCAGATTCCATAATGTTTTTAGTTCTTATGTTATAAATCCTATATGCTTTGCTATTCAGTGAATAACCAATAAAAACACCATCATCACTTTTGGCATCAAATTTGCCAAGTTTGTTCTCAGTCATCAAGGATATAATATTTGCAACCAAACACATGGAAATATTTGAGATTAGTTTTTCTCTCTTTTAGCAGTGCATAAGGTGTTTGACAAGTTCCTGGCCTTAAGAAGACCCTATTGATGATGTAGCATGATATATTGATTGTCTTTGCCCAAAGCCTCTTTGTAAGCTTTTTACTATTTAACATCACTTGAGCCATTCCTTGCAAGGTTATATTCTTCCTCTCCACTACTCCATTCTGTTCAGGTGTCTTTAGAGCAGATAATTCATGGGTGATTGCATGGAGTTTGCAAAAATCAGCATAACCCTCATTTTTTATTTCTTTTCCATGATCACTTCAGATTCTGATAATCATTCCAATGTTTATTTTCTATTCATTCTCCAACTTGACACACAAGTCCCTAAACACATCAAATGTATCTGATTTTTCTTTAACAAAATCCACCCAAGTATACCTTGAATAGTCATCTACACAAACAAAAACATACATTTTTCCTGCAATACTTTGAACTTGCGTTGGACCCATGAGATCCATATGTAATAGTTCAAGAATCTTTAAAGTACCAAGAAAAGAACTAGAAGCATGTGAACTTTTAATCTACTTACCTTTTTGACATGGACCACACACAATGTCAAGTTTCTGTTCAAACATAGGTAATCCTCTAACTGCACCAGTCTTAGTTAATTTAACTAAGTCTTTATAATTCATGCGGCCAAGTCTTTAATGTCATAGTTCTATTTCAGAGGTCGTAACATGCAATGTACTCATTTTAGTTAGTAGGTACAATTGTCATTAGATCTAGCACCTTCAAGAATGCAATTTTTGTTAAAATCAAGAACCATGCATTTATTTTTATTGAACTTTACAGTGTATTTATCATCACAAATCTGACTAATACTAAGTAAATTCACTTTAAGACCTTCAACATAAAGGACATCATGAAACCTAGGTAAACCATCAACACAAAATGTACCATTACCCGTTACTTTGCTCTTAGCACCATCTCCAAAGTTGATTGAACCTTGGCTGTATGATTTGAAATTTTTCAGCAGATCTTTTTTACATGTCATATGTCATGAACACCCATTGTCAAGGTACCAAGAATCATCAGTAAATGCATTTAAGGCAGATAAAGCAACATTACACTAATCTGTATTCTTTTTAACCCAGTTTTGTTGTACTTTATATAATTGTTCATGTTGTGTGTTACGTGACTGCCTATATTGTTGTTCATTCTGATACAACAAATTGTTCAATTTATAGCATCTAGGCCTAATATGTCCTTTAACACCACAAAAATAACGTGTTGGCACAAATTTTTTGATCATAGATATTGTGGATTGAACAAAATTTAATGATGCACTATGAAATGAATTTTTGGAACTTTTGGAGGAAGAGTTTTTACCTGAACTTGAATTTCCCTTACCTGAACTTTGTGAGCTATCTGATTTGCTTGAGATATTAGGTTTTAATGGTTCTGATTTTGTTGAGGATTCTAATCACTACAAGAAAAAATGCCATATTTGACGGTCTTTGACCGTCAAATATGTATATATTTGGCGGTCTTGAAAATGCCACCAATGGCACCGCCAAATATGGTCATTTTAACATATTTGGCAGTCATAAGACCGCCAAATATACATCTAACTATACTTGGCGGTTTTTGACCGCCAAGTATAAATAGTTTTAAAAAATTAAAAAAATACATACTTGACAGTTTTTAGCGCCAAATATGCACCTAACTATACTTGGCGGTCAAAGACCGCCAAGTATAATATTTTCAAAAATTTAAAAAAAATATATACTTGACAGTTTTTAGCCGCCAAATATTTAAAAAAAATTAATATATCTATATATATAATAGGTATTATTGTTAAATAATACAATTTTATAGCATTTTTTCCATACACTAATCTCATTGTAACATTTTTTACTAAGAAGCTCTACAAAGGAATATTTCTGAACCCAGAAAAGGTGCAAAAAGTAATGGTCTCACTTGTTATGACTGTATTGATGTCTCCCCAGACAAAATCCCCCTGATTTTGTTCAGTCTTTCGGCATATGTCACTTCTTTTGGATCTGCTTCTTGAACATTTGTGCTAGAAGAAGAACCTGTCATTTGCACGTCCTCTGCAATAATAGAATTTTCGTTTTGTGCAGCAGCTGGATCACTAGCTACTGGTTGTGCTGACACTGAAGGTTGAGACTTGGGTACAGGAAGGTGATCTCTCACATTCAAGAGAAAAGCTTGGTGCTCATTCTCCACAAGATCAAAGGCTACTTGGAATGCCAGTAATGCTTCATCCTTATTTTCAGAACGGAGAAGCTTTTCTAATATACTCACAACACCTTCAAGTTCATCCAAGAACATTAGACACTGGCAAATACTCAAATAATCTGGAGAAGGCAGCTTTTGGTATACTTTAACAAGAAGAAGAAGCACCTGCAGGAAGAACCAATTTTTATCACACCATTTCAGCAAGGCATCTTCTAGAACATTCCACCAAATTCACGCCGATCATTTATAAATAATTTCTTCTTTGAACCATTGGTTCAAATTTAAATTCATAAAAGTATGTCATGCTTTCAACAACAAACAAAACATACCAAGCACTGGTATATGTTACTACATAATTTCAGTAATCTACCACCAGAATCCTACTTGACAAACTGAATATAAGACATTAGTAGATAATAACAGCAGGAAAAATGAAAATCCATGATACAAAAATTAAGAGGATACAAAAAGGACGAAGAAAATGTGAAAGCATGGATGTTAGAAATGTTAGCTTCAGTACAATCAAGTCAACTGTTTTCTTATAATTATCTGTACAAAATTGACAAGCTGGTTTATTCCCAATTACAATAAGGACACAGTACAGTGTGAAAGCATAGCTGGTTCATCACAATTCACGAAGAAGACAATTTTTCTTTTTTAAACCTAGAAACCCTCTACCTTCCCCTTGTCCAACGAGTTCTAAATTAAGTGTTACATCCAAAACCTACAAGCTTGGCAGCCACCAAACATATGAGACATATACATGTCCCAAGTAGGTGGCTAAGGGGATTTGAACTCTGGCATATTATTTGAGCTTATTCAGTAGGTGAATATGCATAAAACAATATAAAACTACAAAAACTATCTAGCCAAAACTATCAAATGGGTAAAAGAAGAAACAGAATGTCAATATAAAAAAGCCATTTCTTACCTGAAGAGCCTCAAAGCATATTGGTGGGCTCATTAATTGTTCATAACACTGAAACAATGTAAAAAGAACACCTGAACTCCTCTCAGCCTCAACAGAACCTGGAAAAGAGCTTTGATTTTGTTGATAAATACAATATATGAACCCATTAATCTACTAGAAGCACCAGACCTAAAGGGGAGACAGCAATAACACAACAAAAAACCATTGTGAAAAGGGATGCCAATTGCCACATCCTAGCAAGATTAGTTTATATCAAACAAACTATAGTGAGTAAAATGTATGCATTCATTGAACATTTATGGATCATCTTTAATAGAATGATGCCAAATAAATTCTTAGATTACGTATCCAAGTAGGTCTATTCACAGTGTACTTCATTCAAATAAAATCAGACATTAAATTTTATCTGCCATGAACAAAATAAAATTAATAGCATACCCATGTCTACAGGACAACAGTTGAAGGTTCAGACATAAAAAGAATAAAAAGAAAGGAATACATAAGTTAGAACCTCACTTCTTATGTTATCTAACAAAAGGTACCCATTTTATTTCTAACTCATTATGAGACACTGGAGATTGATTACAAAAGTATCTTCTAATTAATTCAATTCTCTCAGTTTGTATTACCAAGATAAAAACTGTCTATCAATTGAAAGACATCATGCGTCCATAGATTCAAGATGATGATTTTTAGGAATTCCAGCACGTGAAATATATTCCAATAATCATCATGCATGCCTTATTTTACTACTCCAACCACCCCAGCCTCCACCCATAGGCCGCAAATCCAACAAAAAAACAAGCCCAGCAAGAATAGTTAAGTTTCAAACAAGAAATCAGGCAACAACACTAAAATAAAAGAATACAATGTAAACAAAATAAAACTAAAGCTAACCTGCTGATATTTCATCCAATAACATTTCTTTCACTTGAAGTGGTAGAGGTGAGGCAGATAGAGCTGCTGTTATGCAGCTAATAGAAGCAGCCTGGCAGAATAGGAATAGCATAATAGCATAATACTACACAATACAGACATCATGGATAAACCAAAATCAAGAAAGTCCTATTAGATTCACTACATATAATTAATCAACTAAGTAGCAAATCTTAGTCATCCATTAAACTATTATGAACAACTACAAAAAATATCATGTTTTTTAATTGCACAGTATTTACTAGAAACTATCACTAACTTCAGTAACTACTACTAGCCAACATCTTTATAGGATTAGAATCCATAGAAAGCCAAATTTACGGTTTAACATAAAATATGAAATACTACAACATAAGAATCATAGATATAAATAGGCATGACTTTTAAGAATCCAGGCACACAATAGGTTTCGCACATACATCTATATATGTCAAAGAATCAGACTTATAGAGATAGACCTGAGTTATAGAAGTAGCCCACAAGGTTTTCCAATTTCTTTTATAGTTTTTACGGTGATGCAGGATGAATACTGGCATTTCAACTAGTGCCCCCCACAATTTGTTATGAATCTTGCAATCTAAGGTTTATGAGGTAGATATTGAAGTTAAAAATAAAGGTGCAAATCAGGATTACAAAAAAAAAATGATTAAAGTAAGAGAAGAAAGGATAGCTATATCACAGTGTCAACACTACTAACAACAATTGACAACCTTCCCCTACATACGCACATTACTTCCATGCCCCAACTCCGTCATCACAAAGTAACCCCTTCACCACAATTGGTAAACCATACACAGCTGCCTACAAGCCATGCAGTGGAATTTAATTTAAGAAATAGAAATTGTTGATATATTCAAGGTTATGTGCTTGATTATGATGCTTTGGAAGTGCAATTTTGCAAAGAGAATAGCCATTGAGACTTACCTCTATGAGTGCGAGACTGAATGGTTCCACAAGAGCTGGGTTGATGAAAACACCCTTTAAGAGACAAAGCTACCAGAAGTATTATTGTTAGTAAATTTAATATTGAAAGGAACCAAAAGAGTTCAAATTCGTCTAAGCTGATAATTTGTCAGTAGTGAGCTGCATAGATCCAGGATAACGAGCACTCTTCTCCATCTTTGGTCATCACTATCATGATTGACCAAAAGTTGCAGCAAATCCCATTTACAACCCTCTGTGTGTAGAATATTCTATGACTATGATAAATGCTTATGGGCCTAATTTAGCACTATGAACATACCTTAGTTTTTGCAACCAGGCCATAAATGTCAGGAACTTCAGTTTGCTTATGATGCTTGGGATGAGCCACTTGACCATACAAGTCATACTTGTCAATGAGCTTGAGTACTGTTGTAAGAACAACTGAGCTGCTATTAGACATCTCTTCAATATCATCTTTGTTTCCCAGTATAAGTGTCTGCAGCAGTAAAGATTTTCAGAATCAGTCATCAAATTAACTTGGAATTTATCTATTGTCTTAAAATCCCTTTTGAATGATAGATCATTGAAGTCAAAGACATAATTACCAAGTTGGCTAGCTCCCGGAGGGGCTGGCACTCCCCAAAAGCCTTGAGCAATGTGGTGACATTTTTCTTGTTGTCAGGACGTGACAATGCAAGTATAGTTGGCTTGTGAGAGTTTATGAAAAATCGCATTATCTGAAAAGTGTTTAATAGCACCAACTCAATGACTCCCTAAATCTTTCAATTAAAATGATTAATGGCCAAGAACTTACATCTCATCTTCAATCAAAACTTTGAAGCACCTTCTGTACAACAAAGCTAAAGTGAACAGAAGTATGGTATAAATTTTCCTGTCTCTAATAGGATAAGTTTTGAAGAAGCCTGAGCAATACGCTGGCTCAGCCCTGCTGAATGTTACATTGTCTTTTGTTCTGGCTTCAGGTAAGCAAATAATTAACTAACACAGCAAAAGCCAAACTCAAATTACCAATTAAATCAACCATTTACAACATTAAACTTTCATTATTGGTCTATGAAAATGAAAACTTTCACAGAACCACAACCTAAACCATAACCTACAGCCACCAATAGAATGAAGCACATAACGACAAACCCAAAAGACTTTTAAAAATTTGAACTTTCTTTTCAGTTTTGACAGAAACGAAACATGGTTTACTGCTCATGAAAAAGACAACAACTTGAAACATACTAGATGAGAAAAACAAGATCTGAACAAAACCATTTAATCTTATTTCAAGTTTACCTTAATCCTTGTAGCTTTTGCAGTGAAACCAGTCGCAGCAGACAACAAGCCTAAGAAACCAACAACACTGCACAAAATAAAAGCTTTCCTCTCCATCTCTCTCTCTCTCTCTCTCTCTCTCTCGCACACACTCAAAGCTTGTTGCTTTCTCTCTCTTGCTAAAATTTTGGTGGCTTTGTTTGAAGGTAAAGCGTAAAGTTGGTCAGATTACTATGCAAGTGAAAGTGGTGCATGAATGGAAATTATGATGTCAAATTGATAGCAATTATGGAAATGTAAGAGAAAGAGATCACAGTTTCATTAAGAGAGAAGAGTGTTTAACCTCAGACCATATCACGAGTAGGTGCCTTTTGTTCTGGGTTCTATCAGAGCCAATCAATGACTTCAGATCAGCTTCATTGTCTGAGGAAGCTTCATTTTCCAACCACTCCTGCGCGATGTTCACCTCGCACTCTGTAAAGCACGCGTCGATCTCTTCAAGCCGGTGAGAGGCTGGGTCTATGAGCCCCTAGTTCGTCAGGGCTTTCAAGAGAGTCTGCCCCAATGGCCCCACGATCTCGCACTTCTGGCCCGCGGGGTCCATTGCGAAGAGCTTAATGATTCTGTCGGCGACTTTGGCGGAGGAACTGGTGGCGGAGGACCGAGACATTAGGTATTGGGAGCGGAGGGAAAGAGATGGAAGCCGGTGAATTTGGGAGGAGAGCTTTTGAACGGTGGCTACAGCCATCCGCCAAAGCGCGTTTTCTCTGATAGGTATGGTTTGAGAGGGGAAAGCGAGGAGGTAAAGAGACTTGAGGAGGCGAACAGGACATCGAGAAGTGGGCTTTCTTCCAACTCTTGTTTTCTAGAAGATAATAGTGGGAAAGTTTGATAAAGGGTTCTGTTCTAAAGATGCGAATGTGGAAAAGAGAAACCCAAACTTCGTCTATAGCATATGCCCTCACTTTGAAAATTAAACAATGTAATTTTAATTACTTTAAAAGTATAAAATAATTTATTTATTTTATACAATTTTCATATTTAAAATTTACTTCTTATTAATTTGATTTTAAAAATTTATTATTTAATTTATATAAAAATATTATCTTCTATTTAAATATTTTTAAAAATTATTTTTAATTAAATATTAAAACATAAAATTGTATTATTTAATTATTATTTTGAGATTTTTTTACTTCTTTATTTATTAAAATTTAAAATATTATATTCATAATGCTTGAAAGAGAAGATGAAAAATGTGAGAGAGAAATGGGTAAGATTACATATTTATATACTTGTCATATTTTTATAAAAAATATGATAAATATTTGATTGAATAAAGACAAAAGTGACAAATAAGATGAATAGGCAGGTTTGACTTTTTATATTTATCACTTTTTTAAAAAAATGCCAAATAAAAAAATTATAAAGTGACAAATATATAAAAAATTCTTGTAGTGAATTTATGTGGTGCTTGATCCAGATGCTTTGACAAATGTTGTTTTTGAAGAGGATGTTTGGTTGTGTGCTTCAAAACCCAATCCATGTTTAATGTTGTTGTTTCTTCCTTGAACCAAAATTTCATCTAGTTGTTTGGTTCCTTTTGATAGAAATTGAATGGATACTTAATGCTTCTTTATGAACTCATCCTTATCACCTAACTCCAATTCTAGTTTCTCAATAGTTTTCTCAAGTTCATCAACATTTCTTCCAAAAACACTTTCTCACATGTAACAATTTTGATTTCTTTAACCAACTCTTGTATCCTCTTCTCATTTTGTTTGTTCTTTTATATTTCAATTCCCCATGCATGATGAAGATGGTTGTATGCTTCCTGTAGTTTTTGATAATAATTCAGATAAAAACAGATTCAGTGTCAACATCATTGGTTACCTCTGTTGTAACTGATTTTGTTGTCTCCGATATGACTCATTTTCCTTAGTCTGATGTAAATGTAATAAATGTTGTGTAACCATTCTAATGTTCATTTTCGCTGCTTTCAAAGTCACTGTCACTCCAAGTAACATTCAATCATTTCCTTTCTTCTTTAAATTTGCATATTCAAACCTTATATGTCTGAATCCTGAGCACTCAAAACATTGCATCTTCTCAGGTTCTTTATTTAATCTCTTCGAGTCAACTACATTTTTCTCTTATTTTTGATTCTTAAACTGATTCTTTTTTTTGGAGTTTTTCTTAAGAAATTTCTTAAAGTTTCTCACCATTAAAGCCATTTCTTGATCATCTGTAATATCTGAGTTGTCATTTTCTTCAACATCTTTTGATGAAGAGGTTGCAAGAGCAATGGATTTGCTTTTCTTGATTTGTGGCATGAACGTCAGCTCATAGGACTGAAGTGATCCTAACAGTTCATCGATTTTCAGCTCATCAAGGTTCTGAGTATCAGCAACAATAGTGGCTTTGGCTTGATATTTCTCAACCAAGGAATTTAGTATTTTTAGAACAATATCTGCATCACTATAATTCTTTCCCAACAAAGATGCAGCATTGGTTATCTCACAAAATCTTACATAGAATTCTGAAACTGTCTCATCCTCTTACATTTTGATTTTGTCAAATTGAGAGGCCAACATCAAGATTTTAGTCCTCTTGACTAATGCAGTCTCTTCATATTTGTTTTGAAGTCTCTCCTATGCATCTTCGGTTGATGTGCAAGAAGAAATTACACTAAATGCTTTTGGATTGACTGTATTGAAGAGTGAATGAATGGCTTTGAAAATCCATTGAGCTGCATCATAGTCTTGTTGATTCCAAGCTGATTCTTCTTTCACAACTCTGACACTTTCTTGATTGACTTAAGTAGGTGGACTTCATCCATAAACAATAGTTTTCCATATCTCATCAATTTCCTTGAGAAAAAACTTCATCTTAGCCTTTCAATACCCATAATTACTTTCATCAAGAATAAGTGGATGATTAATTGACCCTCCATGCTTATGAAAATCCATAGCTTCGAGAACAATGATAGGATCTGCACAACTCTGTTAGTGCTCTGCTCTGATACCAATTGTAATTTCTAAAGCGACAAACGTAGTTACATAAAACAAAACTATCGCAGTTATATTGGATGTAACAAAACATAAATAAAATTGCACAGAGGAGATTAACGTGGTTCGACTATAACCAGCCTACATCTACGGGCAATCAAGCTGCAATTCACTATTATGTTCACATTTACAAGGGCTAGGATTTTACAACTGATGAACTATTCGTTCACTCATACTCACCTATCCTATATAAACAACACTCTAATCTCCTAGAATTCCATCCATAGCAAACTAACTTCTACCCTTGCTACACTTCCCACAATTTGAGTCCCTCTCAAATTGTATTACACGTTCCCAATGAAATAACCGTACTCTTCTAGTTAATCACCAAAAAAAAAAGTGACTAAGACTTATCACACTCAAGCTCAACTTTACAACTTGCTAACAAAAACGTTATCCAACATAGACGAAAAGACTTCTAGTTATATACAACTTGTCCAGCAAACTTTCATTATTGAATAAGGATTCTTCAAGATCTTCCCTAATAATAATTATCATGCAAATCTTACACATATAGGAAAGATAAATCATGTTAATTAGGATATTGAATAAATCAACAATATAAATCTATTCCTAAAATGAGATAAAATCAATACTTTCCTAAAGTAAATCCAAATCCTAGAAACTATATCCAGTTAAGTTACACATAACTGAATCAGTTCAAAACATGAAAGTAAAATAAAATACTGCAAGATTTATTTTTACTTAAAATGCCAACACATCAATGCCACATGGATTCTCAAGGATATATGGCAGTCCACATTACATTGTCCTAGCAAAAACTTTTTCAGATTGTATACAGGTTTTAAGATTATCATAAAAAATTTAAAATGACAATCTATTCTTACCTGAAGAAGAAGTGGGGAATGTGAGGATGTTTCTTTAATATATTGGTTTCCAACTGACGAACATCACCCACTTTAAAAAGGATTATTTTATACCGTTCCATGTTGATTGTTTAGGGTTACATGGGCCAAGAAAATGTCTCGCTTGTTTCCCGATTGATGTGTACAGGGCTTGTCCACTAATGATAAACTCTAGGTTGGGCTTTGTGGAATAATACTTCACATTCTGCATTGGCTATATTTTATCACATATCCTTGAACCAACTTTTAAAATGAAGCAGCCAAGTTAACGTTATGGGACCATTCTATACCACTAAATAAACGGACAAATCCAGGGCACATTACTATTATAATGCATTCAATAGCCCAAATTAGCGAAATCGTAGCAACGCTGGTTTCAATAAGGATAGAACTTCTAGCCTAAGGATAAGTTAATCTTCATTAATTTCCTACTATATTAATTAGCATCAGTAGGATGAGTTTAGCCTCATTTATTGTCCATAATACATTAGTATTAATACACTCTCTATATTGTAGCCCCTTTGAAAAGATTATGGGTAAGATGAGTTTCTCCTATCATTATTCATCTTATCATAATAATAATGTACTACTCTTTAAATGAGTACATACATGATGAGATTTTATTAGATAAATATATAAATGATGTGGTATACCTATTTTATAAAAAAAAAATCATTTTTTTCATATATATTTATGAATATAATATATATAAATTTGTATTAATCTAATATCTATCAACAATTAAAACTCTTATCATAGCCTATTACTTCTCTTTTTCTTTTTTGAGTTTAAATGTAAAGTAAGGCCTAGCTATGATACCCAATAAGGATTAGAATAATAAGACTCTTTTAACATCCCCAGCCTTTGTCCCTATTTAGCTTTTGCTTTATGAGCATTTGTTTAGTACTATTACCGATCGTATTAATTATTTTCAGTGTATAGTAACTCCTTTTTATAACTTTACGAGATTTGTTGACTGACTAACACAGTTATCTTAAACGCGATTACCCAAAAAGTTGAAACAAAATAAAAAACAAGCATTCAAATCGAATCAAAGGTTAGGTGAGGCAAGCCCCATTCCCCGCACTGCATGCACCCATATTGAAATTATATATTAAACTAATATTTTACACTATCGTTACTTTCAAAGATATGGGCCTGTTTGTATTATTTTGCTTCTGATATATGTGTTGTGTAGATATTCATTTTACCTTTGTTGCCTATCTTCAATTACACTCTTGTTTTGTTTGTTTCGGTATTTTTGGGATGTGCACCAGCCGAACAGAGTCACATGACAGAATCTAATAGGACCAAAACGGTCTCCTAAGAAGAGTCCGAATGTCGAAGTGTTGCAACCAAACATGAATTGAATCATTTGTACCGCAAAACACAAGCACAGCTTCTTTCCTTAGAATCGCGGCAACACCTTTTTATCTTAAATCCAGTCTTCAACTTTTGTGCATATAAGCAATTTTTAACATTTAAAAGCTTATAACTAACTCAAATTAACGAAAAAAAAGATAATTTTATAGACTGCCAGCTCTTTTTATAAAAGAAAAAGACATATTCATTTATGTTCTACAAAATCATAGGGTTGATGAAAATTAGAGGGAGGTATCTAAAAATTATCATATTTTCAATCTTAATGCATAGATTTAACAGCCCCTAAAGGATTACCCTGTGTTTTATAAGAGAAATAAGTACTCACTTTCTTTATGAGGACCTTTTCAAGACAAAATCATATGAACTTTGACCTAAATCAGACAATATCTTATAAAAATACAATATCAAAAATTTATGCGTCAACGTCCTAAAAAAATTAAATATCATAATCATAAACTGACAAACTAACAACTCTTTTTAGATTCGATATCTAATGCTATAAAGTTTGATAGCTTTCTTTCAGTTATCAAGTTGACGATCTTTTAACTCTCAGTGGTATAAAAGATTTGTAAATATATTGATTTGTCAAATTATCCTCATACCATCAAAAAAAATTTTTAAATATGATTACTTTTCAATTTTAGGGATTTTTTAGTGATTCATCTAAAGTCATCATCATCTCGTATACAATTTTAATATGTTTTGAATTTAAATATGATTTTTAAAATTTATGATCGAGGTTATCTCATTTATCGAATATCAAATGGAAGTCGGGGAGGAAGGACGAAGAAAGAGTAGAATGATGGAAGGGATGATGTGGCGTCCGGTGTGCGGGAAAGTTGACGCACGTGAGAAGCGCATATTGTAAGCAGTGAGAGCATCCCAGTTCCAAAGAGAGCTACACTCTCGGGACAGGAGACGGAGAGCAGGGCTAAACCATAGGCGCACGAATCCATGTGCACCACCGCCCACTGGAATTCTATTTGTATTAAATCAATCATATGCAAAAACTTTTGTCTTCTTCTCAGAAATGATTTTATTTATAGACTCATTAATTTCTACAATAGAATTATTATTAAAATCTTCACGACGTATGCCAATCTTATCAATTTGTGTTCGAAATGGCGGTAAATTATTCACGACGAAACGAATGCTTCAACTCTTTCAATTTGTTCTTCCTGTACAAATACAATGCATCCGGGCCATGATTAGCCAATGGTTTTGGCTCCATGTTTCTCTCCCTCCCCCACCACCCACACCACACCCATTAATTTCTCTTTTATTTTTTTAATATATTCCGTATATTTAAGTAAATCAATAAATATTATATTATAAATTTTGTAATTTCACAACTTATCTAGATGAACCATCCTTGTCACATTATTGCTATTTATTTATTTTTAATTTGACCCATTTTGCAACTAAGTTGGGGATTGGGATCATGTGCAAGCAATCTAAAAATTAACAAGAAATTAATAAAAATTGAGGAGGTAGATGAAGACGTGGCAGGAAGGATAATACCGACAGGTCAGATAAGAATACGATTACATAGGAGGAGAGCAGAAGAGTCGGCATCACGTGCACAGGGGTGGGGACTTGGTTGACTGTGTCTGTACGAATACAATACAAGTGGAGTTTCTGGATTTTATATTTTATAATTCACGGCTGACTCAGCCTACTTTAAAAAAATAAGAGCCTTAGACTGCCTCGCACGTCCCTTTGCTCCCGCTTTTGCTGCCGCCGGGCCACGTACACTCCACCACTTGTTCGTTTCTCTCCCTTCCTTTTACCATCGGTTAAATTTTCTTTTATTGTTACAAAGAAGTGGGTAAATCAACCCAATTTAAGGGGTGTTGAAAAATAGATATATTTATGAAAATTTATATATTATCACTTTGTTTAATAGACTAACAAACAATAATTTTTTAGTTACCAAATAATACTTTTTGACAATCGGTAGTATCAAATTATAATTGATATATCATTCAGTCAAAGGTTGAGTATCAAATAGGTTTTGACGATTAAAATTAATATAAATGAATCATTTTTCAACTAACCACTTAATTTGGGCTATTATCAATTACTCTATTAATAATTATCAACCAGTTAATTTATGAAACCAATAACATATCAACCCCTCCATATAATTTAAGATCTAAGAAAAAGAGAAAATTCATAAATTTCGAGACAACCGCTCACGCTATAGTCCTTCCGTCTATTTAATATTTATCCAACAATTCTACTTTATTCATTTTATAATGTTACTATTTACTACCTTAAGACAACCATTAATTCTTATATATAACTTTCACATATTAAAAGAACTTTTAAAAATTTACAAAAATTAGTTTGCTTTTACGACTTTGTATTGTAATCAAACCTCTATTTATCGGATATGTAAGAGCATCAGGTTGGCCCAACAATAAGATTTAGCCAAGTTTTTGAATACCAACAATTGTGTTATATAGCCTTAAATTTGATCTAAAATCATATATATTAGAGGACATGTATTAGTTTGATACTATTACAATATTTATCTTATCATCATGCCATCCATTTAATAATCATTATAAAAAATAATTTACGAGCCACATTTCTAATACAAATTTGGGAGAGCTAGCATTGTTAATTTCTTTATTTTAAATTTAAGCCGTAATCAATTTTAATTTTTAAGATTGACTTTTCTGACTTTTTACTTCCATAGTAAGATTGGTTTAGAATACATTTTTTTTTTTTTTTTTTTGCACATTATATCATTGCGAAAGAAAGGAAAAGGAAAATACAGGAGAAAGACCAAGGTTTCAACTTTCAAGTCAAAAAGAGGGAACAAAAAAGTAAACACAAAAAATAAAAGAAAAAGGGAAAATGGAGAAAGTGCAAGGTTTGGAAATCGGACACCATGAAATTCAAACATTAATACACAGTTTGTCTTGTTAATCGTGATAAATTTTGTTTATGGGCAAGAAAATGTATGCCATGTCTTTTTCAATGGAAAGGGTTTACACATTTCTCTTCAATCAAGAAATACAAAGTCAAGATTTCTTCTCTCATATTTTTTGTTTCGCTCTACACTTCAAACATCGCTTTTTTATATTTAAAATATAATAATATGCTTGTCTTTCATGTTTTGTAACTTTAAATTTTTTTTAACTTTATTATTTGAGAGCAAATTCGTATTTCATCTTTCTTTCTTTCTTTTCCTAAAAAGAAAAATTGCTTCTTCACATCATATTATTAAATAAAAATTGAATCCCAACCAATATAATAATAATAACATCCAATATATAACATACATCATCTAGTTTGTTAATATATATCACTTCATAAAAATGAAGTATATGAAAACTCTCTAAACCCGAGTTATAGAATCAACATTCATTACACTACTGCGTAATAGTTTTCTTTTTATGTAAAAATCAAATGCTTGTCGTAAAATATAAAGTTAAATTTGTTGAGAAAATATTTCACAAGAGAAAAAATAACAAAGAAATACATTTATAATGAAATTTTATTTTGTAGCTTAGATTCATCAACCAGACAAGAAATCATGGGAAGGTAAAGAATATCTATAGATGTACCACAAAGCAAACTCTGAAAAGTAGACTAGATCATGTGCATGCAGTGATCAAAGATACATATATTTTTTAATATAGCCTACCAATAAATTCAATTAGTGAAAAAAAAAACTTTTTTTTAATTTTTCTTAATTTTGGGGATTACTCTATATGTAAGTGTTTGAGTTATCTTTAATTATAATTACCAGACTAACATATATATATATATATATATATATATATATATATATATATATATATATATATATATACACACGTATGACGGAAAGCCGATATAATGCATATATCTAATGTATCAACAATTTCAATTTAACTTAATTCAAACTAATGATATTTATGGGTATGCTTAAGCTGAAACGCAACTATATACAACACCCTAACAATCATTAACATAACCCATTTCGTAATTAATATACATAATGAGTTGCATGTCGCTTTTTGCTGCTTTATGGTATGTTTGTTTGCCAACCTCAATCTCAAAAGAAGAAGACAATTAAATTAAATAACGTTTCAACTTCCGAGTTATATTCAATATAATAATGATAATAATAATAATCTAAATATAATTTATATTGATTAATTTGTTTATTGAGGAATTAATGTTTTTAGAACGTATATTCTACAATACTATTCACTCATCCAAGTCCCATCTTTTGTTTTATGGCTAGATAACTATAGACATCGAAAGGTATTTGTTTAGCTAGGGTTTTAAGAGGAAAAATCGACTTGGGCTCCAAGAAAGGAGAAAAGAGAAGAAAAAAAAAAAGTTCTTAAATTATAACTTAATTACATTAATTTCTTTTATTTTTCCATAAATCATGAATATGGTATATTTAATTAAACATTATTGATAAACATGGTTTCACCTGATATTAGATCATTACATGACGATTCTTAAAAGAGTAAATATCCACCTATGTGTAACATTAAACGGATATCTCAAGTTTGAAAATATACGAAAAATGATTTTACTCGTGATATTTAGTAGTCATTAAAATTATAAATAGTGCATCCAGAGTAAACTCTTAATCGTGCATGTAAAGAGATTCATTCACTACAAATTATTAGAGATTCGATTTGAAGATCGAAGAGCCAACGCAAATAACAAGCATTTGTATCTTAACTAGTTGTTTTCTCGAATGAATTTTTTTGGAGCAGTCGGCTAAGGTAAGATGCGAAATTTACTCACCAAAACAATCAAATTTCAATGGACATTGATGCCATCATACCTTTAATAACTTGTTTTTTTATGTGATAAATGTATTAGATAGAAATAATTACATGTTTTGAGACGATCGATCTATTATTTTTCATGTTGCCATATGTGTATAAGAATTGACCTAATCAAACATCATACTTTATTATTTGAAATTAACTATATATATAAATCACTTCCCATATTAATTCGTGTGTACAAATCTCATCGAAGCATTGTCTATTATAAAAAATTTTTAATTGACAAAGTTGTTATTTTCCATCCTACTTTTCTTCACTTCTAATATTATTTAATTCCTTGACAATATATTAAATACCAAAAGTTGATATCAATGAGCTAAGCATCATATTAAGATATCACGTTGTCACTTAGTTATATTAAAAACCAATTTAGGATTGCTGTTGCTATGAAAAAAAAAACACTTTTTTCTGCAGTAACAGCAACCTATGGTGTTTGGGGTTGCTTTTCAATTAATCGTGCATGTAAAGAGATTCATTCACTACAAATTATTAGAGATTCGATTTGAAGATCGAAGATCCAACGCAAATAACAAGCATTTGTATCTTAACTAGTTGTTTTCTCGAATGAATTTTTTTGGAGCAGTCGGCTAAGGTAAGATGCGAAATTTACTCACTGAAACAATCAAATTTCAATGGACATTGATGCCATCATACCTTTAATAACTTGTTTTTTTATGTGATAAATGTATTAGATAGAAATAATTACATGTTTTGAGACGATCGATCTATTATTTTTCATGTTGCCATATGTGTATAAGAATTGACCTAATCAAACATCATACTTTATTATTTGAAATTAACTATATATATAAATCACTTCACATATTAATTCGTGTGTACAAATCTCATCGAAGCATTGTCTATTATAAAAAATTTTTAATTGACAAAGTTGTTATTTTCCATCCTACTTTTCTTCACTTCTAATATTATTTAATTCCTTGACAATATATTAAATACCAAAAGTTGATATCAATGAGCTAAGCATCATATTAAGATATCACGTTGTTACTTAGTTATATTAAAAACCAATTTAGGATTGCTGTTGCTATGAAAAAAAAACACTTTTTTCTGCAGTAACATCAACCTATGGTGTTTGGGGTTGCTTCTCAATTAATCGTGCATGTAAAGAGATTCATTCACTACAAATTATTAGAGATTCGATTTGAAGATCGAAGAGCCAACGCAAATAACAAGCATTTGTATCTTAACTAGTTGTTTTCTCGAATGAATTTTTTTGGAGCAGTTGGCTAAGGTAAGATGTGAAATTTACTCACCGAAACAATCAAATTTCAATGGACATTGATGCCATCATACCTTTAATAACTTGTTTTTTTATGTGATAAATGTATTAGATAGAAATAATTACATGTTTTGAGACGATCGATCTATTATTTTTCATGTTGCCATATGTGTATAAGAATTGACCTAATCAAACATCATACTTTATTATTTGAAATTAACTATATATATAAATCACTTCACATATTAATTCGTGTGTACAAATCTCATCGAAGCATTGTCTATTATAAAAAATTTTTAATTGACAAAGTTGTTATTTTCCATCCTACTTTTCTTCACTTCTAATATTATTTAATTCCTTGACAATATATTAAATACCAAAAGTTGATATCAATGAGCTAAGCATCATATTAAGATATCACGTTGTTACTTAGTTATATTAAAAACCAATTTAGGATTGCTGTTGCTATGAAAAAAAACACTTTTTCTGCAGTAACAGCAACTTATGGTGTTTGGGGTTGCTTCTCAACCTACTTAAAAAAGAAGTTGTTGTTGTTGCAAAAAACAAAAAAATAAATAAGATTTTACAAAGGATCTCAAAAGCAGGGCTTGTCTACTTTCAGAGACGTGCTTCTGCTTTTGAAATATAAAAAGTCTAAAGCACCTCCACTTAAAAAAAAACTGCAAAATTATCCTTGTTGTTAATTATTTTTAAATTTATACTTAATTAATAAGAAAAAAATTATAAATATTTATTGACTTATTTTCATAAAAAAATTTATAACTTTTTACTTTGTTAAATTTTTTTATTTTTTATTTTTTTGAAATTTTCATAATAATTGATTTAATTGAATAATTATTTAATGAATATAATATTTTACATTTTTTATTTATTGTATTTATGAATATATATTTATATTTTGTAATTAAATATATATATTGAATTTAAATTCATTTTATATACATTATAATATGTGTGTATAAAATTTAAATTATTTCATAAATAAATAGATTTGTTTTGATATTATAATATTAATTTTAAATCATTTTGGTTTAAATATTATTGTAAATAATTTACATATATAATTAATTATAAAATATTAAATAATTTATAAAGCATTTGTGAGAAATAGTTCAAAAACAAAGTAAAAGAATTGATTATAAATATTATTTGATTAATTTATATAGATAATGTTGGAAATAATTCAAAAAAGGAAAAAAGAACTGATTATAAACTATTAATGATTAAAAATTACAAAGAATAATGTATATCTCCATTTTGGTAATTTATACGTAACAAAAATTGCAGTAACAACAATCCAAACACCTCTATTTTGTTTTTAAAAAGCAAAGCAATTTTTAAAAATTGGTTTACCAAATATCATCTCGCTTTTTTCTAAGTTGATTTTTTTTTACAATAAAGTAGAAACTATTTTTTTTTAAAGCAATAACAACTCTACACTGGCCACAAACCATTTGGAATAATTGTAACTTAATCTAATAAATTATATTTAGTATGTGAAATAAGAATACATTGGATGCCCATATCAATTTTGTTATGAATTCGTTGCAGAATTTATATGTGTACAATTATATAAAATAAGCACGATCAGAAATGTAACATCATCTACAAGTTGTTAGGTAATAAATAACATGGGATTGTTGCAAGTCAATTGCACACTAATGTTAATCAAAAAAACTATAAAAATAATATTATCTAACTAAATAAAAATAAAAATAAAAACTCTGCCTAGTGCCTGCTCATTGTTTCCCCCCATTAAATATTTAAAAGAGAAACCTACTTGTAGTAAGAAATTCTTCAAAGATACAGGGGAGCATGGAGGCGAGATCTTCTTATAATATCAATATGTAAGTTGCAAAGGATTATATTATCTATAATATGATGGACTTAAGTGGGGTTTACAACTCTTTCCCAAACCCCCAAACACAAATTATTAACAACAGTAAACTTGATTGTTGCTTTAATCAATTTGATAGATATTATACTACTCCTTGATCCAATTTTATATTTGGTATCATCATCAAACCATGTTGAAGTTGAACAAAAGAACTACTAATATCACCCATTTCAACACTTTGACCTTCTATGCGGTACCACAAACTTTCAAGATTCATGCAAAACGGGTTTCCAATTTCCATATTTGTTTTTATAAAATTTTCCCGCATAACTAAAATTGATTATTTTCTAAGTTTAAAATGTTATTAGTTACCAAATAAATTTTGGATTTTTAGTTGAGGGATATTTCCAACCGATCGATTCCAACAATCAATTTTTAACCGTGGGATGAAGTCACCTGATTTTATTATTATTTTTTTGTTTGGTAGTAGTACAAAACACAGTATAATATGTTAAATTCCTCAACTGAAGATAAGGGTAGTTTCGTCCATGAAATGTTTACGGGCAACCAAACCATAGGACAATTTAGGTATTCCAAATTCAAAGCAAAAACCTCCGATAGGCTGACAAAACCTGCATAGCAGGTGACTCCGCCACGTCAATTACCCAATCCATTATCACCACGTCACCATCTGCAATCCAACGGCTCAGATTCCCTTACCGCTCCCTGAATCCTGCGGTCCTCGTGACGCGTTCTAGAGCCTTCCATTACAAAATTCACAATCAGCTCAGCAGGGAAGGGAGAGAGGAGAAGAGTAGAAGTCTAACCAGGGTTAGTTTTGTAACCAGACTTCACGCGCTGTGAGTTAAAGCGCCTCTTGCGGGAGCAGAGCCAGCACCAAGAGCAAGCAAGAGCAAAGAAAAGGTTTCTATGTGTCTTTGAGACAGACAACAACAACAACAAACAATTAACTCACCGAGTCAACTAGGAACGATCCTTTGCCGCCTTTAGACTTTCCTTGTCATTCTTGCTTCATTAGGCGCCTTTGATTTGTTTAATTAATTGATAGCGGGCCGTTGCCAAGCCTGTTTTTCGAGGAGTGCGAGATTGTCGGGTCCCTTCAGATCTCGGAACCTGGTACGTGTTCAATGTCGGCTTTTAACTGTTGGGTTTCATTTGAGGTCGTTCCAATTGGGATTCTAATTGATTCAAGTTTTGAGCTTTCTTTCGACTCTGGGCAGTTATGTTCAATTAGTTTTAGTTATTAATGGTTTTATTATATTATGTCTTAAATCTAGATCCAGATTCTTTGAGTAACTGACATGGGGTTGGTTGTTTTATTTATTTCAATATTTGAGTTTAAGTTGAATACAAAGGCATGATTGGATACTCTAAGTGCTGTTTAGCTCAACAATGTTTGGGATCTTGTTGGGATGTAGCAGTTGGCTATGGTTTCGGGTATTCAGTGTTTATTTCAAGTTTTTGATTCGATTGTTGTTTTGTATTTCAGATTCTTGACTCCTGATTTTCTGCCTTCGTAGAATGGCTTGCTTAATGTAGCTTCAGAGTGTCAAGCTTGTTTCTGCAGTTGTCTGTTGCTCTGCACTGCTTTTGGTTGTTTAGAGTTTTGGGATGGAATTAATTTGAAACCAATTGATGATTCTGTCGGATTTATCGATTTTGTTAATTAAGTATCTACTACTGTCTCGTTCGGAGATTGGCGCCTTCTTGGGGGGGAAGGAAGAAACTCTCTTCCACTCCCGCCTTTGTTGCCGGCCAAGAAAGCAGTTTGTTTCTCGTTCCATTTCATGTCTCGTAAACTAGACAGCCCAGTTCAGACCCAGATGGCAGTGGCAGTCTTTAAAACTCCCCTCAGTGGGGAATACCACGGGAACAAGAGAGTGGAAGGGAAACAACCTGCCGGGAGGAGGCGTGTTTTTGTCCAAACCGAGACTGGTTGTGTCTTGGGGATGGAGTTGGATCGCAGTGACAATGCTCATACCGTGAAAAGAAGGTTGCAGCTTGCTCTCAATGTGCCTACTGAGGAGAGCTCGCTGACTTTCGGGGATAGGGTGTTGAAGAATGATCTTAGTGTGGTTAGAAATGATTTCCCACTTCTTTTGACTCGTAACTACCTGCATAGGAGCTCATCCACTCCGTGCCTTTCACCTAGGGGGAATGATATCCAGCAGAGAGATAAGAGTGGTCCTATTGAGATATTAGGGAAGTCGGATTGCTTTGTTATTATTAAGGAAATGGTGCAGGAGATTGTGAAGGCAATTAAGAAGGGTGTTGATCCAATTCCTGTTCATAGCGGGCTTGGAGGTGCATACTATTTTAGGAACAAGAGGGGTGAGAATGTCGCTATTGTGAAACCAACAGATGAAGAACCTTTTGCACCCAACAATCCGAAGGGCTTCATTGGTAAAGCTCTTGGGCAACCAGGGTTGAAACGTTCGGTTCGGGTTGGCGAAACAGGAATCAGGGAGGTTGCTGCTTACCTTCTTGATTATGATCACTTTGCAAGTGTGCCACCCACCGCCTTGGTGAAGATCACACACTCAATCTTCAATGTTAATGATGGGGTGAATGGGAGCAAGCCTCAAAAGAAGGATCTGGTAAGCAAGATTGCATCCTTTCAGAAGTTTATTAAGCATAATTTTGATGCAAGTGATCATGGGACCTCGAGCTTTCCAGTTTCTGCTGTTCATCGAATAGGGATTTTAGATGTCAGAATTTTTAACACGGATAGACATGCAGGAAACCTTTTAGTGAGAAAGCTTGATGGTGTTGGAAACTTTGGTCAAGTGGAGCTCATTCCAATTGATCATGGTTTATGCTTGCCAGAAACTTTGGAGGATCCATACTTTGAGTGGATTCATTGGCCTCAGGCTTCAATTCCATTTTCAGATGATGAACTTGAGTACATTAGGAAGCTTGATCCTGATCATGATTGTGAAATGCTGCGGAGGGAGCTACCCATGATTCGAGAGGCCTGTCTACGGGTCTTGGTTCTCTGCACTATTTTTCTTAAGGAAGCTGCTGAATATGGTCTTTGTCTTGCCGAAATTGGTGAGATGATGAGTAGAGAATTTCGTGCTGGTGAGGAGGAACCCAGTGAACTTGAGGTCATTTGCATTGAAGCAAGGAAATTGGTAGAGGAGAGGGAGGTTTTCTCTCCCAAGGCTGATCTGGGTCTGGGAGATGATGAGTTCCAGTTTGATCTAGATTGTGAAGATGCAGAACTTGACTTCATGCCAAAAATGGCAGCAGATGACTCTTTAACCAGAGCCTCATTTCACTGTGGAATTGGGTTTGGAAACAGCCGTTGTCCACTGTCAAAATTGGAGGAAAGCATTGAGGAGGTTGAGGAAAGTGAGGGAGAGGAGGCACAAGAAGAATGTGCGAAATGGCCTGCTCCTGAAAGGATCCCATCCATTTCAAAGCTTTCAATATCACTGAAGAACACAAGTTTGGGTGACAAAAACCAAAAATATCAGAAATTCCTTGGCTCAAAGCCAGAAAATGGCTGTCTTTCTAATACATCTTCTGGACACAGGAGTGCGAATGAGCAGCTTCCTGCGAGTGTGAGCTTTGTGGAGCTGGCAGACTTGACTGAGGAGGAATGGACGCTGTTTTTAGAGAAGTTCCAGTACCTGCTTTACCCAGCATTTGACAAAAGGAAATCAATTACCATAGGTCGGAGGCAGAGACAGAGGCTTGGCACTTCATGCCAATTTTGAGTTTTAGATATCAGTATCAAACAGAGTACCTAATATGGGACAATAAGACAGTAGGTTTGTGGAAGCGAGGATTGTTAGGATAGTTTTGGTTTATGGGTTTTCTCCTTGGAAGTTGTTGAAGTCGGGAGCTACGGTAGGAGGGCAGGTGTAAATATTCTTGGCTTAAGAGGAGAGCTGAGTAGAATTGTTTGTATTTTGTTTTACCTTTTTATCTTTATTTTTTTTTAAAATTTCACTTGAGATGGACTTGTTTGATAAATAATTTGTAGAATGTTAATCTTAAAAATAAAATTTTTATGTAAATACTGAACCCTGATGTTTCTCCCACTTGTTACAGTTGTGTTCTTGGAGGAGGTCTTTTTTTTGTTTTTTTTTTGACTACCCGTGAATCAGTGAACTTATTAATTTTATCATTAGTTATGGTACTTTTTTGTTTATCAGCAAGTATGACGTGGTGAGGCCCTAATCAATTGGAAACTGTGTAGGATTGCTTATCTTACGATATATGCAGATGCAGTCATGTAGACCTCTATGTCTTCTCTGCTTTATTTTATTTTGGCTACTGCAACTAGGTAAGAGTTAGTTGTCAAAAGTTGTCTATGTTATCCTTAAAATTTGAATTGAATTAATTACTGTGTACAAGAAGAGCTGAACTTGAACTACCAGTATATATAGTCTGGTATAGTTTTAGGTCAAGTGCAGCAAAATCGTCTCATGACATGAACTACACGTCCATAAGTGAAAGACGGATCTTGTTGGGCGGATGCCAATTTGCGTCTGCTTATACTATCATGACGTATTTCTGTCTTTAAAACACCTGGCTAGCTCTGCCATGACCGCAGATTATTTGGTTAACTAATTATTTTTCCGCCGTCTCCCCTAGTGGGATCTTATCATGGTTTACAACTTTTTTATTTTCGCTCTGAAAACGACAACTCTTGTTATGTCATGGTTGTTCGAAATCAACTATTATGGGCAAGAATTACGAATAATTTTGTCCACGCTGACATAGAAAGCTAGGACAAGATACAAGCGAAGCAATAAGGGAGGCATCACTGCTTGGGGTCCCATTAACAACTGGACTTTGTCTCAATTCAGTTTCGGCCTGCTAGCCGGCCATACAGTTTTCTTTCCTTCTTTACTTCCCTAGATGTGCATATACCTGAGGCCACGGACGCAGTTTCTGCTGCTGGCTTTAGTGGGTTATAATTTCTATCATCACGATTGATGAGTAATTTCTAATATCGAGTAAATCATTGTGGACGATAGGACAAGTGACATCGAAGTATTGATTTATGTTTCAGTTGTCACAAAAGTTGAAATGGTTACTTTAACTTATATTGCTAACACTGGACTTGTATACAACTTAATAGAAAATGAAACTCGAAAATGTTTCCACAATTTGTGCAGAAAACACTATTATGAAGTGGCATGCACTTAGGAAACAAATAGTCAACAGAACCATTAATCTATTATTCCATAGAAGCTTGCAGCAATTGTTTCGGCAGGGTTGTTTTTTGTTTGTCGATTTCAAGTCACATTCACGTGTAAAATCGAAGTTATCCGCAGACAAAGAATAAGGATAAACATTGAAATTTGGTGATAAATGTTCGTCTACTACTACAAGTGACTTGATAGCAGGCCAAGCCTCTCCATCTTAGTTACATTTTGACTAAAGCAAAAGAACAAAATGGATTAAGAAATATAATTAACTAGCTACAGTACTATTACGTTATTAGTATATGAATCATATTGGTATTGACAGTGACTAGCGTGGCACTCTAATCTCTGTTTCGTAGTTTAGTGCCAGTTGTCTCTGGCGTGGCTGTGTGGGGGTCCTCTTTGTGTATTCTTTTACATCGATTAGACTTCAAGATAAAATGATGAATCAATACAGAAGCAAACACGGGGAAAAGTGGGGGAGTACTGGGGCCTATCCTGGTTGTCCTCTCTTAACATCTCGAAGCAAAATGATAATTACATTTGGCTAAAGTTTTGGGTCTCAATAACTCGAAAGGACATCCGACCATGTGTGGAAAAGAAAGCATGATTAGTCATACTTTTGCATACTCCTAGTTCTTGAAATAATTAATCTGGTTAATTTGATCAAGGAATTCAAACGTTTGAAGTTTGGTATAAGATTATATACCGTCTTTGTTCTAAGATGCGATAAGATCAATCCTGCCCATTTGAGAATAATTAATAAGTCAATCAAGAAAGAAAGCTGAACGCATGTGCTAGCTAGGGAAAGATAAAATGAAGGTTGAAGCTCAAGAAGTTAATATACTATAACATTAACATACCCCCTTCTTAAGATACGTACTTAAAGAGAAAAGCTGCAATATGATATTGGAATTTGGTGCATTCAAGTATGCAAATAATTGAACTCAGCGTCAAAGTGAGGGTAGAAACTATCTTGGGGCTAAAATTTCGTAAATGACTAATTAACATTGGTATCTTCAACGTTTGGATGAAGTAATAGTCTCCTTCCAACTTTTGACGAAGTAACATCAAAATCTCCAATTTTTAAATACCTTTAGTCCATTCATTAGACATATTATGAAAAGATAATTTTGTCCTCATTTATATTTAAGATTTATTTATTTATTTCTCTTTATAAGGAGAAAAAATTTAACAACATTAATAGGGCTCGAAAAATTCATATATATATTTTTAGTTTTATAGAAAATAGTTTATATATATGGTTTGTAAAAGAATGATTTTTTTAAAAATAAAATTAAAAAGAAAATGGCTTGCAAATAAATCAATATGGTAGTCTAAATGGTTTTATTTCTAATCTTTATTTTTTTAAAAAAAAATTTATATTTAAAAAAATTAAAAAGAAAATGGTTTGTAAATAAGCATTTTTAAAAAAAAATGGTTTGTAAATAAAAATTAATGTTTTTAAAAAAAATTTCCTTTATAAGGAGAAATAAATTAAAAAATCATATAATATAAATGAGAGCAAAATTGTCTTTCTATAATATATTTAACAGATGCACTAACGATATTTGAAAATTAAGGTTCTTTATGTTACTTCACCGAAGGTTGGGACGAGAGTGTTACTTCGTCTAAATATTAGGGGTCACAGTATTAATTACTCTTTGAGAAAGGGTTTCTTTCTAGATCCATAATATTTTCATTAGATGAGCTCTGCTTGATTAGTCTCTAGCTGTTTAATGGTCAAAAATCTTTCTTCCCAGCGTATAGAAATGGATTGCTATGCATCAAACTGCAACTTCCAGCAGACCGCAATTGAGTAGCATTGGAAGATAGTTGCACTTTGATAAGCTTAATCAAATGATCACTTTACTATGGAGAGTCTTCGTGTAATTCTTGGCTTAAGTTCGATCTATCTAATTGCATGTGTACTGATTAATGCATCCTAATTCCAGAAAAAGCCAAATGAAGATTAAGAATTGAAAATGAGTGGAACCAACTTTAGAGGTAAGGATACGTGACATTCTACTCAAGATAGCTATTTCTATCTACAGAATCAACAGAGGGATATGAAAATGGTAGGTTACTTGTAATGTCACGCCAACCATGAACGCATTATCTACAGCTAGCAAGACACGAATGAATTAAGGCAAGCTGCAAAAAGCTTAGGCCGGGACTCAATTATGAGCAAACTATCATTTTCTTCTGTTGATCTGAAAGTGCTTTCGCAGCCTCATAAGATGCAGTCTATTGATGGGTTGCCCCATCATGGATGATCTGTTTGGCGCCATTCGGCATATCTAGAGCACTTTAAAGTTTCTTTGACAATCTTGTCTCACCTTCACAACGCAAAACACTCAACGTTCAACATCATTATTTACGCTAAGTGTGTATTTATGTACGGTCAAAAAGAGTCTTAAACTTGGCAACCTTTCACTGTTCTATGTTGTTCATAAATATCCAGTTGGGAAGAGATTCATTTGGTTGGCACGAGTTGCAAGCATGGCCAGCTAGCTGCAAGCTTGAAGCACAAGCTTACAGCAAAAATTTGACGATTGGTTTGTTCTGTTGACTCTTGTTCAGACTTCGAACAAACGAGGCCTGCAATTTTAAAAGTGTTTGAATTGTATAGAGAAAAACCCAAATAAGCTTAAAAGATACTGGCCGTGTTTGGGACAGCCAGAGGCCTCAAACATCAACTTATCAAAGTGTGCTTGTAAGGCCTATATGGCTTCTTTAGTGGGCTAGATGGAACATCATTAAGTTCAAATGTTTGTTTTTTTCTTTCAAACTAAGATCTACTGACAGCAACTTCCCCTTGCTGTAGCAGAACTATGGGTCAGACCGAGATAATGATTCAATAACGTTACATATATTATAATGTTATTTGATCAATATAATCGTTGAATATGAAATTTAAGGGTTGACAAAATTTGTTAAAAGAGTTAAAGACAATTGGGGACTGACACTATACTAGTATCCAATCGTTCAATTGCGGTTTATTAGATGTCAAAGGATTGTCTAACCAGTATGTCACCTACAGGGTTCATTTACGTTTTGAATTTGAAATGATGTAATCAAACTGGGCCTTCACGGTGTCTTTTAATGTGGGCTAGTGTAATCCTTCTTGTAAACCGGCTGTATAGGTTGCAGAGTTGATGGTTGACCTCCATTATTCACTTACTTCCTTCGTCTTATTAGCCTGTCCTCTCTTTTAGGTAATAGATACATGTTCTTAAGAATACGTTAGCCAAAATTCTTATGTTTTTAAAGGGGTTACCTCCTCAAACAAAGCTTCGTATACCTACTTCTTAAAATTGGCATAATATAAATTACGGCCTGAATTTGAAATATATTAGTATACAAAACTATGTACATACGCATAGAAAGAAGGGACCGCTACAAGTAATACGATTAGTTTATTCATTAATATGACAAGAAGAGAGTCATTGCATAAATTACAATGTTCTTTACAACAATGGGCAAATAAGCAACTACATTTCTGCCCACAAAAAGATGGTGAAAGGGGGGAAAAATATATAAGACAATAAAAAGGCAAGATAAACAATCCAAGTTTCATCCTGTTTCATTTCATACATAACTTCCATAGCTATGCATGTGAAAAGGCATTTAATTTAAAGACTATGTCTATGTGACAAACTTGGGAAAATTCTCCAAAGGGTTAGCACACATTAATTAATTGATCATGTCATTAGATATGCCTCCAAGGCCTTTCTGCGAGGCTCACACATTCACTGTACCTAAAACAATCAACAAGATGATCGATTGTTAGCCCTGCTGCCTGCATAAATGAATAAACTATCACTGGTCCAACAAATCGGAACCCGCGCTTCAACAAATCCTTGCTAATGGCTTCAGCTTTTGGGGTCCTCAGAGGCACATTTCTTGGGTATCTGTGTTTGTTAATCACTGGTTTGTAGTTCATATAACCCCACATAAAGCTACTGAAAGACCCGAATTCATTGACAATCTGCACTTGGAAAATGAGTGTCAGTTTCCAACCCAATGCATGTCACAAGAGATTGGTACAAAAGTTGTATATATTAATATACGAACACATCCATGTTTCAAACTTGCCTTCATTATGCATTTGGCATTGTCTAGTATGCACCTCACTCTGCTTTCTGCTAACATTATTGCTTTATCTGAAGATATCTCCAAGATCTCATTCTCTCCCATTTTGGCAACAATCTTAGGATCAAATCCCGCAAATGCTTCTCTATGTTATCAACCAAATATAACATAATTTCAGTGCAGATTAGTGTTATATAGAGCTTTTAATAATAATATAAAAATAAAAAGTTAGTCAAGCTTAGAGTGGAATCATATTCATGAGTCAGATGCCAAACAAGGATACCTTAATAGTTCCTTTCTCTTTAAAATTTCAGTCCAGTTGTAATCCATTAACATTCCCGACAATGCGAGCAGCTCGAACAACTGACTGTTTTGATAAATAAACAATTAAAATTTGGCATGATGTTTTGACTTTTGAGAACTTATATTAAGTACAAAATTAAACATTAGAGCCGACTTACTTGTCATCATAAACTGGAACTCCCCAGCATTCGTCATGAAATGCTACATAAACCTTATCTGCATTGAACATTATGTTAATCTCCACAATTCCTTGTGAAAAACACATATTTGCTCGTAGAAATTGATGTCCTTAAATAAGGTAAATTCTATTTCATTAATAGTAAAGTAGGTACAGTTAACTAACTTCTGAATTAAAACTATTGATATAGGACTTAAACATCAGTGTGGTTGGGACCGGAATGCTATAATATTAATTTTTGTTAATATTAGGGCAAATACACAGTTGTAACAACCCCCATAATGGCCATGATGAGGACATTTTATGAGCTAGGCTTCGCATTTTCAATTCCTGCGATACTGAACTATCAACCACTAGATAGAGAGTCACTGAAGCTTGAAATATTTTAGTTTCTTCTTTATTAAGTATGACTTCCTCTATATTCTTATTTTTTCAAGTAGATAAAGATAGTCTACAACCTAAAACCCTGCAGCAATTTCAAAGTTTAGCCATGAAGCAACATGTCACCTTTCAGGGTCAGACTCTAGAAAATTGAGAGGTTCTATTGTAGACGCTCGAAATATTTCTTAACAAGAAAAAATGTTACATGTGTACATTAATCTGTGGATTTCCATGGCAAATCTTCTTATGCATTGAACTCTTTGCTTACATGCTAACAAATTCATCAGATTGTGCATGAAATAAAACTATTATAGACTTGCAAAGTATTGAGAGTTTTAAGAAACTGCACCATAAGATGCTAATTTCAGTAAAACAAATATGCAGTCAGCAGACTCCAAAAGTCTTGTTATTAACATTTATTTCTAGAAAAAGTGTACAAATAATTAATTTTGACATGACATTTCATCTCTATATATATATAGATAGCTTACCACTGTTCTTTGTGATCCAGTTACACCTCCTTAACTCCCCATCACTAGAATCCGGATACTCTTGGGGCTGTTGTTGAACATTTTTAGCCACGGTGACTTCTCTCCTTTCAGTCTTCTGTGAAATCAAGCGCAGTGCCAATGAAATCTTCTGCTCCAGTGGAGAACCAGAGTCACCTGTAAGGGAAGAGTCGTTGGAGTTCTGTGACAAGGACAAAGATACAGATGATAAAGATAATGATGAAGTGCTCCTCTGAAGGCCAATTGGGTACACTTTCTTCAGGTGTTTAGACAATAAACTCTGTGCTGGTTTCTCCTTCTCTTTTGGACTTCTGTTCTTCTCCAGAATGTGTTTTCTTGCAGTTGTTTTAGACATTCTGGAGAAGATAAGGAGAAAAGTACTTTTGTCTATGGTCTTAAATTAATTTGGGTGGATGTAAAGGTGGGTTGAGATCAATAATAGTTGGGGTTTTAAAGTGTAGGGAGAGACCCCAAGGAGCTAGATCAACTAAGTTGGTGAAGTGTGAGTTTCATTATGGATTGCCATTTACTTTTGGTTTATTTTTTAAGCAAAAACTAGAGTACTACATTAATTGTCAAATTTGAATGGTTTCTATGCGGAAAAGATACTTAATTACTAGGAATTTATAGATTATTAATTGGACCCCTGAGTTTATAATTTGACTAATCAAAAAAATTAAGCATATAAAGTGTATTGACTCATATTTCTTCGTATAAGAATGATCTCCAAGTCTATTTCCTTATACTTGCAAATTGCGGTAGTTATACAGGGATTTTTTCTTCGCAGGTAGGGTCCTAGGATCAAACAAACTTAACTTTATTATTTCTTCATAGAAAAGTTATGAAAATTGAAAATACTTAAATTGTAGAATGTGGTTAAATCGCCTTTATATTGATCTTTTGAAATATATGACAAATTATTATAATGTTGATTCAATAATATTATCGAAATTGAATTAGTACAAATTATTGGATGGATACTATGATTAGATTTAGCTACCAATCCGGTCGCTTAGACTGGTTCAATAACCTTCAATATAATAGTTGTGTCAGCATCATTAGTCTATTAATTATTTTCTGTAAGTTCCTATTTTAGGCATCATCAAGGGTCTTGATCCCTGAAACTAATCATGTATAATACAAAACCTTAACCTAATCAATAGTGGACAAACTACAAGTCTGTATTTATATATATATATATAAAATAGAAAAAAGCTCAAATAATTGAGTCAAATAAATGAAAAGGCTAGCTTAGCTAGTAACCAATGCAAGCAAGTAATTAAAGTGGTGATTCAACTGAAAAATATGCCAA
Organism: Boswellia sacra; assembly: GCA_013180625.2. NCBI lineage: Eukaryota > Viridiplantae > Streptophyta > Magnoliopsida > Sapindales > Burseraceae > Boswellia > Boswellia sacra. Next base: position 176,892 of record SNVD02009315.1, on the reverse strand, counting down.
TTCTGAAGGTGCAGTGACAATGGCAATGGCGATAGCTATAGCAGTGTCAGGATGAGAAGAAAGTCTAAAAATGAATAAAACATTTAGTTGTAGTGTTTGTCTCAGTTGAAGTGCAATGTGTCCTATCAAATTAATCTTAACTTGTACTCCTTTATATTCCACGAAGTTCTGAGGCATACCTATTGCCTGCATAGACAAAGAAATTTCATCCACAATTGTTCCTAGTTTTTCCCTCATATTGTAATGTTTTAAGTTGGCCAAAGACTTGTAAATATTGGGGTTTGTTGGGAGCAAAGTCATGGATTGTCAAGGTGCAACGTAGTAGGCCAGTGATGTGCCTGCGCCCTCTTAAATAAACTCACACTTTCACACCACCAATTGCACAGTAGATTGCCTTTCTTTTTCTCCTTTATTTGTAGTTGCTTTTGGCTAGCTATTAGGTAATCATGCCGACCTTAAAAATATATTGTTGAATTGATATGCAGAAAGGAATATTTTTTATCTCATCAAATGATTATTACAAATTTGATACCACTTTGCTGGGTTCTAGGAATTTTATTTATTAGAGGATTGTGAGGGGACTCTTGAGAATATTAGGAAGATTTAAAGCATCTTCTAATAAATTTACTTGTTGAGTTTTGTACTCTAAATCTTTCAATAATTTGGCCCATATCTTAACCTAGTTCTTTTGATATAATGATTTATACACTACCTAACTCTTGGTTCATAATTGCAGTAGCCCTAATAAAATAACAATAAGAGGGTTTTATTAGGGAGCTAATAATGAGATTGGATTAATAACTAAAAAAATCTACACATTAATAAAACAATATTCTATGTTATCCGATTCAATATTCTCCAAAGCCACGTCGTCTATAATTCTATTTCGGGATAATTCTATAACGCCCCCAAAACGAAGTCTATTTTTCTGCTGCGGGATAATTACTACATTCAAATAAAACCCATGCTTTAGTCTAATAAAGTACACTATATTTTTCATAAAATATAATTAACCCCCAACAAATGAGCAACCTTTTTTTCACTCCGTGAAAGTTAATGGATAGAACAGAAACAAGAATCCTTTGATGCATGCACTTTGTAGCTTAAGAAGATGATGCAAAATAATTGGTTAGCAATTTCCTGTGGGAAAAATGGCAAAATGGCATCGCCAACCGATATTGTAGGTTGTGCACAAGAGGGAAGAGACATGAAATGTAGCGTGTTGATGCGTCATGAGAGTAAATTTTTGTTGATGTTTTGTGATTTGGGGATAAAATTGATGATATATTTTTTTGGTTATTATATTTTTAAATTGTTAATTTGAGTAAATTTTTGTTGATGTTTTGTTATTTGGGGATAAAATTGATAATATATTTTTTTGGTTATTATATTTTTAAATTGTTAATTTGGGGGTTGGTTTTACCCATGGAAGGTATAAATAATGGGTTCATTTTTTTGTCGGGGGAATATGTGAGGTTTTAGGTTAGTTAACGAAACTTCGAGGGTATTCTGATGAGTAGAATTTAAAACATCCAAAAATTTAAGTAACGTTGTCGTAGTTCGAAATTTACATATTATATTATAGCTCTTGTTTGACGTTGATAATATCCTATAAATATTTCAGATAGAATTCAACATTGTCCGGCAAATACGTTAGATACCATTCAACAATCCCACGTTGAGCGTCTGTATCGCAAACATACGTTTTACAAAATTTTTTACAATCAGTCCATGTATCAAAGAGGTCCGTAAATAACGTTATTTTTATAAATGACCCGTATAATTATCCCACACTGTTGCTGCTAGCTCACCGTCAACCTAAAGCCCTCGCGCTCTCTTATTATTGTCTGGACTTCAAAAAATTGCCGGGAAGTTAACGGCTTTCTTAAACCCTAATTTTTCTAATTCCATCATCTGCCCGCTTTCTCTCTCTCCACTCCAAAACAAAACCCTTGAAAATTTACCTGGAAACAAACAGAAAACGCTCATTTTAATGCTTAGCAGATGGACTCTCCTTCATTTCACAATCAAACGACAAATCCTCTCCCCTTTCTCTTCCTCGGTTTTCTTTAAACCCTCCGTCACAGCAGCAGCACTCGCTAGTGAAGAACCCACCATTGTCACCGGCTCTGTTACCTCTAGTGATTTGAATTCTGGCGACCCAGTTGGCCTTATTGTTGGAAATATAAAAAAGTTAGGGTTTAAGGGATTTGTTGATGTTGGGTATTTGAGAAATATTATTTTGAAGCTAAGTGAGTCTCAGGTTGACCGGATTATTGATCACTTTACGGTTGAGAATCCGGATTATGCAGTGGTGTTCTTTGATTGGTTGAGGAGTGAGTACGGGTTCAAGCATTCACGGGTTTCAAGGTTTATTGTTGCACATGTTTTGGCAGGAAAAAGGAGGTTCAAGGAGCTGAGGTTGGTTTTAGAGCAAATGCTGCAAGAGGAAGGTAATATATTTATTATTGTAATATTTTTTTTTGTTCTATGTCATGCAATTCTTGTATTGGGATGAAAATATGTTGTATTAGGTCTCAAGTAGAGAAATGATTTGAGCTTTGTTTTAATTTTCTTGGGAATCAGAGTAGCTAGTAATATTGTTAGGGTTTTGGCGTTTGATTGCTTGAAAGTTTTCTGGATTTTGCTGGGATTTATGTGTATGATCTAATGTTTCTAGATTTTAAGCTGGTTCCTTATGATTACTGAGTAATTAGTAAATTGGAAACAATAGTTTGCGTTCTCTTTGCTTTTATATTTTAAACAATGTTGCTCATTTTTTGTTTATAGATTTCTGTGATTTCTGCTAGGCTCTGGTTCAGCTTCTTCACTTTGTGAGTTGCTCTTAAATGGATTCAGGGGTTGGGAGTCTAACAGAGAGGTATGGGATATGTTGGCATTTGTTTATTCAAGATATGAAATGGTTCATGATGCCCTTTTTGTTCTTGCAAAGATGAAAGAAATGGACTTGAAAGCTTCAATTCAGACCTATAACAGTCTATTGTACAATTTGAGGCACACTGATTTCATGTGGGATGTATATCATGAAATCAGAGTCAGTGAGACTTCTCAGAGTGCGTATACTAATTCGATAATTGTAGATGGCCTATGCCGGCAGTCCAGACTACAAGATGCAGTTTTGTTCTTTCAGGAGACCGCAGGGAAGGAGCTTGGGCCTTCTGTTGTTTCATTGAATACCATCATGTCTAGGTATTGTGAGCTGGGTTTTGCTGAAGTTGCGAAGGCTTTCTTTTGTATGATGCTAAAGTATGGTCTACATCCTGATGCATACAGTTATAATATTCTTATTCATGGTTTATGTGTAGCTGGTTCCATGGAAGAAGCATTAGAATTCACAAATGACATGGAGCGGCATGGGGTGGAGCCTGATACCGTAACCTACAGCATTCTTGTGAAAGGATTTCATTTGCTTGGTTGGATGGGTGGAGCCTGGAAGATGATTCAGAAAATGTTAATCAAAGGTTTGAATCCAGATCTTGTTACCTATACAGTTCTGATATGTGGCCATTGCCAGATAGGCAATGTTGAGGAAGCATTAAAGTTGCGAGAAGAGATGCTTTCTCAGGGTTTTCAGTTGAATGCCATCTCATACAGCGTACTACTCAGCAGCTTGTGTAAAAGTGGACGGATTGATGAAGCATTGATGCTTCTTTATGAAATGGAAGCAACTGGCTTGAGGCCAGATCTTGTAACATATTCTATTCTTATTCATGGTCTCTGCAAGCAAGAAAAAGTCCAAAAGGCTATCCAATTATATAACGAAATGTGCTTAAAAAGAATCTCTCCTAATTCTTTTGCAAATGGTGCTATACTTCTGGGACTGTGTCAGAAAAAAATGATATCGGAGGCAAGACTCTATTTTGATACCCTTACAATGAGTTACTTGACACAGGATATTGTTTTGTATAATATTATGATAGATGGATACGCAAAACTTGGTAATATTAGGGAGGCTGTACGGTTGTACAAACAACTCTCTGAAAAACGGATTACTCCTAGTATAATCACCTTCAATTCTCTCATTTACGGGTTCTGCAAAAATGGAAAAATAGCTGAAGCTAGAAAGTTTTTGGATATCATCAAGCTGCATGGACTAGAGCCAAGTGCAGTGACTTATACCACTCTTATGAATTCATGCTGTGAAGAAGGAAACATGCACAGTTTGTTTGAATTGCTGCAAGAAATGAACACAAAAGCTATAGGTCCAACTAATGTCACTTACACGGTAATTATCAAAGGACTTTGCAAACAGTGGAAGCTGCAAGAAGCTGTCCAGTTACTTGAGGATATGTATGCTAAAGGTTTAACTCCTGATCAAATCACATACAATACCATCATCCAGTGTTTCTGCAAATCTAAAGACATGAGAAAAGCTTTTCAGTTACTCAATCAGATGTTACTGCATAATCTTGAGCCTACGCCTGTTACATATAATATTCTCATAAATGGCCTTTGTGTATATGGTGATCTTAAGGATGCAGATAATCTACTGGTTTCTCTACAGGGTCGTAATATCAGTTTGACAAAGGTTGCTTACACCACAATAATCAAAGCACATTGTGTCAAGGGTGATGCGCATAGTGCAGTCATGTTCTTCCGTCACATGGTGGAGAAGGGGTTTGAAATTTCGATAAGAGATTACAGTGCTGTGATAAATAGATTGTGCAAAAAGCTTTTTGTTACTGAAGCAAAATCTTTTTTACGTATGATGTTGTCTGATGGTTTTCATCCTGATCAAGGAATTTGTGAAGTGATGCTTAATGCTTTTCATCAAGATGGTGATTTCAATTCAGTTTTCATACTGGTTGCTGAGATGATAAAATCTGGCCTAGTTGCTGATAGATTCATGAGATAGCAACGATTGCGAGACATCCTGTCTTCTGAAAGAGCTGTTAGTGGTTGATATGGAATCTTACTGCATGAGGTATTTTATTTCATACTACGTATCTCGTATAATCATATTCATCTACAGAATTGAAATCAAGTGTTGCTTATGAAACCCATTAAATGCTTTTTCTACCACTTAATATTTATAAGTAAAGAGATGCTATAAAGTTGACAACATGTATAGTGAAATTAAGATTACATAATACCTGAAATGTAATTTAGACTCCTTCATAAGATTTTTTAGTTTCCCTTTTCCTTCCTCCCACATTGTGTATACCATTTCTCGCTACTGAGGTCTTTGATGTTAAATATCTTCAAAATAAAATCACTTGACCCTTTGTATTCTTGGTATACAGACCCTGAGGTGTAAACATGTGAATCCAATCCATAAATTTGTTATTTTCTCACATAGGCCCAGAGCCATACAAGGATCCATATGTTGAGTGGAATCCATCAATAAAATTAGATAAGATAAGAGGGGAATTATTTGCATCCAGATTTTAGCTACACACTCATTTATTCGATAAACCTCATACTAAAATTTATACATCCACCTTAGTTCTAACTTTATGAAAAGTAAATATTTATATAGAATCATTATCCTGAATATTCTTTTCTATTTAATTTATACACCCACTAATCAACAAACATCTCCTTCTATGTCTCTCCTCTCTTTATAAATCACCAATTCTCTACTTAAATCTTTATAGCAGTTCATCTAAATCCTATCTCTTTATCTCGCTATCTTTTTAACATCTTTTCGAAAGCTCTATTACAAATTTTGGTAGAAAGAGTCTTGCCACCACTTTATGTATTTTGCATGGGTTATCTACTTATCTTTTGGATTACTTGATTAGGTTTTACTTAGATTAGGGTTTTTTTGCCCGAATATTTTGGGGTTTCACAGTTTGAGGCTTGGCATTAAGCTTTTTTGCCAGATCAGGAACACTAAGTCATAGGCACTTCTGTGAATAAGTTCCCTTTGTCATGAAGCAGGTTCTTGCAGTCTCCATTATTGCCTCAAATTCTCAAGAGAACCATATGAAATGCCATAAAACAATTATTCTTTTCAAATATGTAAAATTCAATAATTTTCATCAAATCTTGATTGAAAAAAAAAAAAAAAACAAATAGGGCTTATAACATGATAAATTTACAGTAAATAGATATGTGTAGTTACGGGGGTAAAAGAATATTTAATCATATTTTATCGTACTTAATAGTAAATTGATTAAGAGCTGGTGGATGTAAAGAGCATAACTTAAGATGAAAGTAGTCTTATCCTAAGATAAATTGTAATGACTTATATGGCATCTTGAATCAAGGATCAATAGTACAGTTATATTAACTCTATATAGATATATATTTTTCTTTTAATTTCTTAAGAGATGTTTATAGACATGGGTTCTCATGGAACTAATTACATTCACCCCTCTGAGATTAGGTTTATCAAAGATAAAATTTTTTGCAATATGTTATTCTAATCTTTCTTTCTAATTCACCGATTGTAAATTTGTATAGAATTGATGAGCTGATTTAACTATTCAAATTCATGAAAATTAAATTTAAAGATGATTTTCTTTCGGTGCCAACAAAGCTTGTTTCAAATGTAAACATTTGGTCCTTTCTGAAAAACCAAGAAAAAATGCTAACTCTCTAAAGTTCCAGCAAAGTGGCTATCGCAGAGATTATCGTTATTATTAATCAAGGAAAATAATTCATAATAAAGGCAAGATGACCAGAAAAATCTGTATTCGAAAATAAAAATTTATGTGCTATCTGTTTTTCTAAAAAAATTATTAAATTTTCTAAAAGATTGTAGTGATTTTAATTCAGACTCTTTGTATATTTATTTTAATGTTGTTTGTTTTGCCCTTTCCTTCTTTCCATCTCTAAAAATGTCAATGATTCTAAAACAATGGCTATTTTTCTCATTCTTTGATTTTGCATTAGCCATCAGTCAAAGTTGTCTTGCTCATTTCATGTAAAATTTCTAATTGAAGTCTAGACGTTTGTATCAGAGAAATTCTGTTGCATTAGTGTATCTTTAAATTTCGAAATGAAAATTGATTATATTTTTATAAAATAGTGTAGTTTATAAGCAAATGGATGGTATGGCCTCCAAATCTGTTAACACTGAACAGTAATAGAAGTTGAGAAGACGGTGGTCACTCGCGCGCACAGTCATACCACCCTTTTTCCTTTTAGTCACAGCCAACATTACTCAGCCCAGCCACCAGCCATCCTGGTACATTTCTTCCCATTTCACTCTTGACCCACCAAACTTCATTTCTGTTCCCTTCGCTTCCAGTCAATGTTTCCAACAGGGACCAATATACATTCATGGAGGCATCTGATATGATAATTAATGGGACCAATACACATTACTCACCCCACAGCCACCAGCCAGCCTCTCACCGATACATCTCTTCCCATTTCACTCTTGACCCACCAAAGTTCACTTCTGTTCCCTTCCCTTCAGTCTGTTTCCAACTGGAACCAATACACATTGATGGAGGCATCTGATATGATAATTAATGGCCTACCTTAAGTGGGAAGCTGAAGTGTATCTTTCTCTGAAAGCCCAGGAGTAAATATCACCAAATTAAGTAATATCTGCATGCTGCAGAAGTGCTTAGTCAAACCATAACCTAAACACGGCGCCTCCTCTCACCTTTTGTCTCTCACTTATTTGGAGACAGCTTTTGGTGGTTGATATGGTTTCTTACCGCACTGAGGTGTTATAATAAGTCATTCTACATATCCCTTATAATCATGTTAATCTGCAAAATAGAGATCCAAGTTTTGCTCATGACAAACATTAAATGCTTTTTCTACTACTGGACCTTAAACCCCAAAAGGTGTAGAAAACATTAGAGAACTAGGCAACTCTGCAAACCCTTCTGTCATGTTTGCTCTTGGCAAGTTTTTTGACCCCGTTATCCATTGGTTTAATTCCCATTCTAATCCTCCTGTTGCTATCATCTCTGATTTCTTTCTCAGGCTGAAGTCTACACTTTGCTTGTAAGCTCAACATCATCAAAATGCTTTCTTCTCCACCCGTGTGCTTTTGCCATTGATTTTTTATCATTGCCGGGATCATGTTACGAAGTCAAGACTTTGGATGTTGAGTTTCTTAATTTGCCAAGATCTCCAACTTTTAAATCTGCATTTAGGCTCTATAAGGAATAGGGTTCTGTTTTGGACTTCGTCAAAGATGACTTGGCTGCAAATACTTCAAGTCGGGAAATATTTTGAGGATATGGAAGGTGGTTATTTGGATTTCCTGGAGAGGAAAATGGGTCATGACCGTGTTTTTGGTATTATTGGCCCGCTTTGTTTGTTGGGTACGGCGTCAAACCATTGGGATGACCTGAGTTTGAGTCCAAATGACCCTTCATTGAAGCGGCTGGATGGGTGCTCGGATGAGTCTGTTCTATATGTATGCTTTGGCAGCCAAAGGCCATTAAAAGAGATCAAATGGAGGCTTCGGCATTAGGGCTTGAAAATAGTGGGATCCGATTTATGTGGGTTGTTAAAACGGATATGACCGGACAATTGGAGGAAGGATACCGGTTGATGCCGGATGGGTTTGAAGAGCGGGTGACGGGTAGGGGTAGGGGTTTGATTGTAAAGGGATGTGCTCCTCAAATAGCAATACTAAATCATAAAGCAGTGGGTGGATTTCGAAGTCACTGTGATTGGGACACAGTATTAGACGTTATAGTAAGTGAGGTGATGATATTGGCCTGGCGTGTGGAAGCTGACCAATTTGTGAATGCAAGAATAGTAGTTAAGGAAATGGGTGTCGGTATTAGGGTCTGTGAAGAGGCTGACTTGGTGACTGATTCAACAGAGAGCTGGGGATGGTAATTTCCGAGTCTGTGAAGGTTAGAGCCAAGGAGTTGAGAGACAAGGCGATGGCAGCAGTGAAAAGTGGTGGGAGCTTTGCCGGAGATTTGGAAAAGCTTGCTAGAGTTGAGAAATCTTCAAGTGAAATAAGGCTTACAATTTTTTGTGGAACATTATATGAGACCAGGAATCGTAATATTCCGAATAAAACAAAGACAAATTGCATTCCCTTATGATCTATGCGACTTAGAATTTAACGACGTGCAAATAGAGAACTCGTTGGATTTGCACCTCTATTTCAATTTTTCCATCTGTCTTTCCGCCACATTTTTCTTTTCACTTTGTTGCTTGTCTAGATACTTTATCGAAAGCATGATAATTTTTTATCTTTATACCACACTTCAACTTGACTTGTAAATTCTAACCAGCATTTGTAGAATTTAGGCTCAACCTCTCTCAATTGAAATTTATATTTAAATTTTTTTTGAAAATGTATATCATGGGAAACAGAAAAGTAGAGAAAATTTAGATTCAAAAGTAATGGAACGAAAAGTTCATGAAATATTAATTAAAAAAATTATTTTCAAAGATCAATATTCATACACAAACATAAAATCTAAATAATTAAGAGTGGTGTCAAAACCCTACTTCCGACAGCAAATTGAAGGCTTAATTATATAAACTCTTAGCTTGATCAAATAACAGAAAACATTATGAAACAAGTACAAGACACGTTTTGGGCACCCAAACTTGATCAAATCTTGCAAGTACAATCATGAGCTCATGAGGCATGCCTTATCTTACGTGTAATAATGTGTTTTGTACTCGTCGCATGTTATCCGATGCAATTCATAATTTTAATTTAAGAAAAATGTCACGTGCTATCTCAAAGTAAATAAGAAGTATAAAAATTTGTATAAAAGTTATAAATATTTATAATTAAGAGTGGTGTCAAAACCCTACTTCCGGTAGCAAATTGAAGGCTTAATTATATAAACTCTTAGTTTGACCAAATAACAGAAAATATTATGAAACAAGTACAAGACACATTTTGGGCACCCAAACTTGATCAAATCGTGCAAATACAATCATGAGCTCATGGGGCATGCTTGATCTTACGTGCAATAATGTGTTTTGTACTCGTCGCATGTTTTCCGATGCAATTCATAATTTTAATTTAAGAAAATGTCACGTGCTATCTCAAAGTAAATAAGAAGCATAAAAATTTGTATAAAAGTTATAAATATTTATAAAAAAAGTTATCAACTAAACAAAAAATTTTAATTATTCTAAATTTATATAAATATTGTAAATAGATATAAAAATTGTAATAGATATATAAAAATTATAAATCTTATTCATATACTTTTCAACTATTTACATGTGTTATATGCTTATTTTATAATTTTTATATAAAGTTTTACAATTCTTATTTGTTGGTTATCAGTACCCTAAATGTACCACAGAATGACCATTATTTAAATATGGTCAGATCACATCTCGAAATGTTGTCGGTTTCAATTTTCATTATATAATTTAATTTTTTTATTATTTCTGTTAGTTTTGACAGCGTATGGATAGTTAATAATAACTTAACTGAAAATAGTAAAGTAAAATAGAACAAAAGATTTTACGTGGTTTGATTATAAAACAACCGACATCCACGGACAACAAGAGTTGCACTTTTTTTATGCTATATGTGTTTATACTCAGACTTAAGCCTCTTCGCAATAGTAGACACCCGCTCACTTAGTAACCTAATATATGTGAACTTGATCACCCTTGATCACAACCACAATCCTTCATACACTTTTCTGATATTGCATTTCGTAAACACGTGAGACTTAACTACACTTAGTTCAGTTAGACATAATCAACGTAACTATTACAGAATCATGTAATTACTCAACTCAATTAAGTTTACACGATTCAATAATCCTTACAAATCAGATCTATGCACATACTTAGCACACATGAGTCATGCATAGTCTTAACTCACTCAAGCATCAAGCTTTTACAATAAAGAATATGAAAATAAATACACTCAAGTGCACTTCTCAATTCTGCACACCCACGGTCAACCCTTGAGTGCATGCCCTTATATAAGCTACGTAATCAGTTATATAAGTCTTGTAATAAGCAAATCTAATCATTATCAATTCCTTGCAAAACTAAATAGGATGATTAGATAAAGATCACAAATTATACGAAAGCATATCACAATATTCTAATCCAAATAGGTGATTGCAATCAATTAAGATAATTAACCAATTAGGATAAGTATAAAAAATATCTCAATCTTAAAAAGCTTTCCAAAAATCAATTGATCAAATATTTTCTTAAAATAAATATCTTATAATGCATTAGGAAAAAGAACACACATGTTTTTATCACAACTTGACAAAAATAAATATTGATCACATGTATTGCACATGCATGAAGTTTACCACGTGTCACATTGACACTAACAATCTTCCCCGGTGGCATCTTATAATGAAAACATTCACATATTTCTGAGAACACAAAATCCTGCATCGTCAAGTGTCATACAACTGAAAACAGAATGTAAACATTTAGTCAAAAATTAACAAAAACAGGATTACCCAACTTTCAATTATAATCGACATAACTTAAATAACTTAACTAAATCAACCAGTACCTGCACATAAATAGTTATCGACACAAAGCATCAACAGCTTGCAATTTGCAAACTGGATTGCAATAAGTTCAAATCAAAATATGAAAACTACATTATAACACACAAATAAATTACCCCCCTAAATGGGAAAAAAAGTCCCTCTTACTTAAATCAAACATTAAACCTGCAAACATCACATTTTAACATCCACATAACAGTTCAACCAAACACCAATCGCCGCAAGGTTAAATGTTAACCAAAAATCAAAAAGCAAAAAGCTAAGCACAGAAACATCCAAAAAATAACTAGTACTACTCCCCCTTGGTTTCATAACAAGTGCCAAAAACTAGCAGGGAATCACAAAGTGTAAAAACAAGCAGGAAAAATTAAAAATAATTTTCAGGACAGCCTGTCAGACTTGCACACAGGCAATTTTGATAGTTGTCTAGGGCGCTTTTTGTATCTTCCAACGGTAGTCTTGTATCTCTTAACCACAGTAGTTGGAGAGATTTCCACAGGAGTTGGAGTAGGAGCTGGTGGTTTTAGAGTTTCATCCACTGATTTTGAAGAAATTTTGCTGTGTGGAGAATCATCTGCAGCTAGTTTGACTTTCTTCTTACTTCTTTTTTTGTCCTTCCTCTTCTTTTTCTTAAATGATTTTTCACTACTTGGTCTGCTCTCGAGCTTCTCTTTCAGACTTCGCAGCTTTGTCTTGATAACTTGATTTTCCTGCACAAGGTCAGTTAAAGAAGAAGTGATTAAAGTAAGCTGCTTACTAATAGCAGTCATCTGGTCTGGCTTAGGGGTCTCCTCTATCTAGGCCATCTCAAAGGAATTTTCTCCCCCTTATGAGCATTTTTAATCCTAGTCATGAATCTTTTCTTGATGGTAAGAAGAATTTCTTCAATGATTTCACTATCCTCTAGTTCAATCTCATTTTGCATTAATAAAGCATGAATCTTGCAGGGTAAAACAAGCAGTTTCTTATGAGATTGTTAAGTTGCAATTTGAACAATGTAATTGTACATCCACAAGCCAAGATTAATTGCCCGATTTGTGCAAAACACAGTAAAAGAATTTGGCTCTATCCTTTCTAACTTTGTTTTGGTGTATGGATGGAAACCAATTATCTTATGTAATCTTATGCAACACATGATATTTCATAATCAAATGCTTTTGATCAATGCCATTATGTGGATCCCAATGAATATTACGACTCTTAGTTAGCTCATAAGTAACCTCACTCATGCTCAATTCACTACCAACAGGGTGTTGAATACCAATTGGAATTTCATAAAACTGGTTTATGATATTTGGAGAGATTCGAATCAATTTTCCTTTACAATAAACCTTATGGTAATAATATCTCCTAGGATCATCAATGCAGGGCAATATATTGGCATAGAATTCTTAGACAAGAGATTTTACATGAGGGGTTAGATTTGTTAACGTTCCATCCAATGCCTGGATTCAATCACCTCTCTAAGTTGATATTCATCAAAGTCATCGACTTTGATAGGTCTCTCCACACGAATTTCTCTCTTGGATGTATGTCTTCTATTCCTTGTCTCATTCTCTCTCTTCAAGAACTTATAATTGCGAGGGTTTACACGATCCTGGACTTTACCAAAATGGCATCATCGTCCTCACTCATGGCTGGGTCAACTACAACTGGTGGATTTGGAGGCGAATCTGGTTTTACTATTGATGATTGTTCTAGTTCTGTCAGAGATACATTGAAGTTACTCTCTAAGGATAGCTTTCACACATCATAACTGTAGCCCTCTTTGTTTTTGATATTAAATTATCAGTAAATTTAAACAATCAAAGTAGCCCAACCATGCTTAAGTTGAAAAATTAACTAATGATGCTGCAGATGCAAATTAAATAACACAATATAGCTTTTATGCAATAACTGACAAATGCCAATGGCTTTTCTTAGTTTTTCAAATCTTAATGCATCAAGTGCTTTAGTAAGTAAGTTAGCTAGTTGATTCTCGGTAGAGATATGTTCAATGTGGCTTGTATTGGATTCAATAAGCTCTCTAATAAAATGATGCCTTATATCAATGTGCTTAGTTCTAGAGTGTTGGACTGGATTTTTTGAGATATTAATCATGCTAGTGTTATCACAAAACAAAGTTATAGAATCTTGATTAATACCATAGTCACTTAGCATTTGTTTCATCTAAAATAACTGAGTGCAGCAACTCCAAATAGCTATATATTCGGCTTCTGCAGTTGATAATGAAATGTTATTTTATTTCTTATTGTGCCAAGAGACCAAGTTATTGCTTAATTATTGCCTAAGTAAAAGCAAACTCCTGAAGTGTTTTTCCTATCATCAATGTTCGCTGCCCAATCTGCATTACTATAACCTGCAAGACATGTATTTGTGTTATTAGTAAACCATATTCTAAAATCAGATGTCCTTTGAACATACTTGATAATTCTCTTCACTATTGATAAATGTAGTTCTTTCAGATATGACTAAAAATGAGCACATAAGCTAACACTAAAACTGATGTCAGGTCTGCTTGTAGTTAGATACAGGAGACTTCCAATCATGCTCTTGTGAAGGCTTGAATCAACATCATTACCTGCATTTTCTTTTGTTAGTTTGATGTTGGTACTCATGGGAGTCCTAAACGCCTTGGCGTTGTCAAGTTCTAATTTCTTTACTATTTTTTTAGCATACTTTGATTGTCAAATAAAAATTCTACTTTCAAGTTGCTTCACTTGTAAACCAAGAAATAAATTCAACTCTCCTACCATGCTCATCTCAAATTCCTTCTGTATTAGCTCAACAAATGCATTAGCTTTGACTTTACTAGTGGAACTAAAGACAATATCATTAACATACACTTGATCAACAATGAAATAACTAGAAGCATGTTTAATGAATAAAGTTTTATCATTGCTTCCTCGAGTGTAGCCTCTTTGAATCAAGAAGTTAGTCAATCTCTCATACCAAGCTCTAGGAGCTTGTTTCAAACCACACAATGCTTTGTGAAGCTTGCACAGAAAATTTGGATGTCTAGGATCAACAAATCCCTTGGGCTATTCAACATAAGCCTCTTCATTAAGATACCATTCAAGAAGATTGTCTTAACATCCATTTGAAATAATTTAAAGTTCAACAAACATGCAATAGCAAGCAACAACCTAATGGATTCAAGTCTAGCAACAGATGCAAAGGATTCCTCAAAATCAAAGTCTTCAATTTGAGTATAACCTTGTGTAACTAATCTAGTTTTTTTTCCAATAACTTGCCTATTTTCATTAGTTTTATTCTTAAAAATCTATTTAGTTCCTATAACATTTGCATCTTTTGGTCTAGGAACTAACACCCATTGATAGGTGTCTATTTATGTATCATTTTCATATCAATTCATCTATCTTTCTTTGCTATAATCCTTGGTATTTTTATGTTTTTGTGTGGTTTTGATGTTTGTAGGAGTTTTGGAGCAACTTGCACAAAAATGGAGTAAAACCCTTCATTTTCACCTCTGCTAGTCAACCATCTTCTCGGATTTAATTGTATTGATATACAATGAACCCGATGACATATTATATACCGTTGGAAAGCTCTCGAAGTCTATTTTCTGGAGAAATTTACGGTTTATAAATCCATTCAGTGTACCAAAAGTTGTAATCAAAACAGTGTGAGAAGTATAGAAATGTAATTCCACAAATCACTGTAGCATGTATAATACGGGACACTGTAGCAGGTTACTGTAGCAGAGTATTTAAACACATTTTAGGGTTTTATTTTCATAACTTGAAGAGGGGAGAACGTGGTGGAGGCTGCAGCTCTGGAATTCTTTCATCTCCTGGAGTTCTTGAAGGAGAAAGGAAGCTTGGAAAGAGGAAGAACTACAATCCAAAGAGAATTACATCAAATTTGCTAAGTTTTTCCCTTCCCTTTCATTTTCTGGAATGTCTCCATGTTGTATTGTATTTACCACGTTCTTAAACATGTGTAACTGAATCTGAATTGGTTGAGGGTGATTTCAAAGCCCCTGATATGGTTTTTGTAAGTTGATTGTGCAAGAAGTTGTTATCCAATTCTCTAATTGAAGTTGCTTGTATTTTCCTATATCTAATGCTTATGATTGCTTGCTGGATTGTATTTCGAATAGCCAACTGAATATAATCTGGTTGTTGTCTATTGCTAGACTAGAAATCTTGATCCGTAATTGTCTTGAATTTCTAATCCTTAGTAGCAAAATTGTGATCAGAGATTGCAATTGGAGAATACAACCTAAGTTAAATAATCCGAGCTTGTGTGTTTATTGCTTAGATCAACCTATCTTTCTTATCGTAATGCATCCATTGAATTAAATTTAGAGAGCTTGTTCTAGGTTGTTTAATGGATAGAGATTAAATAAAGAGCCTGTTTTATTTAACAACAAAGTAAGGAAAGATTGGGATAACAGAGCTTGTTGTTATCTACGGTTGATAATTTCAATGCTGTAATTGGATGACAATTCTACAATTAATTCGCAAATCCATATCTTGTGGTAGAGAAGGATCCCTTAACCAGTTTCTCTCATTAATTTTTCACTCAAATTAACTTTCTGTTTTGTTATTCTTCATTTGCATTCTTAGTTCATTTAGTTAATCATTCAACAAAACCCCCCTTATTTAGTTTATTGTTGCTGGAAAATAACAAATTCAATTAGAATCAATCCTCGTGGGAACGATATCTTACTCATCACTTTATTACTTGTGCGACTAGTATACTTGCTAGTTTCGAACGCATCAAGTTTTTGGCGCCGTTGCCGGGGATTGATTTTCTAATCGATTTGTTATTTTGTTTTCATTGTTGATTCGTATTTTGTTTGTTTTTCTTTTCTGATTGTTTGTGTTTAGGCGACATGGCAGTAAACTTCCAACAATTAAGTAGCCGATTTGAGCCACAATTACATTGGAGTGTAAATGAGGTAAGCATTCAGAACATTGAACAACAACTTTCTGAGCTAACTTCTCTTGTGGAAAACATGGCTGTAGGAGATATGCAGAAATCTTATGCATGTGGGATATATTCTACCATGGAGCATCCAATCGACATGTATCCAACTTTACAAGAAGTATATATGGAACGAGTCAATGCCATGGGTGGATTTCCAGGACAACCGAGGCAATGGTATGATCCCTTCTCTAATACTTATAATGCCGGATGGGGAGATCACCCTAATTTTAATTACTGGAATCATCAACCAATCGCCCCAAATGTCATACCAAATCGGCCACAAGGTTTTAATCGACCTAGAGTGCAGCAAACCATTTCAAATGCAACCACCACCAATGCCACAACTAGCACCACAACCAGCTCCAGAAAACTCAGGTATGTCACTCCAGGATATTGTTAATGCACTTGCCACTAACACAATGCAATTCCAGCAGGAAACTGGGGCAAGTATCCAAAACCTGGCAAATCAAATGGGACAATTGGCTACTAGCATGAGCAAATTCGAGGGCCAAGGCTCAGAAAAATTATCTTCTCAAACGGTGATCAATCCAAGAGAGAATGCTTGTGTGATAACTTTGCAAAATGGAGAGCAATTAGATGTCCTGCCAAAGAAATCACAAACTGATGAAGAAGATGACACCACTTCCACCATGAACAAGACATCATCCTCTAAGGTAAGTCTTAAAACTGCTATTCCTTCTTATGTTACTCCTCCACCTTTTCCTAGCAGATTGGCAAAATTGAAGAAGGAGGAACAAGAACAAGAAATCCTGGAAACTTCTCACAAAATCGAGGTAAATATACCACTTCTGGATGCTATCGAGCAAGTACCTCATTATACAAAATGTCTCAAGGAGTTATGCACCAGCAAAAGAAAGTTAAAAAGAAATGAGAAAGTAAGTGTGGGGGAAGATGTTTCAGCTGTATTGCAAAGGAAAATTCCTCCAAAGTGCAAAGATCCAGGTACGTTCACCATGCCATGCACCATTGGTAAAACCAAGTTTGAAAGAGTTATGTTAGATTTAGAAGCATCTATTAACATCATGCCATATTCTATTTATGCTTCTTTAAATCTTGGACCTTTTGCGGAAATTGGTATTACCATTCAAATTGCTGATCGTTTTAATGCATATACCAAAAGAGTTGTGGAAGATGTGCTTGTGCAGGTGAATCAATTGGTTTTCCCAGCAGACTTTATGTTCTTGAAATAGAGGATGAGACATCTCCTAATCCAACCGATTCTTATAGGGAGACCATTCTCGAAAACTACTAGAACCAAGATTGATGTTCATGATGGCACTCTCACCATAGTGTTTGATGGCAAGGTGATCCGTTTCAATATTTTTGAGGCAATGAGGTACCCTAGTGACTTATATTCTGTTTTTGTAGTTGACGTTATTGATTCTCTACCACAACAATGTTTTGAGTTAACTCGCAAGAATGGATTGGATATAGCTATTAACGAGCACATAGGGACAGAAAATTCTAAGGAGTCAGAAATTTTGATACAAGTGTCCAAAGAAATGGAGGAAGTTGTGCAAGCTTAGATGAGACCATCGCAATAACCACAAATAGGTATGATGTTTCGTACATTCAATTTCCTTTATCTAATGAGAAAATTCTTCCTTCTGTGATGACAGCCCCTGCCTTGGAGCTTAAGCTTCTTCCAGATCATTTGAGGCATGGATTCTTGAGTGAGAATGATCCTTTGCCAATTATAATAGAAATGGGCCTTGCACGAATACAAGAAGAGAAACTCGTCCGAATACTTACAGACCACAAAACAGCTATTGGGTGGACGATTGCTAACATCCAAGGCCCAGCCATATGCATGCACCAATTCTTGTTGGAAAAAGGATCCAAGCCCACTAGAGAAGCACAGCGGAGATTGGACCCTGCCATGATGGAACCAACGTCGGGCTGAGGACGTTAAACCAAGCGCTTATTGGGAGGCAACCCAATGTTTTTGAAAAATAAATAAAAAAAAGAAAAGAAAAATAAAATAAGGTAATAATGATCAATTTTTGTGTCTCGAGGAGATTCCTTTCGTAGACCATCAAATTGACCAGGTTTTATCTCTCTTTGCCATCTGTCTTATTTGTTTTTATATTTTTTTTACTTGTTTTTTTTACGTTTGTTTGCTATCGTGTTGTTATCTCTTTTATGTGTCTTTAGTTTCGTTTCTGCTCTTTTCTTTTCCTTTGTTTTGTTTAATTTGATTATTCCGTACTTTGAACTCATTTGTGCAACAGCTTGAGGAAACATTCAAACGAGAGTTGAAGCCATTGCCCGAAGGTTTGAAACGTGCATATTTGGGAGAAGAACAAATTCAATCGCATTATCGGTAATATCTCTCCTTTTCTCCTCTTCAATGGATGCCGATATCTTTCTATAGAACCTTCGTAAATATTTCCCTTCACTTCCTCAAAATGCTGTGTTTAAAATTTATAAAGTACGGATAACTAGACTTGGGCATTGATGCTCCTAAATGTGCCTGCTGATATCCGATGGCTTATCGAAGCCAAGGTGAGATTGTCCGGTGAGCCTGACATTAATCTAGCAAAATACATGCCTGGTCTAGGAAAGAGCTACTACGCCAAGAGGCAAAGAGCGAAAAGGTTACAAGTATGTTATAAATGTGCCAGATGGAATTGTAACCAGACTTGTCGTTCATTAGGTTTTGCGTCCAGGAATAGAGAAGATAAACTTTCATTTATTAAGAATGGTTTGAGTAATGAGTCGCTGGATAATGTTTTGGTAAATCTCGAGTCACATTCTTGTGGACTTGTTCAGCGTGAATTGCTTAATCTATGGACACAATTTCGTGATGAATTGCAGTGTTATAGTCTAGGGAATCTGACTAAAAATAACCCTGTTTGCCAGTTTATAAGAAAACTGGATGGGAAGCAAATCCCCGACTCATAGAAGGCGTTTCAGCCGGTACTGGACGTAAAACCAGAGGAAGATGTGAGCCACAATCACAACTACGTGTATATTTGAATGTGTGTTGTTGTTGTCGAATTTTATTTCTTTCTTGTTTCGTTTGATCTGATTATCAACGTTGTTTTTGTGTTGTTGTTGTTTGTTGATTTTGTTTGTTTTAATTTCAAGTTTTCTTTTTGACAAACCATATGACTACCCTATGATATAAGCACACGTGGGAGACAAGTGTGGAGGTTTTGTCAATCTCCGCCGAAAGTATATCTTTACTTTTCATACTTCACGTGGGAGACAAGTGTGGCGGTTTTGTCAAACCCCGCCGAAAGTATATCTCCATTTTTCATGTTTCACGTGGGAGACAAGTGTGTAGGTTTTGTCAAACCCCGTCGAAAGCATATCTCTTTTTTTCAAATCTTGGGGCGATAAATCTGCATCGAGCAACCCCCACCGAAATTATGTCCCCATGTGTAAAATTTGAGAGTTTTACGTGTGTGTATATATCCATTCTCCATATTTTCAAATGTCATTATTATAACCTATCTTACACTTGAAAAGCATATTACCTAACGTGCATCATTGTCTTACACAAGGTTAGATCACTTGTAGAAATGGAGAAAACACCAATTCGGCGATTCCAAAATATATGCGTATTTTGTGGATCGCAATTTGGTAAAGATGGAGACTTTACAACAGCAGCTCTTGATCTTGGTAGGACATTAGCTGCGAGGGGTATTCATTTGATTTATGGAGGGGGTAATCTTGGGCTAATGGGGTGTGTGTCAACAGCTGCATCCCTAGGAGGGAGCAAAGTTCTCGGCATTATCCCTTAACCATTAGCTATACGAGATATCGTAGGCAACACAATCGGGGAAGAGTTACAGGTCTCTAGCATGCATGAGCGTATTGCACATATGGTCATTAAATTTGATGCATTTATAGCTTTGCCTGGTGGCTATGGTACATTAGAGGAGATATTTCAAATTACCTCTTGGGCACAGCTAAACATCCATCGGAAACCCATTGGTTTGTTAAATGTCAATAATTTTTTTGATGGTTTGTTGTCTTTTCTTGATCAAGCTGTAGAAAAGAACTTCATCTCACAGTCGGCAAGGCAAATCCTGGTTACAGCTTCAACTGCAGGGGAGTTAATTGATAAACTCCAAGAATTCGTCCATTCGCCAGATCCAACAACGGTTCGGATAGATTGGTTTGGAGAAGGCAATAAAAGGCGTAGACTGGATTTAACGCTCCATCTGTAATCTATATCTATTGGTTTGCTTCGTTTTTGTTTACTTTCTTTTTAGTGTGTTTATTTGAGATTTTTCATGTCATTTCTTTTGAGTTTTTTTTCAGGTTGTTTCTTTCGTCCCAGGTAATATTTTCTAATCTCGGTTTTTAGAGTGGTGGCTTAAAAAGTTCAAGTTCTCTTGAAACGCATTCTGGATCTCTTCAATCCATAATGGCTGAATAAGAAGGCTAACTTCTAAACTTTTAGACCCATTCTAACTAACTTGTTTTTGTTTGCTGACTTGTTGAACTTTATTATTTTATGAGTGAGTTTAGTTTTGCGTAATTTAGAGTTGTTATGTGTTTTTATCTTTATCAGTTTTGATTTAAAAAAAAACAATTGTGGAAAAACCTGAGAATGGCAGAATATGGGGTTTCTTTAACTCTTGAAACGCATTCTCTCTAAATAAATATGTAGTTTGTTTATTTCATGTTGTTTGAAGTGTCTTGTATCTTGTTTTGTTCTTTCATAATAAAGGTATATAGGCGGGAAACCTTAAGTCTGCGGGCTACTGGTCCTAAGGATTGTTGAAATATACAATCTTGACTCAGGTGTAACAACGCCACGTACCTCTTTTCTTGCATTTATGGGTCGATGATAAGATAATGATTGAATTAAGAATAACTCTTGGAAAATGATAAATGATGCATGGATCTGTTTGCTTGAAATGTCTATTGGTTTTCGCTTTGCTTTTGATTCCTTGCGCAACATTGAGCACTGAGCTATTATCACTGAGTTATTTGTTCACTTAGAGAAAGTTTATGAAATTTAAATGTTTCTTCAGATTTCAATGAATTCTAGAACTTGTTGATGGTCACTCGAGGCGAAATCCTAGACTGTGCAACATTGGGGAAATGATTTAGGCCATCTTTGGACCGTTTGAGCATTAATAGCCAACCTTGACTGAAATTGATCCCTAGTTACCCCTTTGAGCCTTTGTAAGCCTTTTTCTTTGTTAACTCACTAAAGATTTCCTAACCTCAAATGAATTTGTTCCAAACAGTTTATCCCTTACCTATGAGCATGTAGATCATTCACAATTAAATTTTGAGCTATGTTCTAGTTTTGGGAAGTTAGAGGAGGTTGGGATGTGTCATGAGCAATGCAAGTGGTTCTATTGTGTTTGAAAAAAAAAAGAAAAAAAAAGTCAATCTGTACTTATCGTCCACGTACTTACACATTGAGGACAATGTGTTGTTTAAGTGTGGGGGAGGGGAAGTGTAATAAAAAAAAGAAAAAAAAGAGAACAAAAGAAGAAGAATAAGAGATCTATACCCTTACGTGTTTTTAAAAAGAATGAAACAACAAAGTGTTGGGGTGTAGTTTTCTTTTGTTTTCTGCCAAAAAAAAAAGATTTGAGTGTTCTAAATAAGTTTGGGGGAGTAACCTGGTGAATTGAAATAAAGTTGTGTTATAGGGTTGAGCTCTACATAGTCTTGAATGATTTATGTGTTTGTGGTTGATTTTAGCCAAATTATTATCCTTTATCATACCTTCACCAAGCCAAACGTTACAAGCTTAATAAAGTCCTACTTGATCCTTGGTGTTGTGCATGTCTACATTAGTGGAGAGTGACTTGAAAAGCAGGCCTATGGAGTTCATTTATACACACATCTTCAATATTAAATATGATTCATTTTTATGTATAAACTCATCCGGGTTACAAATTATTAGGTGAGAATGGCTCTATATACACACACTAGAGGAATTGAAGTAGAGCGAAACTAATCTTTGTAATGAGATTCTTGATCAAGTGCATTATTTTGAAGTTTTCCTTGGGTTATAATTAAGTATAATCTTTGAGGCCCATTTGCAAGCTAAAACATGTGTGTTTTATTTTTTTTTCTTTGAATATGTTTCGATTTAGTTTTGTTTCATATCATCGTAGTTGCTCGAGGACTAGCAAAGTTTAAGTGTGGGGGAATTTGATAGGTATCTATTTATGTATCATGTTCATATCAATTCATCTATATATGTTTCTTTGCTATAATCCTTGGTATTTTTATGTTTTTATGTGGTTTTGATGTTTGTAGGAGTTTTGGAGGAACTTGCACAAAAAATGGAGTAAAACCCTTCATTTTCACCTCTGCTAGTCAGTGATCTTCTCGGATTTAATTGTATTGATATACAATGAACCCGATGACATGTTATATACCGTTGGAAAGCTCTCGAAGTCTATTTTCTGGAGAAATTTACGGTTTATAAATCCATTCAGTATACCAAAAGTTGTAATCAAAACAGTGTGAGAAGTGTAGAAATGTAATTCCACACATCACTGTAGCATGTATAATAGGGACACTGTAGCACGTTACTGTAGCAGAGTATTTAAACACATTTTAGGGTTTTATTTCATAACTTGAAGAGGGGAGAACGTGGTGGAGGCTGCAGCTCTGAATTCTTTCATCTCTTGGAGTTCTTGAAGGAGAAAGGAAGCTTGGAAAGAGGAAGAACTACAAACCAAAGAGAATTACCTCAAATTTGCTAAGTTTTTCCCTTCCCTTTCATTTTCTGGAATGTCTCCATGTTGTATTGTATTACCACGTTCTTAAACATGTGTAACTGAATCTGAATTGGTTGAGGGTGATTTCAAAGCCCCTGATATGGTTTTTGTAAGTTGATTGTGCAAGAAGTTGTTATCCAATTCTCTAATTGAAGTTGCTTGTATTTTCCTATATCTACTGCTTATGATTGCTTGCTGGATTGTATTTCGAATGGCCAACTAAATATAATCTGGTTGTTGTCTATTGCTAGACTAGAAATCTTGATCCGTAATTGTCTTGAATTTCTAATCCTTAGTAGAAAAATTGTGATCAGAGATTGCAATTGGAGAATACAACCTAAGTTAAATAATCCGAGCTTGTGTGTTTATTGCTTAGATCAACCTGTCTTTCTTTTCATAATGCATACATTGAATTAAATTTAGAGAGCTTGTTCTAGGTTGTTTAATGGATAGAGATTAAGTAAAGAGCCTATTTTATTTAATAACAAAGTAAGGAAAGATTGGGATAACCGAGCTTGTTGTTATCTACGGTTGATAACTTTAATGCTGTAATTGGATGACAATTCTACGATTAATTCGCAAATCCATATCTTGTGGTAGAGAAGGATCCCTTAACCAAGTTTCTCTCATGGATTTTTCAATCTGTTTAAATTTGCATTGTGTTATTCTTTACTTGCATTAATATTTCATCTAGTTAATCAATCAACAAAACCCCCCTCATTTAGTTTATTGTTGCTGGAAAATAACAAATTCAATTAGAATCAATCCTCGCGGGAACGATATCTTACTCATCACTTTATTACTTGTGCGACTAGTATACTTGCTAGTTTCGAACGCATCACCCATATACTTTGTTTCTTTCAAACTAATTTAATTCTTCTTGCATTGCATTTATCCAAACATCTTCTTTTAAAGCTTTATTGATATTCTTTGGTTCTATTAAAGAAACATGACAAGTATGACTTATCATATTTCTCACGTTGTTTCTTGTTTTCATTGTGCTTTTTGGACTTCCAATAATTAAAGTTGTGGGATGTGCTTTTTGAATCCAAGAAGATGGATCTCTTCCAATACCAATATCTCTTATTTGATTTCTATCCAGATCAATATTATTTGATGGTTCAGTTTTTTCTGAGTTAATTATAGTAGTTGTATCAGTTGTAACTGGCTCTATCTTGTTGTATGTAGCAACTGAGTTTGAATGTTCTGTAATCTCTACATTCTCTGTCAAATTGATAATATGTTTTTCCTGTGAATAAACTGAGAAATCATTAGTATCATCAAACACCACATTGACTGATTCTATAATGGTCTCAATCCTCAAGGTATAAACTATAAAAGCTTTGCTATTTGTTGAATAACCAACAAACACTTTTTCATCACTTTTAGCATCAAACTTGCCCAATTGCTCCTTATCATGCAATATAAAGCACCTGTAATAAAAAACATGAAAATATTTTATGTTAGGTTTCCTTCCTTTTAGAATTTCATAGGGGGTTTGTGTTGTGCCATGTCTCAAGAATACTATACTGGAGATGTAACATGTTGTATTAATGGCCTTTGCCCATAGCCTTTTTGTTAGTCTCTTGTTGTTCAACATGACCCTTGCCATCTCTTGTAAAGTCTTGTTCTTCTGCTCTACCACTTCATTTTGTTCAGGTGTCCTTGGAGCTGAAAATTCATGAGATATCCTATGAAATTTACAAAAATCTGCATAGCAAACATTTTCAAATTCCTTTTCGTGATCACTTCAGATTTTTATGATTCTACCAATATTCCTATTTTGTTCATTCTCAAGTTTAACACATAGGTTCCTAAAAACTTCAAAAGTGTCAGATTTTTCGCGGATGAATTCAACCCAAGTAAACCTTAAAAAATCATAATCAACAACAAAAACATACTTATTTCTTGCAATGCTCTAAATTTGCATAGATCCCATGAGGTCCATATGCAACAAATTTAAAATCTTAGAAGTGGTAAGGTGTGTGTTAGAGCTATGTGATCCTCTTATCTGTTTGCCTAACTGATATGGTCCATAAATATCATCTGGTTTGTCATTAAGAGTAGGAACACCCTTAACTGTACCAATTTTAGTTAATTTAACTAAGTCTCTGTAGTTTATGTGTCTCAACTTTTGGTGCCATAACTCTAAATCAGATATTTTGACAGAAAATGCATTAATGTTTGTTAATACGAAGCAGTTATCTTTTGATCAAGTGCCTTCAAGAATGCAATTTCCATGTTTGTCTAAAACCATGCACTTGTGTTGAGTAAAATTTACCTCAAATTGATCATCACAAGTTTGGCTTACACTAATTAGATTAACTTTTAACCCTTCAATAAACAACACATTTTTCAGTTCAGGCAACCTTCAACACACAAGTTACCCTTACCTAGCATGTTGCTTTTAGCTCCATTACCAAAAGTGACTATCCCTTCCTTACAAGATCTGATATATTTCAAGAAGTTCTTGTTCCTTATCATGTGTCTTGAATATCTGCTATCAAAATATCAAAAATCATTAGCTGTAGGTTTTAAAGTAGTAAAAGCAACATTGCACACAATTACCTGTTTCTTAACCCAAACTGGTCGAGTCTTAGAAAACTGTCTAAACTGTCTATATTACTTATGTAATAATTTTAACAACTTGTAACATCTACGTCTGATATGACCTTTGACACTGCAGAAATAGTAAGTAGGAACAAATTTGATTAACCTTTCTAAATTTGACTTAAAAGAACTCATGGGTGAGACAAAAATTTCTTTACCTTTCGAGCTTAATTTTAAGTCACTTGAGTTTGAATCTGAAATGTTAGTTGAGGCTTTAATGAAAACTGTTTTGGAAGTTGAAGCAATATTACCTTCATCGAATCTCAAGCCATGCTTGTGTGTGCTTTTTCTCCTAAGGCCTAAAACTTGATCTAGTCGAGCTGAACCAATTTTAAGTTTATTGATGCATTTCTGAGCTTCTACAAGTTCAGATCTAAGTTTCTTAATCTCTTCATTTTTTAGGTTCATAACGGTCTCCAATTTACCCATATAGTCTTCAACATATGCCTTCCTACATCTGAGAACTTCTCTCTCTTTTAGCAGGTTATTGACTTGTAGCTTCTGTTTTTCCCATGTTTCATAAAGTGCATTATAAGCAAGTTATAGTTTCATATGATAATCAGCTTCCTCTTCTACATCAGATTCATCACTGTCTAATTTGTTCTGCTCAATTATGTCAGACACGACTACTTTGCCTTTATCAAACACATTACCAGTGAATGCTGCAAAGTTACTGGAATGTTCTTCTTCATCAGAATTTGTTTTTGAATTATCACTCCAAGTTGCAAACATGCCTTTCTCCATGCTTCTCTTGTAATTAGGACATTCGGATTGTAGATGTCCAAATCTCTTACATTCGAAGCACTGTACTTGGCCTTTCTTGTCAGGTTTCTCTTGAATCTTCTTGGTTGGTTCTTTAAGAAATCTCTTTGAGTTAAAGCTCTTTACTTTCTAGGCTCTCTCAGTATTTTTCTTCTTGAGATTCTTCTTCATATATTTGACAAAGTTCTTCATCAAATATGCAATCTGCTCATCACTTGAATCTTCACTTTCTTTCTTGTCTAAAGCGGCAGAAAAGGCAATACTCTTTTCCTTCTTCCTTGATTTTAGCCCTATCTCATACGCTTGAAGAGAACCTAGCAGTTCATCAACCTTCATAGTCTTCACATTATTGCTTTCTTCAATAACTGTAACCTTAGGCTGAAATTATCTGGTAAAGATCTAAGGATCTTTCCTACAATTTAGCCTCAAAATATTCATCACCAAGCATGTAATCAGCATTAGTTATTTCATTAAATCTAATATGAAAACCACTTATAGTTCTATCTTCATGCATAGTAAGATTTTCAAACTTTGAAGTCAAGGCAAGTAATTTTGAATCTTTTACCTTTTCTTGACCTTCATGCTTTACTTGAAGAATATCTCATACTTGTTTTGCAGTTGTGCACTTTAAGATCAACCCAAATTGTTGAATATTGACAACGCTAAAAATGTCATTGATTCCTTTAGAATTCTAGCTAGAAAGTCTATATTCGGCTTCAGACCATTCGTTTTCTAGTTTTTCAACTCGTTACCCAACTTCATTTATCTTTATTGGTGGTGTCCATCCATGAACAACGCTAGTCCAAACTCTATCATCAAGGGATTTCAATAAGATCTTCATTTTAACTTTCCAATAGGCATAAATCCCATCTTCGAGCAGTGGTAGTTGAGTGACTGAACTTCTATTTCGTAGTCCTTCCATACCTGCAAAAGCATTGCTTGATCTACACTTGTATGTCAGTGAACCTGCCCTAATACCAATTGTTAGTTTTGGCAGTGTATAAATAGTTAACAATAAATTAACTAAAAACAATAAAGTAAAATGGAACAGAAGATTTTACGTGGTTCGACTATAAACCAGCCTACATTCACGGGCAATAAGAGTTACAATCCACTATCCTGTATGTGTTTACACTCGACTTAGGACTCTTTATAGTGGTAGATACCCGCTCACTCACTAACCTAACTTATGTAAACTTGATCACTCTTAATCACAGCCATAGTCCTTCACACACTCTTCTCATGTTGCACTTTGTAAATACATCATACTTAACTACGCTTAGTTTAGTCAGACATAACCAACGTAATTGTTATAAAATCATGTAATCACTCAACTCACTTAAGCTTACATACTTAATAACCCTTACAAATAAGATCTATGCACATACGCAACACACATGAGTCATGCACAGTCTTAACTCACTTAAGCATCAAGCTTTTACAATAAAAAATATGAACATAAATACACTCAAGTGCAGTTCTCAATCTTGCACACCCACCCGTCAAGCCTTGAGTGCATGTCCTTATATAAGTTGTGTAATCAGTTATATAAGTCTTGTAATCAGCAAATCTAATCATTATCAATTCCCTGCAAAACTAAATAGGATGATTAGATAAAGATCACAAAATATAGGAAAACATATCACAATATCCTAATCTAAATAGGTCATTGCAAACAATTGAGATACTTAACCAATTAGGATAAGTATAAAAAATATCTATATCTTAAAAAGCTTTCCAAAAATCAATTGATCAAATCTATTCCTAAAATAAATATCTCATAATGCATTAGAAAAAAAAAACACATATTTTTATCACAAATTGACAAAAATAAATATTGATCACATGCACTGCACATGCATGAAGTTTGCCATGTGTCACATTGACACTAACAATTTCTACAAATGATTAAAAATAAAAGAAGAAAGAGAGATGGAGTCGAGAGAAAAGCAAAAGAATAAATGCAATAGAGACAGAATAAGTGGTTGAGAAAGAAAAGATAACACAAAAGCATTTTTGTCAAATAAAAAAACAAATAAAAGTTGAGTCTATGTAAGATTACAAATAGTTTGGTTCTATTTTTTTTTTAAAATCTTAATTCTT
Source organism: Boswellia sacra (assembly GCA_013180625.2). Lineage (NCBI taxonomy): Eukaryota > Viridiplantae > Streptophyta > Magnoliopsida > Sapindales > Burseraceae > Boswellia > Boswellia sacra. The sequence goes on along the minus strand of SNVD02009315.1, from coordinate 148,316 downwards.
AAGGTAGGTATATTTCTCTGTCAATTTCTCGTCCTTTAGTTTGGGAAGATTTTGGTCGTGTTGAAAACTTTTGGTGTTGCAATCATTCTAATGAAGGGTATGAAGTAAGAAAAGGTTTTTTCTCAAACATTAATTTTTACGTGATGGAAAATAGAAATTATTATTATTATTATTATATATATATATTAGAAGAGATGGTTGAGTGGATTTTGTTAATTCATTGTATTGAGTTATTCATTTCGAAGGTTCGAATCCTTTTCTTTTCTTTTCCATCTATCACTTGGTATCTTCTAAATTTGAATTTGGCGAACTTTTTTTTTCAATACTTACATATGTATTATAAAGAAAAGCTTAAGAAATTTTCTAATAATAAAATAAGGAATAAATTATTGTGTTGGAATAATATTTGGGTTTTTTTTTAAAACAAATAAATCATGTGCTTGAGTATTTTGATATATGTATATTCAAAGAATAATGGTAGTCATACAAACTTTTGTATAAACTCTTACATACAAAATAATGTGTCATGACGTAATTGAAGTAATAAAAATATAAAATATTCTCATTTAATGAGAGGTGATGAAATATGAAAAATGAGTAATATCACATTAGTTCATATACAGAGTTTGTAAGAGTAGTACTACTCATATCTGAAATAAATCTTAATAAAAATGAAAAATAATCTTAGTTAAAATTCATTATAAATTACAATCCTCTAAAGAATAATCATTATTTCTAGAAATCATAATTAATATACCCTAAAAAGAACTAACTTGTCCTACATTATTATGTAATGGGAAATTCTTTATATATATATATTATTTCAATATTTTGTTTATTCTAACACATATTAGGATGTAATGAATGATTACATATTTGAAGATTATTTCGCCATTGAACAGTGGTACACTTCCTAAATTTGGGAAGTTAAAAGATGGGTTTTTGTTTGTATCATTAAAATTGCTCTTTACCCTCATTTATTCTATACACCCATACAAAAGTTTTAAAATTATTTTCCTAATCTATAAGCCATCAAATTACATATCTAATCTCACCTTCTAAATTATTTTTCTTCTTCTATAATTATTATCTCAATAATTAAAGGTTTATTCTTGTAAATTTGTATGAGTCCTTTGTAATATATACACTAATATTGGACAATAAAGAACCAACATATTTATATATAAACAACTCTATATATGGACATACATACGTGTGTGTGTGTGTGTTAGGACAATGTCATGTGGACTGTCGTGAGTCTCATATCAATTTATATAGCATTGATGTGTTGGCATTTTGGAGAAAATAAACTTGAGATATTTTATATTATTTACAGTTAGGTAACACTTAACTAGATAATATCTCTAGGATATTGTTTTGTTTTGGAAAGTTTTTATTTTTATCTCACTTTAGGAAAAGATAATGATCTTGATAATTCATTGATTATTCCAAAGTGATATTGCTTTTTGAAAGTCTTCAAGATATGCAGGTCATTGATTGATATCAACAAGGTTTTCTTACTGGACATGAAGTAATATATTAGGAAGAGTTTTTATTTGAGTCCAAAACTTTTTTGATAAGCAAGCCGTTTTTCTCTTTGTGAGCTTGTAATTTTGAATACATTTATCACTTATCATTTGATGTGTGAATTGATTATCTCTTACAGAGATTGTTAACAATTTAAGGAAGACTCGAATTGTGGGAAGTAAAGTGCAGCAAGATTTTAGGAAGTCAATTTGCTACGGATATAGTTCTCGGAGAGAGAGTGTTGTTTATATATAATAAGTGAGTTTGAGTGAATGTGTGTTCATCAACTGTAAAGTCCTAGTCCTTATAAATATGAACATTATAGTGAATTACAGCTTGGCTAGCCGTGGATGTAGGCTAGTTTAGCCGAACCATGTAAAAACCTTTTGTGCAATTTCTATTTACGTTTATTGTTTTTATCATAATTGCTTTAATTTTGTCTTATGTAACTGAGTCTGTGGCTTTGGAAGCAGAGCACTAACATACGTGTGTACATGATGTCATTGTTCTTAAGCTATGGACTTTCACAAGCACAAAGGTTTAATCAGTCATCCACCTCTTCTTGATGAAAGCAATTATGGATACTGAAAGGCAAAGATGATGTTCTTTCTAAAAGCAATTGATAAACGAGTATGGAAAACTGTTGTTTACGGTTGGAGTCCACCCACTCAGGTTAATCAAGAAGGTGTAAGAGTTGTGAAAGAAGAATAAGTTTGGAATCAGCAAGACTATGATGCAGCTTAGTGGAATTCTAAAGCTATTCATTCCCTTTTCAGTGTTGTCAATCCAAAGACATTCATCATTATCTCTTCTTGCACATCAACAAAAGATGCTTGGCATAGACTTCAAAACAAGTATGAAGGTACTGTTTCTGTTGAGAGAATGAAAATTTTGATGCTTGTTTCCCAATTTGAAAAATTAAAACGCAAGAGGATGTGATAACTTTGGAATTTTATGCAAGACTTTGTGAGATTACAAATGCTGTTGCTTTGCTAGGAAAGACTTATTATGATGCTAATGTTATTCTAAAGATACTCAGATCATTGCCTGAAAAATATCAGGCTAAAGCTACTATTGTTTTTGATACTAAGAATTTAGATGAACTGAAAATTAATGAGTTACGAGGATCACTATAATCTTATAAAATGGCATTCATGCCACAAATCAAGAAGAAAAAATCCATTGCATTAGTTGCCTTATAATCAAAGATTGAAGAAATTGATGACAATGCAGAAACCCTGGATGATGAAGAAGTTGCTTTAATGGTAAGAAACTTCAAGAAATTCCTTAGAAAAATTCCAAGAAGAAGAATCAAGTCAAAGAATAGAAATAAGAGAAAAGTGCAGTGTTTTAAGTGTTCAAGGTTCGAACACATCAGATTTGAGTGTGCAAATTTAAAGAAGAAAGGCAAAGGTTTAAATGCTGCTCGGAGTGACAGTGATTTTGAAAGCAGTGCAGATGAGCAAGAGCAGTAAAATGGTTTTATTACATTTGTGGCCTCAACATTAGACAAAGGCAAAGGACTCATGATTCAGACAACTGAATCAATAACAACAGAGGTAACAAATGATACATAATCTATTTTTTTATCTTACTTATTATGAAGAATTGCAAGAAGCCTAGAATGATCTTCTTCATGAATGGGAAATTGAGGATTAAAAGAACAAAGATAATGAGAAGAAAATTCATGATATCATGAAAAAGGTTGAGATTGTCACATGTGAAAAAGTGTTTTTGGAAGAACATGTTTCTCAACTTGATGCAACCATTGAGAAATTGAAAATAAAGTTGGCTGAGAAAAATGATTTCATAAAATAGCATGAAGCCTCCATTTAGTACCTATCAAAAGGAACCAAGAAGCTTGATGAAATCCTGATTCAAAGAAGACCTAGCACAGTTAAGCATGGATTGAGATTTGAAGCAAACAACAAGGCATCCACTTCAAAAACAAATTTTGTGAAAGCATCTGGATCAGATTCTTCACCAAAATCAGATTCTTCAACAAAGTCAGACAGAGAAACACCAAAGTTAGGTAAAAAATCACAAAATTCTGGTAAGAATACTTCTATTCAAAGTTCTAAGAGTTCATATCATAGTGTTTTATCACATTTTATAACATCTAATGTGACTGTGAATAAGAAATTTTTTCCAATTTGTTACTTTTGTGGTGTTAATGAACACATTAGACTTAGATATTACAAATTCAATAACCTATTGTATCAAAATGAACAATAGCATAGGTAGTCATATAAAGCATAACAAAACAGGGTCAGAAAGAACAGTGATAGATGTAATGTTGCTTTAATTGTTCTTCATGCATCAACTGATGACTCTTGGTACTTTGATAATGGTTGTTCAAGACATATGATAGGTAATAAAGAGTTGCTAAAAAATTTCAGAACATGCAGTCAAGGTTCAATCACTTTTGTAGATGGTGCTAAAAGCAAGATCATAGGTAAAGGTAAGGTTGGCAATGGGATCGGGCAGGTCTGGGGTAGCAAGTACCCATCCCCACCCCGCTGAATTTTATCCTGCCTCCCAATTTAAATTTTATTAAATTATTTTATTTAAAATATAAATATATTTATAACCATTATTTAAAAATTATAAAAAGTTTATATTCAATCTACTTCATTAAAAAAACATACATACATCTATAAATTTTTAAAATAACATAAATATAATTTATTCTTAACCTAAAATAAAATACATATACACATGATTATATCCTAAAATATTTCATAACAAATCTGATTATTCGACAATCATTAAAAGTAATAAAAAAAGTTAATTTATATTAGATAAAAAAATATTTGTATAAATTTTTATTTATATTTGCATTGTATAAGCTAAATGGTGATTGTACTTAAACTTAAGAGAACTAAAGTTAATTTATATTATATAAAAAAATCCATTACCTATAAAGTTTATGTAAGTTTTCATTTTTATTGGCATTATGCAAGCTAAATGGTAATTGTACAAATTAGTTATATCTTCTAAAAAAATAGTGACCACTAATTACCATTTGATTTTATTAGTAATAATGTTACATACTCTATTAGAAATAATATTAAAAGTGTATTATTACTTCTAAACTAGTTAATTGAAAATTTTTCAAATAGTTGATAATACAATTAAATAATTTTTCAATAGCATGTTGATTTAATTTCAATCTAATAATAATAATAATAATATGATTGACATATACCAATTAATTAAACATTAATAATTCAATTAGTTAATTTGAATTACGATAAATCATATATTTAAGGTTATAAGATTGTTCTTATCGTATTTCTATTTATATATTTGAAAATAATGTATTAATTATATTAAAGGTATACATTTTGGAAATGATCTTGTTAATATAATTTAATTAGTACTTAATAATCTAAATCAAAATTGTATATATTATACAAATTTAATTACTATAACATACAAATATTTTATTTTGTCATTATAACATGACTAAATTGATATTAATATACTAAAAGATTCATAATTATTAATTAAAATGTGACTTTTGTCAAAGTATTTGTATTGTTTGTAAAATGATTAATTCACATATGTGAAAAGTTTAACAAATATAACCTAAAAAGTATCAAACAGTCTCAAATTTTTAAAACTTTACAAAGACATTGGGTGGGGCGGGACGGGGCGGGGCGGGGCGGGGAAATGGGTCCAAGGGGTTGGACCTGAACACAGACTCACCCTGACCAGGGTAAAATTATTTTACCCTGGTCCCCCCCAAACTATGCCTCGCCTCATTTCTGCGGGATACACTGGGGTCGTGATTCGGTAGGTCAAATTGCCATCTCTATGTAAAGTTACACTTTTTGTTGATGGTTTACTTAAGTTTATTGATGTTCTTTTTGCTGATGGTCTAAAAGCCAATTTACTTAGTATTAGTCAGATATGTGATATAAATATATTGTTAGTTTACTAAGAACAAATGCATGGTTCTTGATTTCAATAAGAATTATATCCTTGAATGCAGTAGATCAAATCATAGCTGTTATGTATTGATTAAACTGAGTGCATTGCATGCTAAGACTTTTGAGATTGAATTATGGCATAAAAAACTTGGACAAATTAACTATAAGGACTTAGTTAAATTAACTAAGACTGGTGCAGCTAGACGTGTGCATAAGTTTGAACATAAACTTGACATTGTGTGTGACCCATTTCAAAAAGGTAAACAGATTAAAAGTTCATATGCTTCTAATTCTTATCTTGGTACTTTAAAGATTCTTGAATTGTTACATATGGATCTCATGGGTCCAATGCAAGTTCAAAGCATAACGGGAAAAGTATGTGTTTGTGTGTGTTGATGACTATTCAAGGTATACTTAGGTAGATTTTGCCAAAGAAAAATCTGATACATTTGATATGTACAGAAACTTATATGTTAGGTCAGAGATTAAACAAAATAGAAATATTGGAAGAATATTCAGGATCAAAAGTGACGATGGAAAGGAATTTGAAAATGAAAGCTATGCAAACTTTTGCAAGCTTCATGGCATCACACATGAATTCTCAACTCTAAAGACACCTAAGCATAATGGAGTAGTGGAGAGGAAGAACATAACATTACGAGAGATGGCTCGAGTAATGTTGACAAGCAAGAGACTAACAAAGAGGCTATGGGCAGAGGCAATAAAAACAACATGCTACATCATCAACAGAGTTTTCTTAAGGCTAGGAACATGTCAAACATCTTATGACCTTCTGAGAGGAAGGAAAACTAACCTAAAATACTTTCATGTGTTTGGTTGCAAGCTTTATATTCTCAATGACAGAGAACAGCTTAGCAAATTTGATGCCAAAAGTGATGATGGAGTTTTCATTGGTTATTCCTTGAATAGTAGCCTATAGGGTTTACAATATGAGAATATTGTTTGATGACTTTGATGACTAACAAAGCGGCTATGGGCAGAGGCAATCTAATGTTATGTTTGATGACTTTGATGATTATGCGAATTCTCACATAAAGAAAATTTTGAAAGCTTTATTGAATCTACTGTTACAACTGGACCTAAATATGCAAAAAATCTAGAACTAGTTACACAGAATGTGACTGCATAAATGAAGATAGATGAGACTGAAATATCTGAGAGTGTTGATTTTACAAGACTAGGGATCCTCCAACCTGGATTCAAAAGGTACATCCTACCTGTTCTGTCATTAGTAGTCTTAAAGACAGAATAAAAACCAGAAGTCAAGCAGGGAACCATATGAGTTTTTCATGCTATGTTTCACTTGTTGAGCCTAAAACTACAAATGATGCTTTTAAGAAAGAAGCTTGGATTCAATCTATGCAAGATAAGCTGAATCAATTTGAAAGAATTAAAGTTTGGATTTTAGTTCCTAAAGCTAAAAACACTAATATCATTGGAAGTAAATGGATTTTTTAAAAACAAGAGTGATGAAATGGGCAAGTGATTAGAAAAAAGGCTAGACTAGTTGCTTAAGGGTATATACAAATTGAGAGAATTAATTTTGATAAGACATTTACGCCTATAGCTAGGCTAGAATCTATTAGGTTGTTGCTTGCTATTACTTGTTTGTTAAATTTCAAACTCTTTCAAATGGATGTTAAAACAGCTTTCTTAAATAGAATTTTAAATTAAGAAGCTTTTATTGAACAACCAAAAGGTTTTGTTGATCTTAAGCATCCCACTTATATGTATAAATTGAAAAAAGGCTTTATATGGTCTGAAACAAGCTCCAAGAGTTTGGTATGAGAGACTTATAACATTTCTTCTTGGCAAGGGATATACCAGAGGCAGCAATAAAAAAACATAAAGCATACACCTGTATTATTTTGGCTCAAATTTATGTTGTTGATATATGTTTGGTTCTACACTTTGTGACAAAACCAATGAGTTTGTTGAGCTTATGCACAAAGAATTTGAGATGAGTATGGTCGTTGAACTAACATTTTTCCTTGGACTTCAAGTAAAACAACTTGATGATGGTATTTTCATATCTCAAACTAACTACACAAAGAACTTAATAAAGAAATTTGAAATGGAAAAGAGCAAAGCAATGAGGACACCTATTGCTACAAATCTCAAACTCTCAAGGGACAATATAGGGAACAATGTTGATCAAAGTCTATACAGAAGCATGATTGGAAACCTTTTATATTTCACTGCAAGTAGACGTGACAAAAGTTTTAGTATAGGTTTATGTGCATAGTTCCATTCAAGTCCAAAGGAACAATATTTGGCAGTAGTCAAAAAAATAATTAGGTATGTTCAAGGAACTACGAAATTTGGAATTTGGTTTTCTAAAGAAACAAATTCATGTCTTACAGGTTGCAGTGATCTTGATTGGACTGACAACATGGATGATAGAAAGAGCTCTATAGGAAGGTGTTTCTATTTTGGAAACAACTTGGTGGTTTGGCATACCAAGAAACAAACTTCAATTTCACTGTCAACTGCTAAAGTGAATACATAGTTGCTGGTAACTATTGCACTCAATTGTTGTGGATGAAACAGATGCTAGAAGACTATGGTATCACTTAAGAATCTATGACAATTTTCTGTGATAACACAATTGCAATTAACTTCTCCAAAAGCCATATTCAACACTCAAAAACTAAGCACATAAACCTTAGGTATCATTTCATTAGAGAGTTAATTGAATCTAAAATAGTTTACATTGAGCATGTTTCAACTGAAAACTAACTAGCTGATCTGTTTACCAAGGCACTAGACTCATCAAGATTTGAAAAGCTAAGAAGGCTATTCGTGTTTGCTAGTTGCACAAATAAGTACTATTACAGTCATATATAAAGAATCTTAAGCATCATGAGATATATATTAACTTAGCATTTTATGAGTTGTTTTATTTCTTTCATACAATATAATGCTGATTAATTTGGTGGTATTTGATTATGAATATAGAAAGGGCTGCTTGTGTGTTAAGTGAAACCCATCAGTTGAAAGTAATTCATGTGTATATAAGAAATATACTTAGATTGCCCATTCAACATGAAAAAGGCTACCACCATACGTGTGTGAAGCCACATTGTTTTTGAACAAATTCAATTGAGATTAATTTTTGTGTATTTTGGAGATATGCTGAGATTGACCATTTAATTGAATTTTGATTTTTGTGAAAATAGCAGCATTACAAAGAAATCTATATTGATTCTTATTCAGCTCTGTTTATGCCTTGTTAAAATAAATCATATGATGTTAGGATGCCTTAGTCAAGATTGTAATAACTATTTCAATTATGTTATGTATGATTGTATATGTTTAATATTTTTCCAAACTCAGCCATGTAATGTCTTGTTTATGTCTCATGTGTACAAGGATGATGTATCAACAAGAAGGTTTGAAATTGAAATTTTGTTGAGTAGCAGGGCTCAACAGCATTCAATCTTGCATTAAATTTTGCCAAGCATAAATCTTAGCGTTTTAGTTTCTTGAGAAAATTTGAAAATTAAAATTAATTTTTGAGGAGGAGTTTGTAATTGTGCTATCCTAATATTGTTAGGATTCTTGATTTAAAGAAAATTATCTTTTATTTCCATAATTATCTTGATTCATTCCTTATTTGAATAGAACTCAACTTTCTTTGCTAGGATTTTATAATATGCAGACTCATGACTCAGCAATGGCACCAAAACTGTGATCTTAGTCAAGAATGATGGAACCAGCATTGCATGACTCATCGTCACAGTCATCGTTGCAAGAATCTACAATAGAGGAGTCACCAACGACTTAACCAGAGACTTAGGACAATGTTACGCTCTCACAAGATCAAGAATAAAGATGAAACCATGATAAAAAAGCATCAAAGGCCTAAATGAAGAAGACTCATAGCAATATGATCAAATGATCTTGCTAGAAGTGAAGATTATGAGATGCATGTCAATTTGATGCTCATGAGGGTTTAACCCCCTGGACAATAAGTTTGCTTCTGAAGAAGCAAAACAAAGGTATAATAAGTTTATCTCAGAAAGAGTTCTGTGGAGGGAAAGGTTTGTGAAGGTGGAGACATTTGCTACACATGGACTTGAAGAAATTCTTCAAGGCAGTGGACCAAATCAGTAATCCAATTTCAACTTCATGCTACATCATTACTTCATGAGTTTTATGCTAACAATGATGATACTGTGAATAATGCCTCTCAAATTAAATATCATATAGTTTATTGTAAAGGTTAGGACATTCATTTTTCTCCAAATCTGATGAATGATTATCTAGAAATACCTAGGGGATATGAACATGAAATTCATTCATTGAAAGTGACTAAAACTACTACTTGGAGAGAACTTGTTGGCAAATCAATTCGAGGCCAAGAACAAATTGCTCAGTCACAATTGCTACCTAGATATAGAATTCTGAACAAAATTGCTGGGTATGATTGGACACTATCATCCCATTCAACTGCCATTAGTTTTGATAGAGCCAAATTTTTGGATTATCTAGGCAAAAATAAGGATATCAATTTAGGACTTTGAATGTTTGATACCTAATAGGTGTCCATTTATGTATCATTTTCATATCAATTCATCTATGTTTCTTTGCTATAATCCTTGGTATTTTTATGTTTTTGTGTGGTTTTGATGTTTGTAGGAGTTTTGGAGGAACTTGCACCAAAGTGAAGTAAAACCTTTCATTTCACCTCTGCTAGTCAACCATCTTCTCGGATTTAATTGTATTGATATACAATGAACCGGATAACATGTTATATACCGTTAAAAAGCTCTCGAAGTCTATTTTCTAGAGAAATTTACGGTTCATAAATCCATTCAATGTACCGAAAGTTATAACCAAAACAGTGTGAGAAGTGTAGAAATGTAGTTCCACAAATCACTGTAACATGTATAAATACGGGACACTGTAGCAGGTTACTGTAGCAGAGTATATAAACACATTTTAGGGTTTTATTTGAATAACTTGAAGAGGGGAGAATGTGGAAGAGGCTGCAACTCTGGAATTCTTTCATTTCTTGGAGTTCTTGAAGGAGAAAGAAAGCTTGGAAAGAGGAAGAACTACAATTCAAAGAGATTTACATCAAAATTGCTAAGTTTTTCCCTTCCCTTTCATTTTCTGGAATGTCTCCATGTTGTATTGTATTTACCATGTTTTTGAACATGTGTAACTGAATCTGAATTGGTTGAGGGTGATTTCAAAGCCCTTGATATGGTTTTTGTGAGTTGATTGTGTAAGAAATTGTTATCCAATTCTCTAATTGAAGTTGCTTGCATTTTCCCATATCTAATGCTTATGATTGCTTGCTGATTGTATTTGGGGTGGCCAACTGAATATAATTTGGTTGTTGTCTATTGCTAGATTAGAAATCTTGATCCGTAATTGTCATGAATTTCGAATCATTAGTAGCAAAATTGTGATCAGAGATTGCAATTGGAAAATACAACCTAGGTTAAATAATCTGAACCTGTGTGATTATTGCTTAGATCAACCTGTCTTTCTTTTCATAATGCTTCCATTGAATTAAACTCAGAGAGCTTATTCTAGGTTGTTTAATGGATAGAGATTAAATAAAGAACTTGTTTTATTTAACAACAAAGTAAGGAAAGATTAGGGTAACAGAGCTTGTTGTTATCTACGGTTGATAACTTCATTGCTGTAATTGGATGACAATTCTATGTTAATTCACAAATTCATATCTTGTGACAGAGAAAAAACCCTTAACCAAGTGTCTTTCATTGATTTTTCACTCCATTTTACTTTGTGTTGTGTTATTGTGCATTTATATTAATATTTCATTTAGTTAATCCATCAACAAAACCCCCCATTTATTCTGTTGTTGCTTTTGAATAACAAATTCAATTGGAATCAATCCTCGTGGGAACGATATCTACTTATCAATTTATTACTTGTGCGACTAGTATACTTGCTAGTTTCGAACGCATCAATACCATTACCTCAACTGCCAAAATTTATTGTCGAAGATTACCTTTTCCATGTCTTATCATAGGAATTTGATAAAAAAAATGGCATTCAACTGGAGTCTAATGATGTTGTTGAGCCATTAGAGTCACCTATAGCAAGTGGGTTCATGGAAAGAGTGAGAAATCAGCAAAGAGATGTTGATGATGAAGAGGATCTAGAAGAAGAAAAAGAAGAGGTAGAAGGGGAGGAAGTTTAGCCCCCAACAAAAAGACCAATAGTGTCCACCGAGCAATCTTTGCACTCAATGCATGACACACTCCAAAATTTGACTAATAGTTTGACTTCTGTTTTGCAGCAACAAAACAAATCTCAGCAAATCAACAAGCGCTAATGCAGTAGCAAAAGAAATTTATGCTACAATTCAAGCTTACAATGATTTTCTTGTAAAGCATTTTACAGGTTTCATTTTAATTAAACAAGTTTCGACTCAAGTAAGTCTTTCAACTTCTGGAGTTCCCACAAGCCATTCCCCTGTTAAGCCTTCACAACATGAAACTCTAGTAATTTTTGTTTCTATTACAGAGATCCCAACTACTGTAGATCCAGTTCTAGTTTTTACAACTGCCACTATCACTACCATAACTCATAAACCAGTCACTTCACTAGCTCCCACTCCTATCATTGCAACTTTTGTAACAATTCAACTACCATTTGAGCTATATTATCAGCTCCTATTGCTTTCATAGATCCCTTTGTAGCTGAGCATATTACACAACCCACTCAACCTGTAGCTGAAAATATACGATCTTCAATGCCATCTTCTGCTGCATCACACTATTCTTCACCAGCTCCAAAAGACAACGACATTTCAACCCAAACTGTCGCATCTACTTCACTTTTGCAAATAGCAGAAATCCCTGCTGACATTACTGCTCAAAGAACTAAGAAATTTTAGAAGACCTTTGTACCTATCACAACCTCTTCCTCAGAGCAATCTACTCAGATTCCAACTCCTGTTGTACCACCAGCAAGACAAAGACCAAGAAGCAGAGGTGGTTTTTTCAAGTGTGGATTCTTGCCTAAGAGGTCTACTAGACATAACAAGTAATGCGACAGTTTGCTGCTGGAAGTTTGCATTTAGGAATGCAAGACAAACTTACGAGTTTTTTTTTAGTTTTGAATTGTGTTTTGGATTATGGGGGAGAAACTACTTTGGGGGAGTAGTACTGTTTATTTTGTTTTAACTCAGTTTCTATTCGCTTTATTGGTTGTTGGTTATAGCTTGATCTATATGACAATTGATAATGCTGACTGACCAAGTTGCTTTACAGGATATTTTGTAATTGTCTTAGTGCAACTCAAATCAGTTCTATAGTTATAATTTTGTTGTTGCTAACTAAGTTTTCTGCATAATTTGTTGTGTAGTCTCTCTTATAATATGTCAAAGGGGGAGATTGTTAGGACAATGTCACATGGACTCCCATGTGTCTTATATCAATCTATGTGGCATTGATATGTTAGCATTTTAGAGAAAATAAACTTGAGATATTTTATCTTGTTTACTTAACTGGATAATATCTCTAGGATATTATTTTGTTTTGGAAAGTTTTTATTTTTATCTCACTTTAGGAAAAGATAATGATCTTGATAATTCATTGATTTTTCTAACGTATATTGCTTTCCAAAAGTCTTCAAGATATGTAGTTCATTGATTGATATCAACAAGATCTTGAAGAATCCCTATTGTATAAAGATTTCTTACTGGACATGAAGTAATATATTAGGAAGAGTTTTTATTTGAGTCCAAAACTTTTTTCATAGCAAGCCATTTTTCTCTTTGTGAGCTTGTAATTTTGATTAGGTTTATCACTTATCATTTGATATGTGAATTGATTATCAACAAAAAATAGGCTTTTAATATTTAATATAAAATATAAAAAAAATTCATTGAAGTCATAATTTTTTATTTAAAATTTCATCATAATTTTGTATCGTTTATTCAAATTACTTTTGTTGGTATATTTTATTATTTCTTTTCATATTTATTTAAAGGCTCTGTTTTAGTATTTAAATAATTTTTCTAAATTTTTTCATAACTTTTTCATGTCTAAATTCATATTTTCCAATAGACATGGCTAAAAATAAAAATAAAATAACATTGATAAAAATAAAAAATTAATAAAGTAGATAGTTATAGAAACCAAAATTATAATAAGAATACTATCTTGATCAGTAATCTTGATAGAATGAGAGAGTTTGATATATGTGATTGAATTAAAAAGATAAGTATGTAATCTAAAAAGAGAATGCATATAAAATTAAGAGCATTAATTTGTATATTAATGTTTAATTTTTCTAATACTGCATATCAATCATAATCCTGGTGCTCTTTTGAAATTTGAAATTACATTTTAGCTTTAAGAAATAATCATACATTTTTCTAATTGAATTTGTTATAGATATTTAAGAAAATAATTTAATTTTGTATTTTAGTTAAACTTGAATTCCCGTAATAAACAAGAAACAATATTTAAGAAAAAATCTTTGAAAAGTGAATATTTTGTAATTAATTATGTCGCTCCATAAAATATGGGCCTTATGGATTTAAGCAAATGTTAAGGGCCTTATCGAATTTCAGGTTTGGTGCGTTAATGATGTAACATAAACTTTTAAGGCCTTAAGAATTTAAAGAAAAATTTGGGACCTTATCTGAATTTCAGGTTTGGTGCTTTAATGATATAACATAAAGTTTTGGGACATTAAAAATTTAAAAAAAAATTTGGGCATTATCTAAATTTTAGATTTAGGGCTTTAATGATGTAATATAAATTTTTTAGGCCTCAGTGACAGTTGAGGCCTTAGGTGATTGCTTCACTCACCTAGGGTTTGAGCTGGGCCTGAGAGGGAGCATGCAGTCTTGGGCTGGATAAGGAAAGACAATAATGCGAACGTAGGTGGAGCTGCGTTCAGAGCTTGACATGTCAACATCTGTTGATGGCAGCATCACGTTGACGTTAATTGTAATTGTCGGACATTAGTAAAGGCTCCCTGAAGAAAGAAGTGGTGAATGTTACACAACTTACACCATGAGTCTCACATCATGCATCAATTAGTGTTGATTGGGATTCAACGGAAGAAATAAGTGATGAATGTTAGATGCGCCACGAGTCTCACATCATCACGAAGTCTTAGTTGGGACTCTCGATAAGTCCCATATAGGTAGCCCACATATAGACTCAGAAATTTTTATGAAATAAATTAAAAAAGGCAATTCCCTACCGTATATGTTTGACTCCGAGCACTACCAACCCTGTATGCAAGGCCTGCTTAAAGCTACATGGGGCTAGGCAATAACTATAAATAGGGTCCTCAACTTTTTGTTAAACTACTAAAAATTTATTTTTTAAAAACATATTTTATATAAAATAATTTTTTCTTATGTTTTAAGATGTAAAATCAGTAATTAAATCTTTGTATTCAAGTTTTTTTTAATATTTTTTTGCCAATAAATAATAAAATTAATTCATTCAATCTTTTTTATGATACAGTTAATCTTATATAAGATTTTATCAATTTTAATTTAAAAAACTTAGTTATATTAAAGTAATTATTATTGATGCTGTTAATGATATTCTATCAGTAACATTAGCATTTGAAAAGAAAATCTATTTTTTTTCCACTCCCTAACTCCCTCATTATTTGATTTATTTTTACTGCATCTTATATTAGATAAATTTACGACAAAAACAATATACTTTAATAAAATTCCATTTTCCCCCTCAAGGTTCATTAAAAAAAAAAAAAAACTTCCCCTCGAGGGACATAGGAATTGAACATTGCCCATTTGAATTCAGATTTTTGTCATTAACTTAAAACGGTTAACTTGAATGGTAGAGAGGAGAGAGCATATAAAGCATGCTATTTGATCAAAATACCCTTATATCCACCCTTTTTTCCCCAATTTACCCCAAATATTACACAACTTGACTAAACTACCTTAAACCAAACCACATGACCCAATAATTCTCTCAGATTCTCGGAAAACAAACGCTCTTCAATCTTCAATCTAAGCAATGGCCCGTACCAAGCAGACTGCAAGGAAGTCTGCGGGAGGAAAGGCACCACGTAAGAAACTGGCTACCAAGGCAGCTGGGAAATCCGTTCCAGTCACCAGAGGAGCGAAGAACGTCACCGTTCCAGGCCAGGAACTGTGGCTTTAAGAGAAATCCGAAAGTAGCTCAAGACTTCAAGATTAATCTAAGGTTCCAAAGCATCAAATCATCCATCTCTATATGCAACTCTTCTGTCTCAGCATCTAACTCCTCTGCCTAACACGAATTTGCTTTTGGATTTGATTTTGGGTAAGTGTGATTTCCTTTTAGATTTGATTGAGGATTGAGGAAGAAGATTAGAAAGATTGAGGCGGCAATAAAGGAGCAGGGAGTGGAGGTGAAGTACTTCTGGGAAGTACTTTGTATCATGTTTGATGTTTTGCTATTTAAGTTCGATGAAATGCCGACTAATTATGGTGGTTCAAAGAGGAAGTTCAGAATTTGGAGGTGAGGAAGACGATTATGGCTCTGGAAGAAATAGAGAGAGGATAATGGAAGAGAAAGTTCAGTTGGTGGTGGGGTCTAGGTTGAAGATGGAAGGGGATGGGTTCTATTTGGGTTCAATTTTTTTCAACAATTTATAATAAAAATTAGTATTTAATAAGCTTAATATATTTTTATTATTTATTCAATAAATTTTTAAATATTATTGATTATATATATTATTTTAAATTATTATTGTTTCGAGCTTTATTATTTAATTATTTTTATCCCATAAATTTTGTTTTCAATTTTACTTTTACATTGTTTAATTTAACAAAAAAAATCTAATTTTAGGGTTAATTTATAATTTTTACTCTTTTAGAGGGAATTTTTTTTAACAAACCCCAAAGGAGAAAATATAATTATCATTATACTTTATCGTAATCCTTTGAATATACTAACTATTTACTATCATATTTTTCTCTATTTTATAATCTTGTTAGTATAATATGCGAGTGAGAATTATTTAGACTTTTCATCTTCTGAAAAAATTAAATTGCTATTCAATGAAGCCTTTTTCTACTAATAGGCTCTCTCTTCATTATTGGGATTTTTTTTCTTCTTGGATCATACATATACATTATTATAATTATATATTTCATCAAAATTTTGAATTTCTTTATTTATTTTATTTTTCTCAATATTTTTTATTTTCTTTATTAGAAAGAGTGAAGTAACATTTTTTACTATCATTATATTTGACAATATATTTTCCTTTATTAAATTTTATTACCGTGTGTTGCTCTTGCTTAATTACTGAATTTTCACCAACATATTATTTTATTAATTTTAACAAATTTTCAAGAGCTCTTTTTTCGGATTTAACTAATTTTTCTTTTTTTTTCTAAAGCTTTTCATATCCATATTCATATTATCTAATAGTCATTTATAAGACTAATTATTAATTAAAAAATAAATACAAAATCAATGATAACTATAAATAAATATAAATAAATTAATAACATGTATAACAATTATTAATTTATACATGATTTTTGAAAAGTGTAAGTGCCATTTGGAAATAGAGAGGAAAAAAATGAAGTCACACTACAAATGATTAGACAAATAGCTGATAAGTTGTGAAGAAAGAGAATAATTATGTTGATCAAGATTTTATATTTTATTTGTATTTTAATTTGTAAGGGGATGACTTGTACAAAAAGCATTGGTATTTTTTTTCTAATTACATTAATTTTTAAGCTAGAACAATTACATTGCGTCACTTATGAAAATTAAAAATTCAATCTAATGGAAATGGATTATAACCGGTAGCCACGTGAATTGTGATGTCATCTCATGTCGTTTATTTATATTAATTTTTGTAAAAAAATAAAAAATAAATTATTATAAACATATATAAGGCATTTCCCTAAACGAGGGTCCTAGGCAACCGTAACTGGTTGAATCGACCCTGCTGCATGTTCTACTCCTTTTTATGTAACCAATTACTCTAAATCTAATCCTATGCGTGACGAAATTGAACAAAAGGGGAGATCTTTAGAGGCCGACCTTTATGGTGTTGGAGGTTTTTATTCACATGAGCCTTTTGCTGTTGTCGATGACGGCAAACTGTCTCCGTCTCCGGTGGTTATTTTACAATTTTAATAAAATTTTGATAATTATTATTTAGACTAATTTTTTAATTATTTATTTAAAATTTTATTATTATTAATTTAATATATAATGTATAATATTTTTAAGGAAATAATACATATTTTATAAGTAATTTTGAAAATATTTAATAAAATTTAATTATTCTTTAACATATTTTGATATCATACTATTTCTTTTGAAAAAATATTTATTTAAGGAAATAATTAGTTTAACATATAAACGATTTCATCATCCATCTAATTTAAATGATGGTATTTTTATTTTTATAATAAATTTATAAAAGATAATTTAAATTTAAAAAGTTTATTATATATTAAAAATAAAATAATTCATTATGGAGATATTTTTGTCTAATTAATTGATATATTTTTCCTTTCCTTTAAAGATTTCATAGCAAAAACGAAAAAAAGAAAAAAGAAAAAAAATCCCCTATGTTGTAATAAATTAATATTGTAGTTAGATATTTTCACCTCCAATTGATCAGCGCATACATTCGTTGTTGTAAGATTTTGTCACATAAATCCAATCCTAGCCGTACAAGTGTAACTCTCTGATTGGTGTAAGGGTGGCAATCACTTCTATATAAAGGCCCTCCCTCTTGTAAAACGCACGCACCAATTAAAGGCAAAAACACATTTACTGTAACCGCTGACCTGCTCTCGCTTCGTCTCCATCTCCTCCCACTTTCATCTCGTCTCATCTCTCCCAATTTCACTCTTTCTTTCTGTCTTAGATCTCTTCAAAATTTTCTTCTTGATCTTCTATTTCCACGGCCCTGTTGAAAAGAAGTTCCAAGTAATAGTTTGTTACACAAGATAACTAACGAAACTATTTTCATTAAATGTTAAGCTTTACATGTGGGTCTTTATATACAAGTTTTGCCTAATTGTATAGACTATCGGTACACAGTAACTCACGTGCCTAGTTAGTAAAATATGAGTTTCTAATATTAGCTTAGCTTGCAAAGTACTCATTTCTAAATATCAGTTCTCTATTTTTTTTTTTGTTCCAACACCTCCCTTCAAGTTTGACTATATCCTTCTTGATCTTCAAATTTGTTTAAAGACAAAATTCCTAACTTATCTCTGAAAAGTTCAAACTTGATATCAGTTAGAGGCTTAGTCATTATGTCTGCAATTTGTTGCTCAATAGGAATATGTTTTACACTGATTTGCTTTGACAAAACCTTCTCTCTAATGAAATGAACATCAACTTCTATATGCTTGGTGCGAGTATGGAAGACAGGATTGACAGACAATGATTCTGCTCCTTTGTTGTCACACCACAAGACTGGTATTTCAGCTAACTTGAAATTCAGTTCTTTCAGCAAGCTTTGCAGCCAAATAACCTCTGTAGCAGCCTGTGATAATGCCCTGTATTCTGACTCAGTTGAGGATCTTGCAACTGTTTTCTGCTTTTTAGATGACCAGAATATTAAATTGCATCCAAAATACACACAACATCTAGAAGTTGATCTTCTGTCATCAACTGAGCTTGCCCAATCTGCATCACTGAAACCAGTCAAAACAAATGATGTCATAGGCTTAAACAATAATCCATGATTCAAGGTTCCTTTAACATATCTTAGCAACCGTTTACAGGCTTGCCACTGCAGTTTTGTTGGAGCTTGTAGAAATTGACTTAGCTTGTTAATTGCATAAGCAATATCTGGACAAGACATAGCAAGATATTGTAAGGATCCAATAATGCTTCTGTAAACTGTAGGTTGTTCAAATACCTCACTGTCTTCAACTGATAACTTTTGATTAGTTGTCATTGGTGTTGGACTTGCATTAGCTTCCAGCATATGGTACTTCTTTAACAAGTCAGTAGCATATTTTCTTTGTATTAACAGTAAGGCATCTTGGCATTGCTGAACTTCAAAGCCAAGAAAGTAGCTAACTGTTCCCAGTGTCTTTAGTGCAAAATTTCTGTTTAAATCACTGATGACTTTCTTCAACACTTGATTGTTTTTCCCAGTAATTAGAATATCATCCACATAAACTAGTAGCAATATTAGAGTAGTTTCATGTTTGTAAATGAACAAGCTAGTGTCAGAGGAAGACATACCAAACCCCCACTGAAGCAAAGCTCCCTTGAATTTATCAAACCAGGCCCTTGGAGCTTGCTTCAATCCATATAATGATTTGTGCAATTTACAAATAAATTGAGGATACTCAGAATCAATAAAACCAGCAGGCTGATACATATATACATCTTCCTGTAAGTCTCCATTTAAGAATGCATTATTGACATCAATTTATTGTATGTCCCAACCAAATGTTATTGCTAATGAGAGCACAACTTTTATAGTAGATGGTTTTATGACAGGACTGAAAATGTCAAAATAATCAATCCCTGCTGACTGTTGAAATCCTTTGGCCACAAGTCTGGCCTTGTGCTTCTGGATACTCCCATTTACATTATATTTAATGCGAAAAATCCACTTGCAATCAACTATATGCATGCTGGAATTGTAAGGGACTAAAGACAAGATTTTATTTGACATGAGTGCCTCATATTCAGATTGCATAGCTGCTTTCCAATGAGGATTTGATAGAGGTTATGCTACTGTGTCAGGTGTTATAGTGTCAAGTGAGGCAACAGTATAGGATTTTGGTTTAAAGATGCCATCCTTGGGTCGAGTGACCATTGGATGTGTGTTTATAAGTGGAGCAGGAGGATTAACTGATGGTAATGCTGATGAATTGGCAGAATTTGGTGAAGGACTACAATGTCGAGAAGATTGAATTGTAGATGTGGAGTCTGAAGCAGCTGAGTTATCTGGTAAGTTTAGACTTGTATTTGTGGGAACTGATGATCTAAAGAGTAATGAGGTTGGTAAGGATAAAGAGGAGGAGTTTGAACCAGAAGTTATATTTGAAACAACATGAGAAGGAAGAAACCAGGATGAAAGTTGTGAGACAACTGGTGGCTGGTAATTAACATGATTGGAGTTGATAAAATTCTTATCCAAGAAAGGAAACTAATCTTCATGAAAGATAACACTTTTTGAAATATAAACACGACCTGAGGAATGTAGGCACAAATAACCTTTGTGACAACTACTGTAACCAAGAAACATATAAACAGAGGTGTGAAATGAAAATTTGTGTGATGAATAAGGTTTGAGATTTGGATAGCAAGCACACCCAAACACCTTTAATTCCTTATAATTTGGTGTCCTGCCAAAAAGTTTTTGAAATGGTGATGCATGATGTAAAACTGAAGTAGGTAATCTGTTCAACAGATACATTGTTGTATGGAAAGAATGCCACCAGTACTTTAAGGGCATTGTTGCCTGAGCCATTAAGGATAGTCCAATTTCAACTACTGATCGATGCTTCCTTTCAACAGTTCCATTCTGTTGATGAATGTAAGGACATGAATGTCTAAATACAATACCAAGTTTATCAAACAATTGTTGAAGGGGTTTAAACTCTCCTCCACATTCAGTTTGCAAGCATTTAAGTTTCCTGTCAAACTGTCTTTCTACTAAGCTAATGAACTCAGGGAAATAAGTTGCAACTTCAGACTTAGATTACATAGGATAGATCCAGCTATATCTACTATAACCATCAACAAGTAGTAGATAATAGGTATAACCATCAATTGACTTCACTGGTGAAGGACCCCAAACATCAGCAAAAACAATTTCAAGAGGCACTTTGACATTAGATTGAGATGAGGGATAAATGGAGTGACATTGTTTTCCATATCTACAAGCTTCACACTGCAGCTCGTTTATTTTATTTACACTCAAATTGAACTGCTTAACAACATGAGCTAAAGTTATTTCATTTGGATGGCCTAACCTTTTATGCCAAGTAGCTATAGTGGTTTTAGCATCAGATTCTGCAGTTGTACAGGAAAGCATTGAAATATGACTTCTAACTGAATTCTGAGGTGAGTTGATAGAGGATATGGATTTGATCAGGTAGGGAGTTGATGATATGAAAAGCTTGTATAAACCCTCCTCAAGCTTGCCTTGCAGCAGAATTGCTCCTGAAATCTTGTCCTTAACAAGACAGAAATGAGGGTGAAATTCCACAAATACATTGTTGTCAGAAGCTAGTTTGGAAATACTTAACAAATTCTTTGTTATTTGAGGAACATGAAGAACTCTTTTTAGCACCAACATTCTAGAATTCTGTAAACTAGTTAAGAAAGATGTACCAAGATGCAGAATTGATAGAGAATTACCATTCCCTACTTGAACATTTTCAGTACCAGTGTAGTTTTCCTTGACATCCAGATTTTGTAGGTCCTTAGTAATATGATCAGTTGCTCCAGTATCCAGGTACCAGTTAGTATCAGCAACTGTATTGGGTGAAGCTATATAAGCTTGAGAGCTGTTTGATCCTCCTTGCAGTGAATTATTACTTTGTTGCTGTCCTGAAGCACCAAGAGATCCTTGAAAGCTTATATCAAACCGATAATAGCATTTTAGAGCACCATGACCAAGTTTCCCACACAGTTGGTAAATTGGCCTGTTGTTATTTGAGCCACTCCTTCCTCCATTAGAGTTAAACCTTCCTCCTTGACCTTGTCCTCTACCTCTGCCTTTTCCTCCAAAACTTTGATTGAAATGAGGTCTGGTGAATTGATTGAAATGCTGTGCTTGGCCAAAATTATTAAACTGGTTTGTCCTTCTTGCAACATTTACATTGTGATCAAGATTAACTGATTGTACAGTATGATGCTGAGCTAACCGAAGTTCATAGCTTTGTAATTGGAACTGAGCTTCTTCCAAGGATACAAAACCAACTCTAGAGTTTATATTGAGTACAATAGCATCATATTCAGGACCCAAACCATCAAGAATATGCAATAAGAGATCAGATTCTGTTATTTCAGTACCAATAGCATATAGAGTGTCTGAGATTTCTTTTATTTTAAGGAAATAATCACTAATTGTCAAAGATCCTTTACGAGTGGTTTGTAGTTGTTGTTTAAGGTGCATAGATCTGGCTCTTGACTCTGTTTGAAACAGTTTCTCTAGTGTTTGCCACACACTCATAGAAGATTGACATCTAACTACATAGCCAAACATTCCTTCAGTGATTGATGCTAAAAGCCAACTCAGTATGAACTTATCAATTCGTTTCCATGCTACATAATCAAGATTTGTTTGCTTAACATTTTTAGTTTCATTACTAGGATTAACAATTGATAAAGACAGGTAAGGAGAAGGACAGATCTTGTCACCAGTTATGAATCCTTCAAGATCGTAGGCTCCCAGAGCTGGAATGATCTGTGATCTCCAGAAGCCATAATTGCTTCTGTTGAGCTTGATTGAGAGTGGAGGTAAACTTGGAGGTAACTGAATCGCTAGGCTAGAAGAAGAAAAATTAGGTAAATTTGACGAACCAGAGTATCACTCTCCGCTGAGATTTTGCGAGCTTGTGGTTGGATTGTTCATGCTTGTATCTTCAGTTTGTGATTTGAATTATCTAGAGAATTTCCTATTTGTGATGAAATCTTTCTAGATCAACCATGGAGCTCTGATACCATGTTGGAAAGAAGTTTCCAATAATAGTTTGTTACACAAGATAACTAACGAAACTGTTTTCATTAAATGTTAAGCTTTACATGTTGGTCTTTATATACAAGCTTTGCCAACTTGTATAGACTCTCGGCACACGGTAGCTCACCTGCCTAGTTAGTAAAATATGAGTTCCTAATATTAGCTTAGCTTGCAAGATACTCATTTCTAAATATCAGTTCTCTGTTTTTCTTTTTGTTCCAACAGGCCCCACATTTTTCATATTGACTCCTTAAGGTATCAAACCAGCAATTAGACATGAACCTTATCATCGCTTATTATTTTTATACATACTGCCTTAGTGACGCTTATACTATAAAATATAACATCCCAGTCATTTTTATTTCCCCCAATTTGTCCTCTCAACTTTTCAGCCGAACGCCCGCTAAGTTTAACCCTCTTGTTGCCATCAGCACCCTTCGTCTACTCTAAATTCTGAAGCCAGTAGTAAACCAGACTACCATGTCTGCCTCCAACAACAGCAACAGCGGCACCCATGTTCTTGTCTTTCCTTACCCGGCTCAAGGTCACATGCTTGCTCTCCTTGACCTAACTCATCAGCTAGCTCTCCATAATCTCACCATCACCATCTTAGTAACACCCAAAAACCTCCCTATTCTCACTCCACTCGTCACTGCGCACCCTGATATCCAAACCCTAGTCCTTCCTTTCCCCAGCTCCCACCCTTCCATCCCTCTAGGTGTTGAAAACGTTAGAGAACTAGGCAACTCTGCAAACCCTTTTATCATGTTTGCTCTTGGCAAGCTTTTTGACCCTATTATCCAATGGTTCCAGTCCCACCCTAACCCTCCCGTCGCCATCATCTCTGATTTCTTCCTTGGCTGGACTTTACGCCTAGCTTGCCAGCTCAACATCATCAGAATTGCTTTTTTCTCCACCCGTGTACTTTTGCCCTTGATTTTTGATCATTGTTGGGATCATTTTAACGAAGTCAAGACTTTGGATACTGTTGAGTTTCATAATTTGCCGAGAAATCCAACTTTTAAAGCAGAGCATCTGCCGTCTGCCTTTAGGCTTTACAAGGAATCGGATCCTGTTTCGGATTTCATGAAAGATGGCTTGGTTGCAAATACTTCAAGTTGGGGTTGCATTTTCAATTCTTTTGACCATATGGAAGGTGATTGTTTGGATTTTCTGAAAAGAAAAATGGGTCATGACCGTGTTTTCGGTATTGGCCCCCTTTGTTTGTTGGGTACGGAGTCCAGCCGATGGGATGACCCAACTTTAAGTCCAAACTCAAACGACCCTTCATTGAAGTGGCTGGATGTGTGCTCGGATGGGTCCGTGCTTTATATATGCTTTGGCAGCCAAAGGCCATTAAAAAGAGATCAAATGGAGGCTCTAGCTTTGGGGCTTGAAAAAAGTGGGATCCGATTTTTGTGGGTAGTTAAGACAGGCATGACCGGACAATTGGAGGAAGGATACGGGTTGATACCGGAAGGGTTTGAGGAGCGGGTGGCGGGTAGGGGTTTGATTGTAAAGGGATGGGCTCCTCAAATAGCAATACTAAATCATAAAGCAGTGGGTGGATTTCTAAGTCATTGTGGTTGGAACTCAGTATTAGAGGTTATAGCAAGTGGGGTGATGATATTGGCTTGGCCCATGGAAGCTGACCAATTTGTGAATGCAAGGTTGGTAGTTGAGGAAATGGGTGTCGGTATAAGAGTCTGTGAAGGGGCTGACTCGGTGCCTGATTCAACAGAGCTAGGGATGGTCATTTCCGAGTCTCTAAATGAGTGTGCACAAGTGAAGGCTAGAGCTAAGGAGTTGAGAGACAAGGCTTTGGCAGCTGTGAAAAGTGGTGGTAGCTCTGCCAAGGATTTGGAAAGGCTTGTGCTAGAATTGACTAATCTTCAAGTGAAATAAGGTTTGCAACTTTCCTTCCTTCTTTCCATCTCAATTTTCTCTTTTCATTTTGTAGCTTGTCTCGATACCTTATCAAAAGCACTGATAAATTTTTATCTCTATGCCTTGCTTTTAACTTTGACTTCTAAATTCTAATCAGCATTAGTAGAAATCTAGTTAAACTTCTTTTGAGTGAAATTTATATTTTGATTGTAGCATGACGTAATAATCTAACGCAAATCAGTTCTGCATACCAAGCGTACAATAATTATTAAGTTTCGGGCAGTGAGAAGAAGAGTGGTGGAGCCACTTTTATCGTGCGAAAACATTTACAATGTTCACTTGGGGATTTTTTCTGGTTTAATTTTCTGACGTAGTTTAGTAGACTTTTCCCTTGCATATATCAAATCAAATCAAATCGTTATTGGTACGTGAATGTCACCGAGTCATGCTTAGGTGCTGTACCCATTCAGAAAAAATCAAAATTATATAAAAATTATAAATAAATATATAAAAATCACAAAAAAATAAATAATAATTGTAATATAATTTTTATTTATTTTTTTACGATTTTTTAACTTTTATTTGTTCGTTTGTTTATAATTTTTATATAAATATAAAATTTTGTATGAATACAACAGTGCTATGGACCAGGCATTCCCAATGTTACCCTGACAACTTTTTACCTATTATTGTCGGCCACGTTCTTGTTAATGTGAAAACAAAACAAGTGACACTAATTATTATATAGTCTTTTGCACATTCCACTCTATTTACTATTAAACCATAAAAGTTCTGCCGCTTCTTGATTGCAATAACAAGATTTTCTACTTAGAAAAAATCCTGGAGAAACGGAAATTTTATATTGCTTCGTTATGAAGAGAAAGTAATTGAAAATACAATATTAATAATTAAACCTCATTCACACGAAGATTTTTCAATTCGTGCACAAATGCATCCAAATTGCAAGCAGAACTCCCAGCAATCTTCACGGCAGCAAAAGCCTCGTCTTTCAACTCCTTCGCTCTGACCTTAGTTGCAGCAGACTGACCAAATGACTGGGCAATCACCT
The DNA here is from genome assembly GCA_013180625.2 of Boswellia sacra. Lineage (NCBI taxonomy): Eukaryota > Viridiplantae > Streptophyta > Magnoliopsida > Sapindales > Burseraceae > Boswellia > Boswellia sacra. Next base: position 122,216 of record SNVD02009315.1, on the reverse strand, counting down.
TCCCTAACTCATCCGAATCGGGTACCGAGTCAGCACCCTCACACACCCTGACAGCCACGCCAAGGTCCTCCACTAATAACTTTGCATTAACAAATTGGTCAGCTTCCATTGGCCAACCCAAAATCATGACCCCACCCACTATCGCTTCCAATACAGAATTCCAGCCACAGTGACTTACGAACCCACCAACTGCTTTGTGATTCAGAATTGTCACTTGAGGAGCCCAGCCCTTTAGGATCAAGCCCCTGTCCGCGACCCGCTCCTCAAACCCATCTGGTAGCACCTCATATTCGTTGTCAACTTTTTGCGTGATACCCGTTTTAACCACCCACAAAAATCGAATGCCACTTTTTTCGAGTCCTGATGCCAAAGCCTCCATTTGTGCTCTATTCAACACCTTTTGACTCCCAAAGCAGATATAGACTACTGACCCATCCGGGCACCCGTTCAACCACTTAAACACAGGGTGGCTTGGGTCCAAGTCTCCGCCTCCACGGTTCGATTCAGGACCTATCAGACTAAGGGGTCCGACCCCGTAAACACGGTTGTGACCCATTTTTGTCTTCAAATAATCTAAGTACTCACCTTCCAAGGCCTCGAAAGAATTGAAAACGCAACCCCAACTCTTCATATTTGCAATCGCTCCATCTTTCAGGAACTCCAGGTCAGGATTCGATTTCTTATACACTCTAAACAGGGTAGGAATGTGCGCTTCTTTGAAAACCGGAGACCTTGGCAAATCATGAAGCTTGACAGGATTCACAAACTTGGCATAATCAATGTTATTCCAACAAAAATCATTAACCGACGCTAGAAAGGAGCCGGATGAGAAAAAAGCAATCCTGATGATGTTGAGGTGCTGAGCTAGGCTCAAAGTCCAGCCGAGAAAAAAATCAGAGAGGATAGCAACAGGAGGGTTGGGGTGGGAATGAAACCACTCGATTATGGGGTCAAAGAGCTCGCGTAGAGCGGGCATGATAAGCAAGTTCCCGGCATTTCCCAACTCTTTAACATTTTCCACGCCGGGTGGGATGGAAGGGTGAGATGGGAATGGGAGGACTAAAGTTTGGATTTTGGGGTGAGCGTTGAGGAGTGGAGTGAGAGTTGGGATGTTCTTGGGAGTTATCAAGATGGTGATGGTGAGATTGCGGAGAGCTAACTGGTGGGTTAGGTCGAGGAGAGGGAGCATGTGGCCTTGGGCGGGATAAGGAAAGACAAGAACGTGAGTGGAGCCGGAGTTGCTTTCGGAGCTTGACATGTCTGTTGGTGGGACGGCCGAAGAGTGGGAGCTGGGGAAGGGGGGATTTTGCAAGTGCAATTGTGCGTCTGAAAAAATGTTTTGTTTATTGAGTGATTCAAGTCAATTAAATTAAAGGAAAAGTATCAGTTGGGAACAGTATCCCCTTCCTTCACGTTATTTGTAATTGTAGTCGGTCGGTTCTCGAAGTCGAAGTGAAATAACAAGCGACGAATGTTACTCTGCGAGTTTCACACGCGTCATCTTGATGATGTGTTTCCATGGTGGGTTCCACGGAAAGACACAGATATCTTCCGACATTAAAATAATAATAATAATAATAATAAAAGAAAGGCAATTCTTTTCCTTAAGACTAGTTATTTTGTTTGGGTGTACGCGCGTGTACACCGTACACCTCTTTAAGATTTGTTATATTGCATGTGTATTTGTGTATGTCTATATATATATATATATATATGTAAAAAAATATTTTGATATAATTTATTGATATAATTTTTTAATTATTGATTTTATTAAATTTAATAATTAAGATTGAAAGTAAAAAGTTATATTTGATATTATCAATTTATTTTATAAGTTAATAATTAAAAATTTTTGTATAATTTTATGTTAAAAAATTATATGAAAAGAACTCTTTTTATATATATAATTTTACTTATATACTTATTAATGGTTGATTTTCTTTCGCATCACAAGTTATAATATTTTAAAACTCTGTGGACTTATCAAAACGAATTTCATCGTAATTCTAAGTAAGATTCATTTATTCCTCTTTAATTTGATTAATGAGTCATCAATTTAACATATCTTATCTTATATTAAGGGATTGGTTTCTATATATAATCTTATTTTCCCATACTTGGATGGATTTCTACTCATGATTAAAATTCATTAGATTGGATTGTATTAATTGTGTTATATATGTTATAGAATAAATATCGATAATTACTATTTTTAAATATTAACAAATTAGTACTTTTAAACACTTAAAAAAAGCGTGTTAAATGCGTATTAAATAACTCCAGAGTAAAATATAAAGGAATTAAATTCTCCAACCCCAATTTCGGATTAATTTACTAGGGAAGTTCCCAGGGGCAAGGAGTAATTAACTAGCATGGAGTCAGGCAGGCCTAGGATCGAAGAGGAGGCCATTGGGCTCAGGTTTTGTCGTCTCTATGAAAACTCGAAATGGTTTCACGAAATTATATATATATATATATATATATATATATATATATATTTAAGGGTATATATTAAGCTTTTTAAAATTTTATAAATTTTTTTTTGAAGATTACGCAGATTGCGTTTGTCTGTTTTTTTTTAGATTAGTTTTATAAATATTGATTTTGTGTTTTTGAAAATATAATTATTATTTGTTTTAAAAAGGTTCTGTTTGTTATTGAATTATGAAAATAATATTTTTTTAATGTAAGTGTAATGATTATGTTGTTGAAAATAGATATTCGTTTTGTATTGGATTATAAACTATTATTTTTATCCATTGAAGATAATGATTATGTTTTCTAAACATTAGTAGAATTCATTTGAATTGTAAATAGCATATATTTGCCCTTATCAGTAGGAGAACAGACTTTGACACCTTTTCATCCATGCAACCGATTGCCTGCAGTTATAAAGGCACAATAATTTTATAATAAAATTGGCATGACCAGCTTTGCGTAACCATTCAATGGTATTTTCGGCCTAATTAATTTCATTTTCCCATAAGTCAAATTGTAGCACTTTCTTCATGCCAGTCACACACCATGCTAACTACATCATAATTATTGTAATACAGATGCCAACATAATTGAAAGTATCTGCGCACTCAACCGCAGATTGCCGATTACATGCTTCACAACATTCACATTTCTTTGCGTCACCTACATATCAGTCCAGCAATTGGTGAAAAATCGCAATTAATTTAAAGTAATTGCATACATTTCGCGTATGGTACAAACAATAATTTAACAAAAATATGCAAAGAGTGTATGCAATTCCTTTTCACTTACCCTACAACTCTTACTGCTCCAAGAGCGAGCTTGTTCTACACATCATGTTGGTATGCATCCCACACTGCCTTTGCCGTGTTTCCCTAAACCTACACCATGCACTAAGGGTTTTCTGCGACAAATCTAAATGACAAGTAGGTTAGGGATGACAAAATTACCCGATCGGGGCCCAGTACTCGAATTCCTGGCCTGATATTATCAGAAAATTACCCGAATTTCCAGGGAGATTGGCTGGGGACGGGGAGAGGAATCCCGGGGAACGCCCGAGACTGGGCAGGGGCCGGGGACTAGGCTTCTCGACCTGGCCCCGGCCTGGAATAAATGTAAAAAAAACATTTTATTTAATTTACGACAATATAAACAAGCAACCTGTCAAAACGTTCGACAAAACTCAACGCGCTCGATAGAGCTCGACACTACTCGACATGTGAGTGTCGAGTATCGGATGCATCCGACACTTGAGACTTACAAAATAGACTGATATCGAGTGTCGGTTGTGAATCCGACATGACATATATGTATACATCGAGTGTCGGATGCATCATCTGACTCTCGACACTTACATGTCGAGTCGTGTCGGAATCACAACCGACACTCGATATCAGTCTATTTTAGAAGACATCAAGTGTCGGTGACTCGATACTTACATGTCGAGTCGTGTCGGATTCACAACCGACACTTGACATCCGTCTATTTTAGAAGACATCGAGTGTCGGATGATGCATCTGACACTCGACGACGCATCCGACACTCGAAACTTACATGTCGAGTCGTGTCAGATTCATTATCGACACTCAATATCAGTCTATTTTAGAAGACATCGAGTGTAGATGAGATGCATCCAACACTCCACACTTACATGTCGATTCGTGTGGAGTTCTATCGAGCATGTCGAGTTTTATTGAGTGTTTTGGCAGGTTGCTTGTTTTAGCTTTGTTTTTTTGCCTTTTTACATCATATTTAACTATAACGGCCTTGTATTTGCTCGCAAAAACAAATATAAGTACAATTTTTTAAAAATAAAAAATAGAATTAAAAAATCCGATTACATATTTAGGAAATTGAATTCCCCAGCCCCAGCCCCGGCCCGGCCCGACCCCAGAATTTTCGGGGAATTTTTTGGGGACGGGAATTAAAAAACCTTCCCGGGGCCGGGGCCGGGGACCTCACCCCAGGTTTTTGCCATCCCTAAAGTAGGCCTTTCTCCATGCTCCTCTTCTTCAATGTCATGGTGGTCAACGTTATACTGCATTGTTAACCTATCATTTGCATCATGTATACGAATGAAATTATGCAGTGTACAACAAGCAATAGGGACTAGACTTCGTTTTTGTATCTTGAATTTAGGCATTGTCTTCAAAATAGTGAACCTTTTCTTCAACACACCAAAGCATCGTTCAATGACATTATGCAAAGACGAATGCCTTTTGTTGAACAATTCTTCATAACCTCTAGGCTGGTAATTGCCTCCACCTAAATCCCACCTATGATATCTATGACCTCGATATGGGGCAAGAAAGCCAGACATATTTGCGTACCCTGGGTCTGCAACGTAACAATGCCCTAAAAATTATAAATCGATATTGTTAGGATGATTTTACCATATGCTACCACAGTATTGTGATTTCATAATGTATACATGTTTTGTTAAGGACATTCGAAGTGTACCTTGAGGAGGAACTAAGAAAGTACTTCTAGGGTTAGTGAGTGCGTCTAATAGAATCTTTGAGTCATTAGCACTACGCTCCCATATGGTGTACACAAATGTGAAATACATATCAAAAGAACATACACACATTATATTCTGTGTCACCGTGGAATGTCGGCCTCGATACACCATCTGCCTATTAGTTGGTGCGACTGCTGCAACATGTGTGCCATGTAGTGCCCCTACAAATCTCTGGTTTAATATAATATGTTACATCGACGCAATTACATTACAAGGCCATACGATTTAAAACACAGTCTACACATTTCATACATTGTACATTAATATGATATGCACATCAACTTGGTATAAAACACATGTATACAAATCAAGCGTACTTGAAACCATGGGAAGAATCGTATATCATTTTCTATTTCCCTTTGGGGGGGTGACATGTATATTTCTTGGTCTTAATAACATCGTACCAAGTCTTGGTATAGCTCGAAGGACCCTATGAAATTGGCATTGAATTGTCTTTAGTGACCGTACAAATCACTCCTGAATAACTCGCATCCGTTGACTATGTGCCACAATTGCAAGGAATATACCTACGGCGTCCACAACACACACATTTGCTCTATCAGATTGCCTAACATAACCTCCGATAACAAAAGTCACATAGCTAAATGAATACATCCCTTCTCATGCAAAACATAGAATACATTGCATCATCATTCTCGTTCAACATGTCATGTATCCAATCAATTCCGGTGTAGGACCGATTTCTACTCGGGTTCCTTTGAATCCGTAGTTGTTGTTGTTTTGCAATGTACACTAATGCAACTTCCAAACATAGCCCATTAATTTCATCAAAGCTATCGGATGAACCGTCTGTTTCATTAAAGATTCTTTGTGGCTCCATCTCCATTGCGCTATCATAATTTCCCTAAGTGTCCCCATGATCCATATTATCTTTCATCCAACATGACATATATAATTAGTAGGATATTATTACTATATTTGTTATTATTATTAGACATAATAATTGAGATGTAGAAATTTCAAATCATTGTTATTAGTATTAGAATTATCAATAATCCTAGTAATTATAGGCTATTATTACTATTGACGTTGAGGTTATTATTATTTTTATAAAAATTATTTGTATTACTATTGTTATTATTATTAGTATTAAATTATTATTATTACTGTTATTATTATTACTTTCATTATTTTTTATTATTGTTATATTACATTGTACTACAAATATTATTGAACCATGTAAAAGCCTAAAGGATTGTAATTCGTACCTATTGAAAAGTGATGCATATCATAGAAAGTAAAGTCGGCAAGCTTTGAAAAATCTAGAAACATGCAACCGACATAAAGGTACGAGAACAGTCCATGCAATATATATCTTCTTGGAGCAAGTTGCACGTGGGAGCCAATAAGAAAGCAAACGGACAATGAAGAATTAATTTTAAATATGTAAACCGACTTATATAACCGACTTTTGCATCTATAAATATAGTTCTTGTCCTTCATTTTGTGTAATTGACTAGAAAATCAAATAACTAAGTTAGAGTGCCAAAGTGGTCATACATGCTAGCTAGAGTGCCTAAGTCACAAAGATTGTATTGATTCACAATTATTCAATACAATCAAACATTTTACTACATTATCTATAGTCTTTTTCTAACAGTGGTATCAGAACCTGGTTCGGTTGTTGTGGGGTGATAAATTATTTGTCACCATGGCCGAATCAAGTATCTCATCAATGCCAGTATCAATACCAGTGTTCAATGGCGAAAACTTTGATTACTGATGTATTAAGATGAGGACATTCTTTCAGTCTCAAGGCTTATAGAGTATCATCCAAAACGGATTTGAAACTCCAGAAGATATTTCTAGTCTGTCTGAAGCATAGCAAAAGAAGTTGGAAAATCTACAAGAAAAAGACTCAAAGGCGCATTTTATTATTCAGCAAGCATTATCAGCCGATATATTTCCAAGAATTGTTGAAGCTACAAGTGCCAAGCAAGCGTGGGAAATCTTAAAGAAGGAGTTTCACGGGGATGAGCAGGTACGACTTTCTGTACTACAAACTCTAAGAAGAGATTTTAAGAATACTAAAATGAAAGAATGTAAGACTGTTAGAGATTATTACTCTAGACTTAAAGAGATAGTAAACCAATTGAGAATTTATGGAGATAATATTACTGATAAAAGAATTGTAGAGAAAATATTAGTTACTGTCACTGATAAATATGATTCAATAGTAACTTCTATTGAGCAAGCAAAAGACATAACTAAACTTTCAATGATAGAATTGATGAGCTCATTAGAAGCATATGAAAAAAGAAAGATGCATAAAAATGAATCATTAGAGAATGCATTTCAATCAAAATTTAATTTTCACTCTCCAAAGCCCAAATATGAGTCTGATGCGTTCGAAACTAATAAGTATACTAGTCGCACAAGTAATAAAGTGATGAGTAAGATATCGTTCCCACGAGGATTGATTCTAATTAAATTTGTTATTCGAAAGCGAAAACAGAATAAATGGGGGGTTTTGTTGATTGATTAACTAGATGAAATATTAATGCAAATAAAGAATAACACAATGCAAACTTAATTGAAGTGAGAATTAATCAATGACATAAATTTGGCTAAGGGATCATTCTCTACCACAAGATATGGATTTGCGAATAAATCATAGAATTGTCATCCAATTACACCATTGAAATTATCAACCGTAGATAACAACAAGCTCTGTTATCCCAATCTTTCCTTACTTTGTTGTTAAATAAAACAAGCTCTTTATTTAATCTCTATCCATTAAACAACCTAGAACAAGCTCTCTAAGTTTAATTTAATGGAAGCATTACGATAAGAAAGATAGGTTGATCTAAGCAATAACCACACAAGCTCGGATTATTTAACTTAGGTTATATTCTCCGATTGCAATCTCTTATCACAATTTTGCTATTAATGATTAGAAATTCAAGACAATTACGGATCAAGATTTCTAGTTTAGCAATAGACGACATCCAAATTATATTCAGTTGGCCACCCAAATACAATTAGCAAGCAATCATAAGTATTAAATATGGGAGAATACAAGCAACTTCAATTAGAGAATTGGATAACAATATCTTGCACAATCAACTCACAAAAACCATATCAAGGGCTTTGAAATCACCCTCAACCAATTCAGATTTAGTTACACATATTCAGAACAATACAAATACAATACAATATGGAGACATTTCAGAAAATGAAAGGGAAAGGGAAAACTTAGCAAATTTGATGAAAATCTCTTAAGATTGTAGTTCTTCCTTTTTCCAAGCCTTCTTTCTCCTTCAAGAACTCCAGGAGATGAGAGAAATCTAGAGCTGAAGCCTCCCACACGTTCTCCCCCCTTTCAGTTCTTCAAATAAAACCCTAAAATGTGTTTATATACTCTACTACAGTAACCTACTACAGTGTCCAGTATTATACATGCTACAGTGATTTGTGGAATTATATTTCTATACTTCTCACACTGTTTTGATTATAACTTTCGGTACACTGAATGGATTTATGAACCGTAAATTTCTCTAGAAAATAGACTTCGAGAGCCTTCCAACGGTATATAATATGTATCGGGTTCATTGTATATCAATACAATTAAATCCGAGAAGATGGTTGACTAGAAGAGGTGAAAATGAAGGGTTTTACTCCATTTTTGTGCAAGTTGCTCCAAAACTCCTACAACATCAAAACCACACAAAAACATAAAAATACCAAGGAATATAGCAAAGAAACATGGACGAATTGATATAAAAGTAATACATAAATAGACACCTATCAAATTCTCCCACACTTAGACTTTGCTAGTCCTCGAGCAACTACAACGATATGAAACAAAACTAAACCGAAACAGAATCAAAGAAAAAAATTAAAACACACAAATGCTTCAACTTGCAAATAGGCCTCAAAGATTGTACTTAATTATAACCCAAGGAAAACTTCAAAATAATGCACTTGATCAAGAATTTCATCTCAAAGATTAGTTTCGCTCTGCTTCAATTCCTCAAGTGTGTGTGTGTAGAGCCATTCTCACCTAACCATTTGTAACCTGGATGAGTTTATGCATAAAAATGAATCATATTTAATATTGAAGATGTGTATATAAATGAACTCCATAAGCCTGCTTTTCAAGTCACTCTCCACTAATGTAGACATGCACAACACCAAGGATCAAGTAGAACTTTATTAAGCTTGTAACGTTTGGCTTGGGTGAAGGTATGATAAAGGATAATAATTTGGCTCAAATCACACACACACACATAAATCATTCAAGACTATATAGAGCTCAACCCTATAACACAACTTTATTTCAATTCACCGGGTTACTCCTCCAAACTTATTTAGAACACTCAATCTTTTTTTTTTTTTTGCAGAAAACAAAAGAAAACTACACCCCCACACTTTGTTGTTTCATTCCTTTTAAGAACACTTAAGGGTATAGATCTCTTATTCTTCTTCTTTTGTTCTTTTTTTCTTTTTTTTTCTTTTTTTATTACACTTCCTCTCCCCCACACTTAAACAACACATTGTCCTCAATGTGTAAGTACGTGAACGATAGGTATAGCTGTCTCTTATACACATCTAGATGTGTATAAGAGACAGACACAATAGGACTCACTTGCATTGCTCATGACACATCCCAACCTCCTCTAACTTCTCAAAACCAGAACATAGCTCAGAATTTAATTCTGAATGATCTATATGCTCATAGGTAAGGGATAAACTGTTTGGAACAAATTCATTTGAGGTTAGGAAATCTTTTAGTGAGTTAACAAAGAAAAAGGCTTACACAGGCTCAAAGGGGTAACTAGGGATCAATTTCTGTCAAGGTTGGCTATTAAGGCTCAACGGTCCAAAGATGGCCTAAATCATTTCCCCAATGTTGCACAGTCTAGGATTTCGCCTCGAGTGACTATCAAACAAGTTCTAAAATTCATTGAAATCTGAAGAACCATTTAAATTACATAAACTTTCTCTAAGTGAACAAATAACTCAGTGATAATAGCTCAGTGCTCAATGTTGCGCAAGGAATCAAAAGCAAAGCGAAAACCACTAAACATTTCAAGCACACAGATCCATGCATCATTTATCATTTTCCAAGAGTTATTCTTAATTCAATCATTATCTTATCATTGACCTACAAAATGCAAGAAAAGAGGTACGTGGCGTTGTTACACCTGAGTCAAGATTGTATATTTCAACAATCCTTAGGACAAGTAGCCCGCAGACTTAAGGTTTCCAGCCTATATACCTTTATTGTGAAGAACAAAACAAGAAACAAGACACTTCAAACAACATAAAATAAAGAAACTACATATTTATTTAGAGAGAATGCGTTTCAAGAGTTAAGGAAACCCTATATTCTGCCATTCTTAGGTTTTTCCACAATGTTTTTTTTTTCGAATCGAAACTAATAAAGACAAAAACACATAACAACTCTAAATTACACAAAACTAAACTTACTCATAAAATAACAAAGTCAAACAAGTCAGCAAACAAAAACAAGTCAGTTAGAATGGGTCTAAAAAGTTTAGAAGTTAGCCTCCTTATTCAGCCATTATGAATTGAAGAGATCCAGAATGTGTTTCAAGAAGAATTAAACTTTTTAAGCCACCACTCTAAAAGCCATGATTAGAAAATATTACCTGGGGCGAAAGAAATAACCTGAAAAAAACTCAAAAGAAATGACATGAAAAATCTCAAATAAACACACTAAAAAGAAAGTAAACAAAAGCGAAGCAAACCAATAGATAGAGATTTCAGATGGAGCGTTAAATCCAGTCTATGCCTTTTATTGCCTTCTCCAAACCAATCTATCCGAGTCGTTGTTGGATCAGGCGAATAGACGAATTCTTGGAGTTTATCAATTAACTCCCCTGCAGTTGAAGCTGTAACCAGGATTTGCCTCGCCGACGGTGAGATGAAGTTTTTTTCTACAGCTTGATCAAGAAAGGACAACAAACCATCAAAAAATTTATTGACATTTAACAAACCAATGGGTTTCCGATGGATGTTTAGCTGTGCCCAAGAGGTGATTTGAAATATCTACTCTAATGTACCATAACCACCAGGCAAAGCTATAAATGCATCGGACTTAACAACCATATGTGCAATACGCTCATGCATGCTAGAGACCTGTAACTCTTCCCCTATTGTGTTGCCTATGATATCCCGCACAGCTAATGGTTTAGGAATAATGCCGAGAACTTAACTTCCTCCCAAGGATGCAGCTGTCGACACACACCCCATTAACCCAAGACTACCCCCTCCATAAATCAAATGAATACGCCTCGCAACTAATGTCCTACCAAGATCAAGAGCTGCTGTTGTAAACTCTCCATCTTTACCAAATTGTGATCCACAAAATACGCATATATTTTGGAATCGCTGAATTGGTGTTTTCTCTATTTCTAAAAGTACTCTAAACTTGTGTAAGACAATGATGCACGTTAGGTATTATGTGATTCAAGTGCAAGACAGGTTATAAAATGACATTTGAAAATATGCAGAATGGATATATACACACGTAAAACTCTCAAATTTAACACATGGGGACATAATTTCGGTGGGGGTTGCTCGATGCAGATTTATCGCCCCAAGATTTAAAAAAATGAGATATGCTTTCGGCGGGGTTTGACAAAACCTACATACTTGTCTCCCACGTGAAGCATGAAAAATGGAAATATACTTTCGGCGGAGTTTGACAAAACTGCCACACTTGTCTCCCACGTGAAGCATGAAAAGTAGAGATATACTTTCGGCGGAGGTTGACAAAACTCCACACTTGTCTCCCATGTGTGCTTATGTCATGGGGTAGTCATATGGTTTGTCAAAAAGAAAACTTGAAATTAAAACAAACAAAATCAACAAACAACAACAACGCAAAAACAACATTGATAATCAGATCAAACGAAACAAGAAAAAAAATTCTACAACAACAACACACATTCAAATATACAAGTAGTTGTGATTGTGGCTCACATCTTCCTCTGGTTTTACGTCCAGTAACAGCTGAAACGCCTTCTATGAGTCGGGGATTTGCTTCCCATCCAGTTTTCTTAGAAACTGGCAAACCGGGTCATTTTTAGTCAGATTCCCTAGACTATAACACTGCAATTCATCACGAAATTGTATCCATAGATTAAGCAATTCACGCTGAACAAGTCCACAAGAATGTGACTCAAGAGTTAATAAAACATTATCCAGCGACTCATTACCCAAACCATTCTTAATAAACGAAAGTTTATCTTCTCTGTTCCTAGACACAAATCCTAATGAACGACAAGTCTGGTTACAATTCCATCTAGCACATTTATAACATACTTGTAACCTCTTCGCTCTTCGCCTCTTGGCGTAGTAGCTTTTCCCTAGATCAGGCATGTATTTTACTATATTAATATCAGGCTCACCGGACAATCTTACCTTGGGTTCGATAAGCCATCGGATATCCGCAGGTACATTTAGAAGCATCAACGCCCAAAGTCTAGTCATCCATACTTTATAAATTTTAAACACAGCATTTTGAGGAAGTGAAAGGAAATATTTACGAAGGTTCGATAGAAAGATATGGCATCCATTGAAGAGGAAGAAAAGGAGAGATATTACCGATAATGCGATTGAGTTTGTTCTTCTCCCAGATATGCACGATTCAAACCTTCGAGCAATGACTTCAACTCCCGTTTGGATGTTTCCTCAAGCTGTTGCACAAATGAATTCGAAGTACGAAATAATTAAATTAAACAAAAGGAAGGAAAAGAAAAGAGCATAAACGAAACTAAAGACGCATAAAAGAGATAACAACACAATAGCAAACAAAAGTCAAAAATAAATAAATAAATATTAAATAAGACAGATGACAAAGAGAGATAAAACCTGATCAATTTGATGGCCTACGAAAGGAATCTCCTCGAGACACAAAAATCGATCATTATTACTTTATTTTATTTTTCTTTTCTTTTTTAATTTATTTTACAAAAATATTGGGTTGCCTCCCAATAAGCGCTTGGTTTAACGTCCTCAGCCCAACTTTGGTTCCATCATGGGAGGATCCAATCTCTGCTGTGCTTCTCTAGTGGGCTTGGATCCATCTTCCAATAAGAAATGATGCATGCGTATGGCTGGGCCTTGGATGTGAGCAGTTGTCCACCCAATAGCTGTTTTGCAATCTCTAAGTACTCGGACGAGTTTCTCTTCTTGTATTGGTGCAAGGCCCATTCCTATTGTAACTGGCAAAGAATCATTCTCACCCAAAAATCCATGCTTCAAGTGATCTGGAAGAGGCTTAAGCTCCAACGTAGAGGCTTTCATCACAAAAGAAAGAATTTTCTCATTAGATAAAGGAAATTGAATGTATAAAACATCATACCTATTTGTGGTCATTGCTATGGTCTCATCTAAGCTTGCCACAGTTTCCTCCATTTCTTTGGACACTTGTATCAACCTTCTTGATTCCTTGGAATTTTTTGTCCCTATGTGCTCACTAAAAGCCACTTCTAATCCATCCTTGCGAGTTAACTCAAAATTTTGTTGTGGCAATGAATCAATAACATTAACTACAAAAACAGAATGCAAGTCACTAGGGTACCTCATTGCCTCAAAAATATTGAAACAAATCACCTCGCCATCAAACTCCGTGGTGAGAATGCCATCATGAACATCAATCTTGGTTCGGGCAGTCTTCACAAATGGTCTCCCTAAAAGAATCAATGTTGGATTAGGAGATGTCTCATCCTCCATTTTAAGAACATAGAAGTCTGCTGGGAAAACCAATTGATTCACCTGCACAAGCACATCTTCCACAACTCCCTTGCGATATGCATTAGAATGATCAGCAAGTTGAATGGTAATACCAGTTTTCGCAAAAGGTCCAAGATTTAAAGAAGCATAAATAGAATATGGCATGACATTAATAGATGCTTCTAAATCTAACATAGCTCTTTCAAACTTGGTTTTACCAATGGTGCATGGAATGGTGATCGTACCTGGATTGTTGCATTTCGGAGGAATTTTTCTTTGCAATACAGCTGAAACATTTTCCCCCACACTTACTTTCTCATTTCTTTTTAACTTTCTTTTGCTGGTGCATAACTCCTTGAGACATTTTGTATAACGAGGTACTTGCTCGATAGCATCCAGAAGTGGTATATTTACCTCGATTTTGTGAGAAGTTTCCAGGATTTCTTGTTCTTGTTCCTCCTTCTTCAATTTTGCCAATCTGCTAGGAAAAGGTGGGGGAGTAATATAAGAAGGAATAGTAGTTTTAAGACTTACCTTAGAGGATGATGTCTTGTTCATGGTGGAAGTGGTGTCATCTTCTTCATCAATTTGTGATTTCTTTGGCAGAACATCTAATTGCTCTCCATTTTGCAAAGTTATCACACAAGCATTCTCTCTTGGATTGATCACCGTTTGAGAAGATAATTTTTCTGAGCCTTGGCCCTCGAATTTGCTCATGCTAATAGCCAATTGTCCCATTTGATTTGCCAGGTTTTGGATACTTGCCCCAGTTTCTTGTTGGAATTGCATTGTGTTAGTGACAAGTGCATTAACAATATCCTAGAGTGACATACCTGAGTTTTCTAGAGCTAGTTGTGGTGCTGGTTGTGGCATTGGTGGTGGCTACATTTGAAATGGTTGCTATACTCTAGGTTGATTAAAACCTTGTGGCTGATTTGGTATGGCATTTGGGGCGATTGGTTGATGATTCTAGTAATTAAAATTAGGGTGATCTCCCCATCCGGCATTGTAAGTATTAGAGAAGGGATCATACCATTGACTTGGTTGTCCTGGAAATCCACCCATGGCGTTGGCTCGTTCCATATATTCTTCTTGTAAAGTTGGATACATGTCGATTGGATGCTCCATGGTAGAATATATCCCACATGCATAAGATTTCTGCATATCTCCTACAGCCATGTTTTCCACAAGAGAAGTTAGCTTAGAAAGTTGTTGTTCAATGGTCTGAGTACTTACCTCATTTACACTCCAATGTAATTGTGGCTCAAATCGGCTACTGAATTGTTGGAAGTTTACTGCCATGTCACCTAAACACAAACAATCAGAAAAGAAAAACAAACAAAAATAGAATCAACAATGAAAACAAAATAACAAATCGATTAGAAAATCAATCCCCGGCAACGGCGCCAAAACTTGATGCGTTCGAAACTAGCAAGTATACTAGTCGCACAAGTAATAAAGTGATGAGTAAGATATTGTTCCCACGAGGATTGATTCTAATTAAATTTGTTATTCGAAAGCGAAAACAGAATAAATAGGGGGTTTTGTTGATTGATTAACTAGATGAAGTATTAATACAAATAAAGAATAACACAATGCAAACTTAATTGAAGTAAGAATTAATCAATGACATAAATTTGGCTAAGGGATCATTCTCCACCACAAGATATGGATTTGCGAATAAATCATAGAATTGTCATCCAATTACACCATTGAAATTATCAACCGTAGATAACAACAAGCTCTGTTATCCCAATCTTTCCTTACTTTGTTGTTAAATAAAACAAGCTCTTTATTTAATCTCTATCCATTAAACAACCTAGAACAAGCTCTCTAAGTTTAATTCAATGGAAGCATTACGATAAGAAAGATAGGTTGATCTAAGCAATAACCACACAAGTTCGGATTATTTAACTTAGGTTATATTCTCCAATTGCAATCTCTTATCACAATTTTGTTACTAATGATTAGAAATTCAAGACAATTACGGATCAAGATTTCTAGTCTAGCAATAGACAACATCCAATTATATTCAGTTGGCCACCAAATACAATCAGCAAGCAATCATAAGCATTAAATATGGGAGAATACAAGCAACTTCAATTAGAGAATTGGATAACAATATCTTGCACAATCAACTCACAAAAACCATATCAAGGGCTTTGAAATCACCCTCAACCAATTCAGATTTAGTTACACATATTCAGACACAATATAAATACAATACAATATGGAGACATTCCAGAAAATGAAAGGGAAAGGGAAAACTTAGCAAATTTGATGAAAATCTCTTAAGATTGTAGTTCTTCCTCTTTCCAAGCCTTCTTTCTCCTTCAAGAACTCCAGGAGATGAGAGAAATCCAGAGCTGAAGCCTCCCACACGTTCCCCCTCTTCAAGTTCTTCAAATAAAACCCTAAAATGTGTTTATATACTCTGCTACAGTAACCTGCTACAGTGTCCCGTATTATACATGCTACAGTGATTTGTGGAATTACATTTCTACACTTCTCACACTGTTTTGATTATAACTTTCAGTACACTGAATGGATTTATGAACCGTAAATTTCTCTAGAAAATAGACTTCGAGAGATTTCCAATGGTATATAACATGTTATCCAGTTCATGACTATCTTTGGCAACCGACATTTGTCAAGTTTCTCACTCGACGCACGTACTCGAAAGCTCGACAAAATAGTCTTCACGACTCTCGAAACACTCGACATGCATGGTTCGAGACATCTACAGGTCGGTTTCTCGCGTCCGACACTCAACTCTCGACACGCACCACACGAACTTTCGACAATCCACAAGACCCTCGACGGCACTCGAACCCGCGACACTCGAACCTAGAATCGACGCAATGCCTAGACACTCAAAACCACCATCCGAATTGTCGAGATTCGGTCCGACAGAACTTCTCGACACTCGACGACACTCGACGACACTCGACGACACTCGACGACACTCGAAGACACTCGTCTTCTTCAACCTTCGACTGCGAAAACAGATTTTTGCACACTGACAGGCAATTTCCAGCATTTTTTCACACAGACGGCACTATCTCTACCTTTAGTTCACATACATAACCCATTTTTAAGCTATATAATTCGATCTGTTACTGGTTTCTTTGTTCTTTGTTTTGCTTTACTGTCTTTCTTCAAATTCGGCCTAAAGTTATGAAATAACAAAGGTTTTGAGAATTTATTATAGGACAGGGGTATTTTTGTCTTTTAGATACAAAAGTGTCTATGGGATGAAAATTTTTCAGAACATGTCCATTTTTCAAACAAGCCCCCTAAATTTGTCTATTTTCTCAATTTTTCCTAAAATTTATTTCTTTTATATTTTTCAGCAAAAGACCAATTAAAGTGGGCTAAACCATATTTCGGCAAAAGTATCGTTGCCTTTATACGTCGCATCTAGCAATACGAAAAAAAATACAATATGGATTTTGGAGCTTGTTATTCTTAACATAAGAAATTTGTTGAAGCAAGAATTGGAATAAGGCACCTTATCACACATGTTGAGTTGAGTTTAATATCTAGGTAAAAATTTGACCTTATATCTTTGTGCTTGTAACTAGTTATTTTCGTCTGTCATGCCTTCTTGAAGCTGACAGCTTTCAGGTTTCAACTCATAGTTTGGCACTTGGATAAGTACTTACACCTCATACCCTTTAATTGCGGTTCAATATCTTTTGGCTCATACTTTGTGTTCACTACAAGAAAAATGAGAATAGATGACTGACACTTTATGACAAAAATCATTATATCATAAAAGGATGATGGAGTCGTGATAGAATTATAATCTATCAGACACTTAATGATGTACTTGTGATAAATTTTTTGTCTATCAAGAATTGATGATAGATTAGTGATAAAAACTAATTCTATCAAAAACTTTATGATAGAATTTTCTTATTGACCGTGTTTGACTAAATTTTAAATAATATTTTATTTAAAAATAGTAAATGCCTTAAAAAAACTAGAGTGAATTACTTTTCATTTTCCTCCAATAAAACTTTCCCCTACACCATCCATTTCAACCCCAGTATATTTTTTTTCTTTATTCTTATTGCCTTTACCTTTTGCATTATCACTACAATGAAAATTAGCTCTATTCATTAATTTTTTTTTTACAATTTTAAAAATTACTTGTCTCAACACACACATATACATTCATGGCAAAAGATAAATACTACTTAACTCTCTAAAATCTCTTAAAATCCCTAACTCTCACTACAATAAATAATATTTAGTAGCACTACATTGTAGCATTTTTTTTATTTATTTATAATGCGACTAAAAGTTTATTTTTTGTGCAACATTTTAGAAAAGAATTATTATTTAATTTTTATTAATTCATAAAATGTAAAAATATATAAAAATTAAAAAAAATGTTATTTATTTATGAAATAAAAAATAAATTTTAATTTTAGTGAAATATAATTTTTGAAAAAAAAATTAAATAAATAATATAATATTTGAAATTTAAAGAAATGAATTAATATTTATTTAAAAAACTTATAAATTAGGAATATGAAAAGAAAAAGTCACTGTTAAATAATATAATTTTAATTATGACTTATTAAATAATATATTTCAGGGTTTTTTATTATACTGTCAACTATATTATTAATTGAGAAGTCAAACCATAATTTTAATAATATTTGTCTATACCATAATTTTAATAATATTTGTCTATGTTCAAATTTATCATTTCAAAATAATTTCAAAATAAGAGACAAATGTAAAAATTTTGTGTATAAAAAATTCGCTCACTTTCCCTCTCTCACTTTCCCTCTTTTTATCTTTCATTTCCCTCTTTCACTCATAGCCCTGATTTCATCAGCTCTCTCTCTCGTATTACAAGTGCCAAATCCCCACCGCCACAACCACAGCTGACCCCCCACACAGCCACCCTCCCTCCCGCTCGCGGTCTCCCTCCACGTCTCTCTCTCGCTCTCTGTCCCTGTCTCTCTTCTCTCATCTCTCAACCTCTTCTCCCACTGCCATAACCGACACAACCACCACAATCAACCGCCGCCCCATACAGCCGCCCTCTGTGTCTCTCTCGATCTCCCTCTGTCTCTCTCTTTCTCTCTCGCCCACCACAACAGCTCTCTAACCCACAGCCATTCGCTAACCTGCACCCGTGTTCCTCCCCCTCTGCCTTGCCTTTCGCTCTCAATCCCAAGCCAACACCGCCACCTAGCACCATCATCGATCCGGCGCCATCACCGATCCAATAGCAAATCCTTGGTTATTTTAGTTTTTGTTTTTAATTTTTATTTCTTGAGGATTATTGTGCGATTTTACTTATTTCTTGGTGGCTGGGAGTTCTATTTAGTGATTGATTTGGTGTTGTTCAAATCGATGGTCGACGCTGTGGAGGTTGGGTTGAGTTTTGTAGTTGTGTTCTGTGTATAAGTGTTTGGATGGGTTTACTTGGATTTGGCTATTGCAAATGGGATGAGATTTTGAGTTTTTCTGGTCGTTGATTCAAGGTTCAAGTGCCTGAGGGACTTGGATGAGTTGAAAGTGAGAGAGAAGCAATAGGTATGACCCCCCACGAACTAAGGCATGATAGCTTTTTCATTGGTGACTAGGAGATGAGTAGCTACTCAGCCATGCCTTTTATTGGTTAGCATACTGCCTGTGAGTTTTTACTGCACTTTGTTTTGTGTGTTTCATTTGTTACTATGTTAATATTATGTTTTTAGATTCCACTCATATTGCTTGAATGCAATGGTGACTTGGTCTTTTTATCATATTAAATTTAGATTTGCCAGAATCTATATTTGAGCACTCATGCATAGTAATATATATGTATGTTGCATTTGGATTATGATATGGATGCATAGTGGTATATAGTTCTCGCCAATCATCATGTAGTGATGAAGCTGTTTCTTTCAATTATAGGCGGCATTTCCTGATGTGCCCACAAGGCTTGTTAGGCAAACACTTTAAAAAGCTTAGAAAATGTGATCCTCGTCTCAACTTTCGCAGTCAACAGCCGAAAATTGTATTAGAATCTCCATATTTTGAACCTAAAGCTCCTGTATTTGATGAGGTAGATGTTTCCAGCCATTTAAAGACAGAGGAGCGATCTGTTTTCCTTGATTTGCAAGACAGGGCATCACCATATGGAGCTCAGTCATCATCCTCAAACATTAAACAGCAAGATTTCATTAATCCTTCACCTAGCTCAGGTAATATGATGAACTTATAATTGAATTAATTGTTCTTATGATTAGTGTCAGTAATTTGAAGAAGAATTACAGATAATGTATTCTTGTACAGGTTTTGGCAAAGAAATTTGGAGCAGCGGTGGTTTCACTTGAGCATCGTTTAGTTTGTGTGATTACAACAATAGACAATGTATAAGTTTTTAGTATTTATACATTCTGATTTCTGTCCTTACATTTGTGATGATACAGCCCCTTTTAAATTTGATGTTCCATCACCAGATGATTTGGTTTCTAATGGACTGCATTCCTCCAAAATTAGTTCAAAAGGTATCATTTAATGGTTATGTTCTGATCTGTCTTTAGAAGTCCATTTCCAAGGAAATTAATCTGTCAATGCTATTAGATTTAGACCTATAGGGAACTCTAGTGCTGCTGTTTTGTAGCTTAAATTTCTCTTTTATATGATTATCGACCTGAATGCATAGTTTGATTGACTCGGTTAACATGCATTTATGTGACTATATATATACCTTAATAAGAATTATAGCTAGGTCCTTTGTATATATCAATTATGCTGCTGCTGCCACCTCATCTTCGTTGCAATTTTTACTCAAAGGTTTATGCTTTTGATAGGCTGAGGTTTCTGCTCTCACTTGCATATTTACATTGACTATAATACAGTTAAAATGTTCTTTATCTTCACTCACATAGATGAAAATACTGTTGATTGTCAGCAGATATCTGAAAATGCTGCTGGTGAAGCTGACATTTAAAATGGTAAGGGATTATTCTACTTATACCTCTCTAGCGTAGACCGAAAATATGATTTATATTAGATGAAATCCTGTTATGCTCTTGTTACTTAACATAGGAATATCACAAAGAAAGCTGAAACCTTTTAGCGTGACTTTACCATCTTGTTGCACAATTGTTGAAGATGTCAGATAAGATGGATGATTGTGCAGATTATGCTCAAGCATCTTCATGGACCTCATAATATGTCAATTTGTATTTCTAATTCGTACTTAAATGTCTCATTTGCCCATAAGGTCCATGTTTCAGTTTCAAAGCCTCAAGAAGACCACTTTGCAAAGGATCTTAATTAACCAAAAAAAAAAAAGCCATTTATTTATCCCTCCATCTACCAAATATTAGCGGCATAAATTTGAACAGTAAAAAGTTTAGAAGGAGAGCTTCACGAATTGGCATTGTCGTTATTTTCCATGTTGCTTATCTTGATCTTAGCAAGAATGAACTGTTTGGCTGCATCCCACGTCAAATTAGTCAACTTTCTTAACTCAAGTACTTTGACTTTCCAGTAATCAATTGTCAGGAAAATTCCTCCAGAAATAAGCCTTCTGACAAATCTAGAGGTGTTTCACCTTTTCTCCAATTAGTTTTCTGATTCCCTTCTCCTGAAGATTGAAAACTTGAAGTCCCTTACAAATCTCGATATAAGTGAAAATAAATTTAGTCGTTTCATACCTCATTCCACATTACACATGCAAAAAGGCCCACATATGCGTTTGCTTATAAACAAAGATTTTAATGCTTGAGATGGTTAGATTGTGTGGCTTGTCTTTGGACGAAATTTGCATGTTGGTCAATGAAGTTTGGAACATGGGGTCTTAGTCTATCAACCTCTTCTAGTCCTATCAAAATCCTAATTTCTTGAAGATTTTGTTGTGTTATGTTGTTTTGTTGACAGATTCGGTAGCGAAGATGGCAGCCACGACAAGTATGGATGTTGGAGGTATTTATCTTATTTTTAATACTACAATGGTGGAACTTGTCTTTTAATCCTGGGAATCTTGGATTGTTTGATGATAGTGTGAATTGCATTTGGTTTGCTAGGTTTCTCACATTGTTGACATCAAAGTTTATCATTTTGATTGAAATTGAAATTGTTGTATTCTTCTGTATAGTGAGATGATCCATTTCAGTTGGACAATATTTCTTGTACATATCCTTCTACCTTTTTTCTATCTAGATGATCATGGATAGGATTCTTAGCAAGTTTCCTCTAAATCCTAATGCTGTCATATAGAGTTATACCAATTATTTAATCACAATGCTGTCATGATTTCACTGTGAAGTTCTTAAAATAGAGAGAAAGTCTGCTTACATGGGAATTTTGTAGATTAAAATGAAAATTTAAAAACAGTTTGCAAAGTTTTTTGAATTACCACAAACAGAGAGAAAGTTTTTTGAAAGAGTTGTCAAAACAACCTGACATGTATGAAACATTGACCAGGTCTCTGGCACCAAACATGTGGGAGTTAGATGATGTGAAAAAAGGTCTTCTTTGCCAGGTTCAACAATAATTTTGCCCACTAATATTACTTCTTTCTTGATATTCCCTTTTTCTATATGACTTTATATCATCATTCTGCTGTGATGCTCATGGCTAGTTTACTGACTCAATGTAGCTTTTCGGCAGAAATGCTTTGAAGTTGCCATCTGGTTGCTAGCTTCCGTGGTGATATCAATATCCTTCTTGTTAGTGATCCTGGAACCAGTAAGTCCCAGTTGCTGCAATATATACACAAGCTAGCTCCTCGTGGCATTTACACCAGTGGAAAGGGGAGCTCTGCTATTAGCTTGACTGCTTATGTCGCAAGACCCTAAAACTGGAGAAACTGTATGATGTCATCTTCTTTGTAATCCTTCTAAGCTCTTTTAATCTAGCTATAACCCATTGTGATGAGGAATAGATTAAGATTTTGATATTAACGAGTCAATGACCTACTTAATAGGTTCTGAAATTTGTCATGTGAACTCCAAATTTAATTTGGTTGGCTATCATTTGTTGTTGCTTCTGGATTTGAATTACAATCACAGTTTGTTGTTGATAGTTACTAATGATTTAGCTTATGTATTAGTAATGATTTACATGATCTATGCAATTTTTCTCTATATTGTTATGTGGATGTCATTACTATAAAAAGTTTTTGGACTCAATTGGATGTGCACTTTAATTTTTAGTTCATATTAAATTTGTAAATGAATTTTAGACACGAGAATGTATAAATAAAATAAAAAAATTATAGTTCTGCATAACTAAATTTCAATATTGTGACCGAAAATACTAATAATAAATTCTGTCACAAACAACATAATTTACCCACAAAAATTTTCTGCCAAAATTAAATTGGATTCCAAAAAAAAACAATTTTTCCGCCAAAAATTTCAAACGAAAAATAAAAATTAATTTTTCGCCAAAAATTTTTAAGGATTATTAAATAATTATTTACCTAGTGTGATAGACGTGTGACATATAAAAACTATCATAAAATTATAAAATTAATTGCTTAACGTGATAGACGTATGACATGTAAAAACTATCACAAAATTGATGATAGACTTTTTTTCTATCATGAAAGAGTGACAGTGACATAGATGACTCTTTGATTCTCTATCATCCACCCCTGTTTATGACCGTTTGTTTCTGTCATCTATGCCTATTTTTCTTGTAGTGGTTGTTTGCTCCTAGTTGCTTTTGTCTCATACCCTTTGCTTGGAGCTTGGGATCTTTCACCTCAAACCCTTTGCTTGCGACTCGTATTGAATCATATGCTTGTAGCTAAAGACTTCTTAGCTCATGCTTTTCAATTAGGTACTACTAGAAAATCATAAAAGAAAAAGTCATACATCTAATGTGGTTTGGCCCGCAATAAAATTTCTTAAAATAGTTTTATCATTTCCTCCCCATCTCTCTTCTCCTAATTTTCTAATCCCTAATTTCCTTCGCTCCCATCAAATCCCTAGCTAATTTCCTTTCGTGTTCCTTCTCTCCCATCAAATCCTTCTCTCCCATCAAATCCCTAGCTAATTTCTTTTCACGTTCCTTCTCTCCCATCAAGTCCATTTCACGTTTCCTTGCTATTTCTGATTCAAATAATTGTATTCTTGTTACTTGTGGCATTAACAGTAAGGGGTTCCAAGCAGAAATCGAACGGTGGAATGGTTGTTAAAGAGGAAACGTAGTCACCAGCTCAGCTGCTCTGGCCTTTGCCTCCAGTGAATGTAGGAGAATCGAAATCTCCACAGCTTTCCGTTTTGAGGAAGAACTTTCTCGTTCAATTCGACTTTGTCGGCTATTCTAGTAAGCTATGACCAATGCATGTGATTTAATGATTTGAATTACCTTTTTTTAGTTTAATTATTTGAATTTTTTATTCGGTGCTTAAATTCGGTTTAGGTGTTTAATCTCTTAATTTTAATTTGATGGATTAGATGTTAATTAATGTTGGGTGTTGGGGATTTAGTTTTGTAAATTTGAAATTGATTGATTCGTTTACGAGTTCTGCAATGCAATCTGTGTAATTTATTAAATTGATTTTTCTTGTTATAGCATTTGAGAAATCACGATATGTTTATTAATTTAATTTGTTTGGATTTTAAATGCACTAAAGTTATTAATTTATGATGATTGATTATCCTGTACTTATGCATTTTGACATCATTGTAAGGAATTTAATTATTTTATTGCTCAAATCTCTTATTTGGGACAAGTTTGTGTAAGTTTATGATGATTACTGATAGTGTTTTCTTCCAAAAGTTTTGCTCCTACCTTCTTTCACCTTAGATGACTCGAACAAAATTACATTTCTACCTGGAAAGAAAATAATAATAATAATAATAATAGAGTGGAAAACAAGAAAGTGGACGAAGATTTTAATTAAATATTCTAGTCATTGGTTTAATTAAATATTTTGGCTCCCGGTCTAGAGCAGCTTCTGATATCGATCTTCATCTGACTTGACTCTAGTCCATGACCGTCACTTTTTGTTGTTATATTTATTATTGAATATTTATGTCTTAATGAGACTCTGTAAATGTGAAAGAGTTGGATTAGGTTCTTGCTTGTTGGAAAATATAACATATACGAAGGCGCACAGCCAGGCTTATTGACATGGTGCTAGCAGGACCAAGTAAAACTAAAGGAGATTGTCAACTAGGTTAGGATCTGGTATATCCAATTACTTTAAGAAATTAACACTCTTTGCTTGTGCATCATCAACATCAACATCTTAAATCTAACAAATTCCATCATAATTCTATAAATGCAAAATATATTAATTTTCCAATAATACCATATATTTGGGATTACATAAACTGTTGTTTCAAGGTCTACAATATTCATTAATAGGATTAGAGTGGACCTCTACAAATTATCCTAAAAAATTGAGATAAATTAGGTGATTAGGGATTCTCTCAAATGAAGATGCAAAGCTTACCCACAATGGGTTGGTTCAAGTGGTGAAGCGGGCCAGGATGGAGTTGGTACAGCACCAGTGGTGAAGTCCTGGGTTCGAGTCTCCATAATGGCCTCCTCCATGATTTAAGTGGGAGACCGTAACAGTGGGTTGTGGTTGCGCTAGTCTCCTCCGAGGATTAGTCGTGGTGCGCGTAAACTGATTCGGACATCTCGATTAAAAAAAAAAATGCAAAGCTTCTACTTTTTCAAATAAATTTATTGTATATAATCTGTCAATACAGTAGCTTTTATTGATAATTGGCTAGATATACACGTTATTGTAATAATTATGTGTACCTCAAATTTTCTTGAGAACCTATTAATTCACACTAAGTAAATAGTACATGACAACAGACAAAATATGGAATCAGCATCTGAAAAAAATTAGTGGGAGAGAAAATATTAGCAACCTTGCCCCCTTTAATTCTTCTCATTTTCCTTTACTGAAAATCTTTTTCCACATTCACATTATAATTGTCTCTTGCCCCACTTTGATGACTTTATTTGGCCTACTAATTGTAAGATGGAAATGGTAATCATGAGTCCCTTCTTTAGCAAATAGTAAAAACAAAAGGTAAAGTTCTGGTAACTTAAAAACAACTTGTACTAAAATTTTTAGCAGACCACATATTTTTCATCCATGGGACCCATATTCACATGATGAAACCTAGTACTCTTATACTACAAGGAAATATCATCCCCTTATCTGCGTCCGGAAAGGGTTATACCATGCAAAACAATGATTTTAGTATCAAGGTAACTAGCCAACTTCAACAGTAAACCAACATAATTACCCTTCTTTTTCCTCAAAAATTTTAGGAACTGGTGCAATGAACTTCCCGCCTGGCACCTATTGACACACAGCAGACACTATGTCACCTAATGAAGGCATTGTTCAGTACTCCAAAACCAGGAAATGAGATAGAAAAAAGAAAAAATATAGTATTTCTTAGTAGTGTAATTTAAAGCTATCGATCTGAAACAACGAAAAAGAAGAAAAAAATGGGCATAGAGGGTCATCTCAACTCTTATTTAGCTTAAAAAAAAATGTGCTTAAAAAAAATGCAACTATCATGATCAACTCCAGAATTATGAAAGGAAAAGAAAAGTTGCAAGAAAAAGATCTGCAAAAGTTTGGTGCATTTCTTGCATTTACACCAAAGAATAACTATATATCCAATTGATAGCGTAATACTAGTTTAGCTTAATTTGAGATTTTGTTTTTATTTTTTGATGATCTGGAAGAGACACTGTTTGGTTTCCAAGAAAATGCCTCAGCAAAACAATGTTTAGACAGGTCCAACCATCTTGGTCTAACGAAAGAAAAACTTCCATCTTTTAATTAAAAAAAAAAATCCACCAAACCAGATAAGAAAACATCTGAAATTCCATAACTTGTAAACCCTGACCACAGAATTCAATGATCTCCAAACAACCCTTCCCTTTATTCATTTTAATTTTTTTTATGCTTTGAAACTTCATTGCAACAAGAACTGATCCAACTTTACAGTCTACGAGAGAATTCTACGAATTCATTCCCACTGTAATAATTTTACATTGGTGTTTCTAGTAGCTTTTCACCTCATATCACCTTCTCATTGTTGTCCATGGATATTGAATGTAGTTATTTTAGGCCTCTCAATAATCTATTGAATGTTATTTATGTGGTTGGTAACCTTGTTTACTAGAGGGAAAGCACTGATTACCCAACAATTGCCAGGTGAATCAAGCGAGGATTGTCTCATTTTGCTCCAAGGTATTATCAAATAGGTTTGAAAAGTCTGTGATATGGTCTTAGTTGCTGTCTTGAACTTTAACTCCTTAGTTGCAAGCAACAGGAGTTAACTTTTTGAAAAATGATTTAGCACGTGCCAAGTATAAAATTCTCTATTTCTTATAATTGGCTACATCTTGCAATTGAAAGGAGACAGAAAGGACTTCGATTTTGTGAAATCCAGTCTCTTAGCCAACAACTTTGATGTTGTTTATGATATAAATGATATGAACTACTTAGATGTGCATTCTTTTTGAACTTATTTCCCTCTACTAGGATACAATATATTATGAAATGCTCACACAATCTCACTCCTTTTTTTGCAAATAATCTCACACAATCTCATTCTTTAAATTCTATAAGTCTCATATACATTGTAAAATTAGTGAGGCATGCACATAAAATTGCTAGAGGTAAAAATAGACGGGAGTTTAACTATGGTGCTTATTTTTACAGCAAATTTGGGAGCAAAGACGTGGCATTAAAATTCAAATAACTACCACAAGTTATTTTTCAGCATTCTTTTGCATTTCAAAGCCATTGCGGCTCATATAGTTAGAAAGCTCTGTTACAGCCCCATTATTGAACCATCTTAGAGGTATTCTAAAAAAATTAATATCTTACTAAACACTTTATTTTATCAGTTTAATGCTTGTCATATGAATGATAATCTTGATATTTCTCTGATATTTTAATTCATTACATAACCTTCTCTAACAAAACCTTTTTTTTTTCATTAAATTTTTTCGCTGTGTAATAAATATGCTGGTCTATTGTGTTGAGTTCATTGTGTTGTTTTATTGTATATGAAATTTTGGTGTAGTTTATTATACTAGCATGTTTGAGTAAATATGAAATTTACATGGGCCTTGTGTAAACCTCTTTAACTACATTTGTTTGAAAACCTGGTCAATGTAAACCTCTTTAAGTACAGCCCAAGCCCAATAATACCACATTTTGTGAAGGAAATATCTATACTTTAGACTAGCCCCTAATGCCAATAATACTTACACAGTCTACAAATAATCTATACTATTGAAACTAGCCCAATAAACCATCCCAATGGCTTGGAAAGAGTTGTTTTAAGATTTTTGCTATAGTCATTAACTTGTGAAGTTTCTATTGTGGGATTGATTTGATATTAGGCAGTCTTGATTGTGAATTTTATTGACAATGTCGTAGTTGGTGAACTAACCTTAGCCAATATATGTTAATATATTTTGCTGTTTTGATGAAGTTTTTCAACAGTTGAATATATAGTTTATGTTTAAAAAACTGATTTGCTATTTAAAGGGTTTGTAGACTTTTATGCTTTTACAAGAATTATTGGTTAAGGTTTCATTTTTATGAAGGATGCTCTAAATCTTTCAAAATGTCTTAGGGTCCAGTTCCAGATGCTTCAAGTGTCCATCGAAATCGGGTCAACACTGACACTGCAACAACAAATGAGGAGAATTAGGTATATAAACTTAATTTGATATGTTAAGTTCCTGCATTAGAGTAGTTTATTTCTAGTAGCTAGCTTGATAACAAGAGAGACTTTTATTTGTGCATTAGAGTAGTTTCTTGTTGTCTAGTTTAAATAGTGTATGGGCTAAAACTGTGTTTCTTTTTATTTGGGTAGGTTTTCTCATGTGAAGAATGGTTTGTGCTGGTTGATAATTTTAGAAATAAGACTTCTAGATTGGTTTGATTTGTGCCGGTTTGGAAATAAGACTTCTGTACTTTTGTGTATTAACCTATGACTTTTAGACTCTTGTGTATCAAAACTTTTGTATAATTTATGAATTGTTAATTTAAAGTCATGTTCCATGTTAGACTTTTAGCTTCTTGTTTCCCGTTTAATAAATGCAATGAATTAATTAGAAAAGATTATGTTCAAACAAAAAAAAAATTGGTTACAAAAATGGATTCCTGAAATTTGACAAAAAAATTGGTTATAAAGATGGTTTCCTGAAATTTGAAAAGTGGAATAGCTTTTTTCCTGCGGTTCATGAAACTACGATAAATAACACTACGAAAATACACTACGACGACATAAACTTTTTACTGCAACATTGTGCCGTGATTGATTATTTACGGCGGTTCCCTGGATTGCGGTAAAGGATGGAAGACTGTGGTCCAACTAGACAACGATTATTTACAGGGGGCTCATTAACCTCAGTAGAAGAGCTTTTAGCGGGCTGAAACTGCAGTAAAAAGTTAAATTATTTTTTAGGAAGACATCTATGTCCGTCGTAAGTGACTTTTTACTGCGGTTTTGGCCAGCCGTTAAAAAGGCATTTTTACTTGTAGTGACCTTAACGCATATTTTTTATCACCTAAATAGTTTCACCTTATGCCTTTTTTTTAATATTTGGTATAACACTACATAACTAATTAAAAAACTCCTAACTTGTTAAATTAATCATTGTCAACTTCATCTTACATTAATTAAAAAGACATGAATTTGTTTTATTAGGATGAGTGCCAAAAATAATTTTGTTTTGTTTAATTATGTTATTTGTCTACAGGATATTAATAATAATAATAATAATTAATTTAAAAATAAAGGATGTTTGGTGCATTTATTTAGGTACAAATAGCTCACCCTTTGTAATAACCCGTGAAAAAATAAATAAATATTACCTTTCTTGTTAAAAAAAAATAATCAGTTGTTCATCAAGATACCAATATATCTAAGGAATCATTAATAATTTAACCACCCAAGCTAATAATTAGTAATGGACTTTGCAAACAACATTTTGTTTCTTTGAATGCCAATGAATCAGATTGTCACCAAAATGAACACAAAAGCCAGATATTGATCTTCTATCACCCAATGAGCTGGCCCAATAGCATCACTGATCCTGAGAGATTGAAGAGGCATGATTGTTAAGCCACAACGCAATGTTCCCTTTATATATCTCATTACCCTTTTGCGGGCTTTGCCAATTGAGTACCATACAAATTCTTGAACAAGCTTCATTATTGGAAGCTGCTTTGCATCAAATTGAGAATTGCCCAGATATAGATCTATGTTAGTTTTCCCAGAATTGATCACTGTTCGCAATCAGACATCCTGGTTTTTGCAGATTCTGGAGTGGTCATGACACCATTTTTCGTTTGCATCATTTGATAAACAGGCCAATTTCTCCATCTCAAGAAATTCATCCATAAGCTCCACGTGTTTAGAACTTTCAGCCTCTTATTACTTCTCATTACTCTTTTCCTTCTTGAATTGGGAGGGCTCAGAGATCAATGTTGTTGCCCAAGAGTCAGCACAACTTACCTTATTATCATTTTCACCTTCAGACATAAGAAGTTCTTGGTCTCAGTTTGCTAACGTTGCTTCAAGCTCGAGCCTAATTTTGTCCTATTGCTTAGTTTTGGTAATAACGACGTCTTGCAGCTTTTGCTTATGTTCTTCCTTGGGAATTCGCTTTGCCGCATACACTCTTTGAGAGCATAGAGCACCATCCATATGTGCCGCCCGATCTTCAATAGTTATAAGCTTCGAAAATGTGATAGATTCTAAATGATCTTTTAATGCCAATGCTTTTGCTTCGGCCTCCTCCCAAGTCCCACCCTAAGACAGCTTCTTCAGCAAACTTAGTGTATATGTTGTTTCACCAGGTCATACTTTGGTAGTAATATTGTACCGGGCAGCAAACAACTGCTCATTTAATTCTTTAATCTAATCATCCGGTGTCTTAACTTGTTAAGTGACACCTAATTCCACAAACCAAACATTTCACAGCCACCACCACCACCGGTAGGTTTCATTTATAATCTATCATAGGCATACTCTCACAATTTTTAACATAGTTTTGAAAATAATAATAAATATAAAATCAGTGAAACTCAATAAATCAATCATAAAAACATTATTCATTTAAATGATCAACACAATAACTTCATATGGTTAGATCCATATTTTACCGATATATCAAACATGTCATATAATTAATTAAAATAATGATTTAAAATTATTATGACAATGGATATGAAATTGTGTTTTATACTTAAGTTAGCATAGTAATGATTTTCTATATATATATATATCATCACGTTGAATTTATTAAAAGTTATATATTTTAATTATATAACCCATTTCACATCCCTAATTATATATATTTATCATAACCTGTTATTTAATTAACTCCATTTCTTCTAATTGTGATGGTAATTTTTGTTTTTTGTTTTTTCATTTTCTTCCTGTTCAGTTTTTCAATTGCACTTTCATTCACGCTAATATACAAAAGGGGCATACAGAACCGACCCCACATGGCCACCCATAAGAACTACATATCCCAAAACAGTTCAACTGATGTCACTTAAAGAAACAATTCAGTGTTGCATCTTTCAGTTTGAAGACCCAAAAGTGGAACTTCAACTCAATCTTGTTGAAACGACAACTCCAAGTGATGAAAGCCGGGGAGAGCAAAAGAAAAAGAAAAAGAAAAAGCAGTCTCTGTTACATAAGTATTAACAATTTTTTGTTTTTAGTAACATCTTGGCCATGCAATTCAAAAGCAAGACTGAAGAGTACTCAACATCGTGCTGGCTAGAAATGATTTTGGTAAGTAATAAATCAAGTTGAAGACGTCTTCACGTGCTATTGGCTCATTAGTCTATTGCTTTTCTCAGCTATTTTTCTTACACAAACAAGTAGAGATAGTGAACATTTTGCCGTGCTTTCAAATGGTAATTGACTGCATTCTAGGCACTTCAAATTTGTAGCTAGACACCTATGACAATTGATTTGACAAAACTGAGAAGAGTTGTGACTTGAAATGGAAATCTATTTTGGCTGGTAGCTTCTGTATTTAGGTTGCCAAATTAACTAGCCAATTTCAGCTCACAGTAAGGTGAAACCAAGACCAGAAAATGTTGAGGAGAAGGGTAAGAGCTGAAATTGAAAAATATGAACAGTTACCTCTCAACATGCTGGAACCGGGTTTATTCGCCATTGTTAGTCGACTTTCTGATCATAAACGTAATTGCACACCACAATGCAAAAATTAGCAGAAAAACTGCAGTAAACTCAACAGCACATGGAAACTTGCTTATTATTCTGGTACAACTTTGAAGACTTGTACATGTTAAAGTTAAACCAGAGACAACTTCCAGTAAAGAATATTAAATTTTTTTCAACAAGCAAATCATTTTACTTAAAAGGAGCTTGCCATGCTGAAGTTCAAAATATCATAATACTTGAGATTCAGAAATGGATATGGTGCATAACATGCCGAAAAAAGAGCAGATAATTTGGCTTAGCTATCCAAGAAGATATGGTACTTTCATATTAAACATCCTTTACATCAATTATTCTTAGGTGGGTGGTGCCTAGGCGCACGATAATCAGCATTGAAGGCTACAAATTCTTTCTGATCCATTTCGTCGGGAAATTGACTTCCCCGAGTAGCGGCACCAGGTCCTTTCACCTTCGCAAGCCTCTTGCCTTGCACGACTGCGCCCATTCTCCTTCCAACCATTCTTTGGTCTATTGCAACAGTAACAGTGCGCTCACCATCCAAGCCTTTCTGAAGGATGAACAATGAATTAAAAAAAAAAAAAAATTGAAACAAACCTGAAATAAATTGCCAAAAACACTACTATTATTTATGCATACATAACTTTACCTTTCCCGTTGAAACAGCATCAACTTCAGCTGCTGCATTTGCATTCTCATCGAAATGAAAACTTTCATAAAATTAATAAAGCTGAAACTAGAACTGTGACCTCGGTATGCATGAAAAGGAAAGTTAATAGAAATAGTGCGACTTATATACCTTGATGGGATTTAGCATTGGAGAACCATGCTGTAACGAGAAGTACAACAAGCCAACAAGTTATCTTCATGGAAGCCATCGATCTTCTTCTTCTTTTATTTCCCTGCTAAAGGGTATGTTTGTTGTTGAAATTAAGGCAGCAGAAGAGAAATATATGAAAGCACAAACGTTGCCTTTATAGAAGAAGTTCAAACACGAGTCAAATATAGATTTTAGCACCTTAAACGTACGTGCCCAACTCAAATCCTTTCAGTTAAATGGTGGCTACTACTCATGAAATGTAAAAAAATTCTTTAATAATTTAAAAACTGCATGAACCCTCGAGTCAGCCCATGTGTTGATTGCACCGATTGAAACGAAAATCTCGAAGCAAATTTTAATCGAAGAGCTTGATGGTCCCAACAGGGAGACTAAGTGGTACCAATTTGGCTTAGGAAACAACAGAATTAGATAGCTAGGGCAACTACATAAACAAGAGTTAAAAATAAAATATAGTATAATCAGGGTAAGATAAGAGGACCATCAAGATTGTTACTGTTAGCTAGAATCGGTGGTGTATACGATAACGTGAAATGTAAGAAATGTGTGTTTTGCGCCTGTCTGCCGCCATGCAATCAACGAGAAGAGCTTTGCTTGGCTCTGCCGAGGTTGGCATATTTATTAGTTTAAAGCTAGATTTTCTATGTTTATTATATTTAAGGGGTACTGTTCCCAGTGCTTTTGAACATGAATTTGGGGCACTTCTAGGCCTTTTTGTGTTATCATGGTTCGAACTGATTGCAGCTCTAATGCCTCATAGTACAACTATACGCATAAATTTAACACACATAACATAAAAAGCAGTGACCGATTTAGCTTCAACACCAGAATTAGACGAACGAAGAAGCTGCTGGCTTCCGATTTTATCAATTTTACTTATATTCAGTGGGTTGCCTAGAGGACTGTGAGCCCAGAAATCTCAAAAAGTCTTAAACAACCGTCTAAGGATATGTATCTTCCATGGTCGAAAATTGTGCAATGTTACGATTGTCAATTTGACTGTTGCTACAAAGCATGTTGTGCCACATGACAACCACCATGCATATACAGGATTGAAGTTCTTTGATTATAAAAAACAAGAATATATTGTTTATTCTTGACCAAATAATTATCAAGAAATGATCAAATAAGTATACGATAATTACCTTTATGACTTTAGCAAATTGTGTTCGACTGCTGAGCACTGATATATGGCTCCTGATCTCCCAAAGTTGCTAATAATATGGCGAAGGGATTCTGTTTTCTTACATATACTAGCATGCAAATGAAGCATATGCAAATACGGTATATAATTTAATAGCAATAAAAGCAGCATCAACGAATTGTTTGAATCTTTGGTCGTACAACAATGCCTTAATTTCGTCCCATTAATTTTGGCCCCTTTGATCACTTCCGAGACCTTTGAAACCTCTTGACAGTGACACTCATCTTCAATAAAACTTTTCTTTGTGCGGTGCGCCTTGGAAGTAAGAGAGTATTAAACACTATGCTATTCTTAGAGATTATTAGCTTCATCAACATTGGGATAGTAAGAGGATATAAAATTCTACGTTCCCCAAAGTTTTGACGGTCAATTTCAGATTGACCGAGTCTGTGAGAATTGAGAACCCATGCATGCGTTGGTCCAATACTAGATCTACACTACGAAGTTTAAAAGCCCTGTCGACTCTTTTCTGGGCTCTCACAAATCTCTTAGGTTTCTTTAATTTCACTTCAACAGACTATTACATCAAACATGTTCAAATTTCTTGAAAGATCTCGTGACATGAGAATACTATTATATTATTGATTTTATAATCTAAACTTTAATTTGAGCACAATTATAGTTGTGGTCATGAATCATTATACATTTCAAAACTCGGTTAAATTCGGTTAGAAGGCTGAAGAGATATCAAGCAAGTGCTGAGAAATAAAAAAAATAAAAAATCATGAGCCATGTTCCTTTCGCATTCAATTAAGCATAGTCCCCTGTTCTGGCAGTGCATAGGGGGTTTGATTGAACGTGATTAATTACGTGCTCCCTTGCTGCCGCACGTTTGGGCTCCAGTGCATAGTGCCAAACAGTAGCCACTACGACGCATACTAACGAAAAGCCAAGCGGCTCCCAATTGGCCATTCATTTAATTTGCCTCATGCCCATCATCTTTAAGCTTGTACATGCAATCATTATAAGCTTGGAGATCATCACTCCAGAATTCACCAAGAAGCGTTACTCCGATGTATATAATCCACGGAAAGATATTTCATTATCGACCA
Organism: Boswellia sacra; assembly: GCA_013180625.2. Classification (NCBI taxonomy): domain Eukaryota; kingdom Viridiplantae; phylum Streptophyta; class Magnoliopsida; order Sapindales; family Burseraceae; genus Boswellia; species Boswellia sacra. The sequence goes on along the minus strand of SNVD02009315.1, from coordinate 87,196 downwards.
TAGTTTATAGAGGCTAAGGCCTAATGGTGATGATTAGCCTAGCGTTTGTTTACATGAAATAGGTGGAGCTTAGCTGTGACTGTGAGGGAAACTTGAGAGGAACCACAACTTCAAAGTCAAAAGAAACGATAGGTGTACTTATACGTAATAATGGGGATGTTCCCCTCTCCTCTTCTAAGCGAGCCCCCACACTTATTTTTTAGTTGTTTATTTTCTAATTGTTTTTGTTCATTTGTCCCACAAATTCATCATTCATGTTTACTTTTGCTGCCATATAATACCTCTTTTGCTACATATTCTGCCTTAATATGTATACAAGAGCAAGAGCCACGAAACCAACTTTTGGTATTAATTATTACTAATTCTCCATTCAATTTAAAATTGAAAACCATGCTAGAGAGAGAGAGAGAGAGAAACTCGTTCTGATGACAACTCATCCATGTATGCCAAGTAGTCAAGTGTGGAGAAAAAAGTAAGGAAAATATAAAAAAAGATAATATATAACTTAAGTATATTTTAACACACTTTGAAAAAATGTGTAATCATTCTTCAGGTTGTTAACATGTTAAGACCGGTCATAAAATATAACGAAATTGAAAATATTGGATTGTTTGAGTTTTAACAAAAATTTAATGCGGATGTGTGTTTGTGTGTGTGTGTATATATAGAGAGAGAGATCAGTCAAATTAATGTTAAGTGATGATTTTTTGCCTAATTTCTCAAATGTAAAAATATAAAATTCGTCAAAATGACACGTCATTTGATAAGCATGTAGCATCAATTAACAACTCAAAAACTTATAATATGCTTATCTAGCTTCCAATAATATTCAATAAGTACCTAACAAAGTGTTAAGCTTTCAGATATATAAGTTTGTTCGGCAATTTGATACGGATTATTCAATATAAACAATTGAGGTGTAACTCAAAATCTTCATTAAAGAATTGGCTATTTCTTTTCACATTTTCCTAAAAAACTAGAGGAGAAAAAGTCTACTATTACTATAGAGTAAGTATATTATGATAACATTCGGAAAGATTTTATAGATATACATGAACGTATATATAAATGGAATCCAATATTGGGACATGAGGTCGGGAGCAATGGTTTGATTATGTATACTTGTAAAACAATCATAAAAAATATAAGAGGGGAAATTAAAAGACTATAATGAGGCTAAGGAAAGAAAAGATTTCCACATCTTGGCTGTTATTGCCACGCATTTTGTAAACAAAGATGGCCTAAGGAATAAGGATGATTTCAAATTTTCAGAGTCATGGCCCGCTGGATGTGAATGACTTAAGGGCTCTACCCCAGGTTCCATTTCAAAAGATTAACGATTGTCATTCGAAGAGAATTACACGTGTATTAATCTGAGGGTCATTTGTCTTTTTCTAATATAGTTCATCATCTACTTAATCCTAAATTATAACTTTTAATTAACCATTTGCAAGCCGGTAATCACTCTTAATGCTAAGTAACCGACAAAAATTCCTTCCTCTTAGGCTCCCTTTGTCCTTTCCATGTTTTCTCTTGCTTTCTCTTAAACCAAAACCATACATTTTTCCCAAGAACCAAACAGAAAACATCAAACCCCATATGCCTGAATTTTGATGTGAACCATATGTAATCTCTCTCTATTACAACAAAAGACGAGAGAGAGAGAGAGAGAGAGAGGGAAGAACAAGAAGCTCTGCTCTTGCTCGTAGCCTGGAAAATAGGTTAAAACTTTACCATGCAATGCCACATATCAACTTCTGACACTTAAAACTGATACTAATCTTCTCTTTTGAGTGGTTTCTTCAATCCAAATGGGGACTGCAACATCCTCAATGGCTGCAAAGTTCGCCTTCTTCCCGCCAAACCCTCCGTCGTATAACGTAGTTGTTGACGAAGAAACTGGGAAGCTGAGGATCTCAGATGTTCATCAGAGGGACGACGTGGATGTGGTGAAGCTGACCACCAAGAAAGGGAATGAGATTGTTGCTTTGTACGTGAAACACTCAACGGCTTCATTGACCGTGCTGTATTCTCATGGAAATGCTGCTGATCTTGGCCAGATGTATCACATTTTCACTGAGCTCAGTCTTCATCTTAATGTTAACCTTATGGGGTTAGTATAATAAAACTTTTTTTTTTAATATTTTACAATAATAACGACTTCATATATTGAAAAACTAGACATAAAATTACATTCAATACATGTTGAGAAGAATTTTTATTAATAAATTTTTTGGATTGAAAACGAAGAAGAGATGAGTTTGATTGTTTGTGCCGATTTCAGGTACGATTATTCTGGGTATGGACAATCTTCTGGAAAGGTACATTCCTGTCTTTTCTGTCTTCTAAGATTTTACCGCGATATATATCGAACTGAGGGTCAACCCCAAGCGAAAGACTCTTAAGCACGTGTTACTGGCAAAAAAACATAAGTAAAAGTCAAAGATAATAGGGAAATCAACTTTGACTACTTGTCATTTCTTGAACTTGAATCTACCCTAAATTGTAGGGAAATGAAATACTGTTGATTTGGCTTTTAGGGAAGAAAAATGGTGATTGATATGTATGCGATTGTGGCGAATTAGCCAAGTGAGCAGGACACATATGCAGACATAGAGGCTGTTTATAAGTGCCTTGAAGAGACTTATGGAGTGAAGGAGGAAGACATTATATTGTACGGACAATCTGTTGGAAGTGGACCTGCTTTGGAGTTAGCTACCCATTTGCCTCGATTGAGAGCTGTAATTCTTCACAGTCCAATCCTGTCTGGCCTTCGTGTCATGTATCCTGTCAAGCGAACATTCTGGTTTGACATTTACAAGGTTTCAGTGGACAGACTAGCTTAGCAATTTGATGATTTAACTTGTGAAAATTCTGTTTGTTATTAAATTAATGGTATATATTCACGTCCTCTTTGTCTTTTATTGCAGAACATTGATAAAATTCCACTTGTCGAGTGCCCAGTTCTGGTAATTCATGTGAGTAATGTATATGTCTGTCCATCAATCCTTTCTAACACTTAAATGGGTTTTACAATAGGATCATGAACGTTATAAATATTTACATATTATCAGTCACCAGTCTCCTGGAGCTAAACCAAGTTCGAAATTGATCAATCATGCTGAACTGAAGCTGAAGTTCCATGCCATTTTTGCAGCAATTGAGATTTAAAATTGTTATTGAATTACTTTAGATAATGGGAAGTTTGCTATGGTAATGGTTGTTGTTAAGGGTAAATTAAATTAATCAAGTCAGTCAATTTTCCATTCTTATAATCTAAAATTAAACCTTCTGTCATTATTATTACTCAATAATTTAGTCATGTTAATTGTGTAACTTAGGACAATGGTGTCCAATTAATATGACATTGTTTTGGTGCTGGCTGCAGGGAACTGAAGATGAAGTAGTGGACTTTTCCCATGGTAAGCAGCTATGGGAGCTGTGTAAAGAGAAGTATGAACCATTGTGGCTAAAGGGTGGAAACCACTGCAATCTGGAACTCTACCCGGAGTACCTGAGGCATCTCAGGAAGTTCATATCAGCCATTGAGAAGCTACCACGCCTCCGGAATGTATCTGACCAAACTACAGAACAACCAGAGCAGCCACTCAGCAGCACAGACCAGAAAGCGGAGAAGTCCAGGCCAAGCACAGACCAAAGAGATCAGAAGGGTAGGCCTAGTACTGGACAGAGAGAAAAATCCAGGCTAAGCACAGACAGTAGAGAGAAACCAAGAGCCAGCACTGACAAGAGATCAGAGAAATCAAGAAAGAGTGTAGATCGCTCAGGGAAAGCACGGAACAGCATAGATCAACCTGAGAGAGCAAGAAACAGCTTTGACCGGTCAGTTGACCTATCTAGGTCTAAGGGATTCTTTTTATTTTCTATCCTTCTCCATAACCTTTTATATTGTCTTGTTGATTGTTGAGTTGAATGATTGCAGCTTTGGAGATATGGTGAGATCAGTTGGTCTGTGTAATGTTGATTGCTTAAAGCAGACAGCTGCAGAGGCTTGAGGAAAGAAATTAAGCTCAATGCTTGCATTTAGCATTACAGTTGCTCCATGAATTTTAAGTTATATGGAAATGTAACTAAAAAAGGGTTTTCTAATGTAAATTGCAGTTGTTCTCTGGAATTTTAAGCCCTGATCATCAAAGTGTGGATACACAACTATATAAGTTGCATCTGATGACTCTCGGTTCTGCGGCTTGATATTCTAGTACATGGCTTATGTTGGCAAAGATGAACTGGGTTCACTCCATTGATCAAAGCAATTCAAATATTTCCTGCAACAGTACTATTGGGGCTTAAAGAGGAGTTGTTTTCAGCTTTTGTAAAGTTTGCATTCCTGCTTCGGTTTTCATAAATAATCCCTCTGCTCTTGCAGAAAATTTATTCTTATTCTTAGTTTATAGTTTAAGAACTACTTTATCCACCTGTCAGTCTTATCTCGAAGGACTTTTCACCATCTAAAATTAGTTGGTGAAAATTTCTTCCGGCTATGTTTTGGCAGTTGAATTTAATGGCTAATTGTTATGTATGTTCATTCTTCTGCGTTTTTCTCCTCATCATAATGCTTTGATTAATGGAGGCTTTTGCAGGGTTTGCACTTGCACCTCTAAAAATTACTTTACTGTATATGATAGCTATGATTAAGATAGACATGTAAAACTGATGGCCTGGCCAAACTGGATAAAATTTTAGAGGAAAGAAAAATAAAGGTGAGAAACATAGAAATTAAAGATTAAATTGAGATTCTTTTTCCTCTTAATTGAAGAAAATCTACCTTAATTGCACCAGTAAGTTAATCGGGGTATGTGCCATGTATACTCAAATTAGAGGGTAGATCTTTTCCTCATTCTTCCACGTCACTTGATGGATAGAATGTTTACCATTATTTTTGCTAAAAAATATAATTTTTCTTCAAGATAGATCTATTTAATAATTAATAATAACTAAAGGTTTATAAATCAATTCGGAATTATATTAACATTGCATAATGACTTATGATTCTCGAAAAATTGATCACAGCTGATGATAAATTTTCCATATTTTACAAAGAAAAAAAAAGATTTCAAAAAATGAAAATATAATTATTTATCATTTTCTATTTTAAGAAAAAATAAAAAACAAAGAAGATATTGTTGGTGGTGCTGATATGGCGGAATCCTGGCCTTACGATTCCGGAAACGTAACTCCGAAAGCCCCAGTTACCAGTATCGAATGAATAGTTCTAGAAGCATCTACACTTTCACTTAAACCCCTCAATAGGGTTTTTGCTCGCTTTCAAGTGTTATCTCTTCCTCTCTACTCTCTCTTCTTCTCTTGCATCAAAGCCTTGATGGCTCCAGTTCTGAGCAGAACTTTGGGCGCTGCTTCTCTGGTTTCAATCTCATCTTCAACGCCCTTTTCATTTAAACACCCCAGTAACAAGGCCTTTCATCTCAGAAACGCTTTTTTGCCACAAAATGGTCTCAGAAAGGGCCTCTCTTCCGCTGCCTTAAGCTGGAATCTTCATAAGACAAACCACCGATATGTCGTCCGCTGCGAGGCTGCCGTTGCTGAGAAGGAGGCCACTGACAGTTCCGGTGAGAAGTTTGAGTACCAAGCTGAGGTGGGTCTCTCCTCGTTTTTCGAATTTTGGGGATTTTTGAGAAAATTCAATATAAAGTTGTAAACTCTTTTCCTATTTTGGTTGGTGAATTGTTATTTTAAAAGTTTTGGTGTACAAAGATAAGATTTTGATTGATTGATTGATGGATAGTTTTAAGGATAGATGGAAGTGAAAGTTGCAGCTTTATGGGAAATGTTATTCTCTTAATTAGCATTTGTAAATTTTGTAATTTTATCATTCCTCAATTTTTATTTTTTGTGGAGAAATGAAATTTAAGATGACTGCAGGTTAGTCGCCTGTTGGATTTGATAGTCCACAGTCTGTACAGTCACAAGGAAGTCTTCCTGCGGGAGCTTGTGAGGTGAGCAAATGCACTTTTACTGATATAGCATTTGTAATCGGATGCCTAATTCTACCTTAACATATTGATTGTGTGACCTACAATCTCAGTTGTGATTAAGAACTTCTAAATTTATGGGGACAAAGAGTTTTTCCCTTGAAGCCTCATCACTTCTTAATCCAGCAATTGTCGTGTTTTATGAATTAGATATTAAGCGACGAATGTTCATGCGCTTTTGAAAATCTTTCATTCTGCAAGTGGTTGTTTTTTACTTTGTCTATATGTTTACTTTTGTCTCCTATCTTGTCTTCCAGCAATGCAAGTGATGCATTAGATAAGTTGAGATTTTTAAGTGTTACTGAGCCCTCTCTACTTGGAGATGCTGGTGAACTTGAGATACGCATCAAACCGGATGCAGACAGCGGGACCATCACTATAACGTGAGCTTCATTCTAATAATTATTTTCTCTTCTTTTCTTTATAAATCAGGGATCCTAAAAGGTTGTTTTGAGTTTTTCAGAGATACTGGTATAGGAATGACAAAAGAGGAGCTCATTGATTGTCTTGGAACTATTGCTCAGAGTGGTACTTCAAAGTTCTTGAAAGCCCTTAAGGTTTGTTTATTGCCTATATTTGCAACATGGCAAATAATTCTTAGTTTCTGTGTGAATCTCTTTAAATTCTCTTTCAAGTTAACCTTTTATGCTTTTTGATGTGCAGGAAAATCAGGATTTGGGGGCAGACAATGGTTTGATAGGTCAATTTGGTGTTGGATTCTATTCTGCTTTTCTTGTTGCTGAGAAGGTACTGCATTTTTTTTCCGCCCAATCAAAACTGACAGTTTATATTTCTGCTTCAATATCAAAGTTTTGTTTTTAATTCTTTCTTAGGGTATGTTGGTTAGTGAGCTTGACTATATATATGCTGTGCAATAGGTTGTTGTTTCTACAAAGAGCCCACGGTCAGATAAGCAATATGTTTGGGAGGCTGCAGCTGACAGTAGCTCTTATGTGATTAAGGAAGAAACTGATCCTGATAAACTCCTACGTCGTGGAACACAAATCACACTTTATTTAAGGGTATTCTAGCTCCTTCTTTGTTTCCACAATAATTCATTTTGGGTAGGACAAAAAGAATTTGTTTTCTTGAACAGAGAATAAAACTAGCAAGATTTTTGATATGATGCTTGTAACTAGGCTTACCATGATTACCTGCAATTGCCTAGGATTTTGCTAAGGGGAATAAATGAATTTATGGTTATTCTATTACTATTAGGCTGTGTTTATTCTTGTGGAGAAATAATCGAAGGCCGTTCACTTTTTTGGGATACTGCCCACTTTTTTTCTGTTCTTCAAATTTCTACTTACTTTCATCAAAGACAGCCGATGACTGTTTTGTTTATTTTCTTCAGGAGGATGATAAGTATGAATTCTCAGATCCAACAAGAATTCAGGGTTTGGTGAAAAACTATTCGCAATTTGTTTCTTTCCCCATTTATACATGGCAAGAGAAATCAAGGACCATTGAGGTGAGGACAGTTACACTGTAGCAGAAACTTCTAGTTTCCTCACTTTTAGGATGCTTGTTAAAATAATGAAAGTGACACAGAGTTGCAGATTTTTTTTTTTGGTCCACTTATATGTTATTTAAAACAAGGACATTGCAGTTGTCTCACTCAATTCTTTGTTTTGTGTTTTTCCTTGTCGTGGTTGCTTGGAGACAGTGAAGGTTTTAACTGTTGTCTACTTTTGTGTCTTTTTTTTTTTTTTTGGATAAAGGGCCATCATGTCTTATCTAATACTAGTTGCTATAAGACTCACCTATACTTAGAGTTTGCTGAGGCATTGTTACTGAATTTTTTTACTCAAATATCAGGCTCTTACAGCTTTGTTTTATCTTTTTTTCCAAATTAATATTACACCTTAGAACATCAGTTGAAATTTCCATTCTCTTGTTTAGTTAACAAACTTTTTTTCTTAGTACAAGCGAGAAAGCTTTCTTATCATCTGCTGAATTTCACTTTGGGTAGGTGGAAGAGGATGAAGAACCAAAAGAAGGGGAAGAAGTGCCAGAGGTAATTGAGATATTAGTCCTGATTGTGGTTGTTGTGGTTTCACTTATTTGGCAACTATAGAGTTTGGGTTTTGTTTTTTCTTCCAGGGTGAAAAGAAGAAGAAAAAAACTACAAAAACGGAGAAGTATTGGGACTGGGAGCTAGCCAATGAGACAAAACCCATATGGGTGAGTGAAATCTTTACTTAGGATGTCAATTGATGATATATATTACTGATTTATCCTCCTTGTATATAAAGAGGTTAACTGAATGGTGTCCTTTTTGTGTTCTCTGTCCTAATTAGCATTGGCAAACATATAATGTCTTATGTATGTTTTCGCCTCTTGGTTGTAGATGCGCAATCCAAAGGAAGTTGAGAAAGATGAGTATCATGAATTCTACAAGAAGACTTTCAATGAATTTTTGGATCCACTTGCATACACTCACTTCACCACAGAGGTACTGAAATCTTTAGCATTTTGAAGTTGGGTACATATTTGGTTAGGAGATTAACTCGACTTTGAACGTTGTGCAGGGTGAGGTGGAGTTTCGGAGTGTTCTTTACATTCCTGGAATGGGACCTCTAAACAATGAGGATGTTATAAATCCAAAAACAAAGAACATACGATTGTATGTAAAGCGTGTATTTATCTCAGATGATTTTGATGGAGAGCTGGTAGGTTTTTCCCAATAGCGTGAATTCTATGAGATTGCTCTGTCTTCTGGATTTTTTAAAGACTTCGCTTCTTTTTCACGATGGGTCATTCTCGAATGGAAATCATTAATTTAAATGGAATTTATATTTTGTTATTCTATTAATTACTATTGCTTTTGAAGAAATTTTTGCAACCATTGGCCTCCTTGAGGTCTGGCTGAAATACAAGCAGAAATTAACTGGATTTAATATTTCTGATTGAGATTAATTTTGTGATTCTTTATAAAAAAGGATTTTGCTACCTTTTTCAAACAAGAATAAAGAAGGTAGTCTTGAATTTTTGTAAAATGAACTCATAAAAGGTGAATATGTGGTACGAGTACAATACGAATTCAGCAGGACATATTGAGGCTTGTGTTATTATGACTTTATAATAGGAATAACCTATCTGCTGTTTGATATGCAGTTTCCACGATATTTGAGCTTTGTGAAGGGTGTGGTAGACTCAGATGATCTCCCTCTTAACGTTTCCCGAGAGATCCTTCAAGAAAGCCGAATTGTGAGGCTTGAGTTTCTAAATTTTTGCAGTCTTTTTTGTTACTATGTGCTTAAAAGAGAAAAAGCAATTTTTGGTTAATTTAAATTTAGCGAGCAGTGCTGTCTTATATAGTTCTTAATTTCCTCTTTTTGATGTTCAGGTAAGAATTATGAGGAAGAGACTTGTTAGGAAAACATTTGACATGATTCAAGATATTTCTGAAAGTGAAAACAAAGAGGTTTGTAGCAACTAAACTATGCATTTGATGCGCTTTTTTCATCTGAGTTGTTTAATCACAGAATATGGTCGACTTGATTCCAGGATTACAAAAAATTCTGGGAGAACTTTGGCAGGTTTGTAAAATTAGGATGTGTTGAAGACACAGGGAATCACAAGCGCATAGCACCTCTGCTGCGGTTCTACACATCAAAGAGTGAAGAAGAACTGACAAGCTTAGATGATTATGTTGAAAATATGGGTGAGAAACAAAATGCTATCTATTACTTGGCAACAGACAGCTTGAAAAGTGCAAAGAGTGCACCATTTTTGGAGAAGTTGGTTCAGAAGGATATTGAGGTATGTATTTTATACGGATCTTAATGATGCTATGTTAGAAAACTGGTAGTGTTATACAACAAAGCTGGAAATGTTGTTTGACTTAGTAATTGAAAATGACTGGAGAAGATTGAATGCTGAATAACTTAACCATCAACTTGTAATCTGAATGATGGACACTAACTTATCAAAGCTAGCAAGAAGAGCGGGCCATAGGAAGGTCTTAGCATCTTTGTTGTAAGATGGTAAAATATTTATCTGTTGTTCAAGAAATTTAGTTACAGATTCTTTTTCTCCTCCATGTGTAGCTAATAGTTCTCGTTAGATGCTGTGGTGTTTTTCATTTATTTGTTGTAAAGAAAATTGATTCTGCATCTTTATGATGGCAGATCCTGTTGATATTTTTAGCATCCTGTTTAATGCATTGCCTGATATGGTTCTTTTGGTTTAGGTTCTTTATTTAATTGAGCCCATTGATGAAGTTGCCATCCAGAACCTGCAGACCTACAAGGAAAAGAAATTTGTTGACATCAGCAAAGAAGATTTAGAGCTTGGTTAGTTATTTTTACCCTTATGGACATTATTTGCAGTAATCTGAATTTTTTTAATTATTTATTTCCTTTTAATTATCTGTTACCTTCATTGAGCTTTTGGTGTTCATCTACTTGTATTGGGTGATTTGGCATGCCAGGTGATGAGGATGAAGTCAAAGAAAGGGAAAACAAACAAGAATTCAATCTTCTTTGTGATTGGATGAAGCAACAACTTGGTGATAAGGTGGCTAAAGTTCAGGTTTCAAAGCGTCTAAGCTCATCTCCCTGTGTGCTTGTTTCTGGAAAGTTTGGATGGTCTGCTAATATGGAAAGGTTTGTACTTTTGTAGTGGTTTTTCAGTATCAGGAATAAACTTCAAAAGTTATAGTAGACCCTATTCTTTTATTGAATGAATTTTCCCCTTTTTGAAGGTTGATGAAAGCACAAGCTCTTGGTGATACTTCAAGTTTGGAGTTCATGAGGGGAAGGAGAATACTTGAGATTAATCCAGATCATCCCATTGTTAAAGATTTAAATGTAAGACTGTCCTACTTTATTTTATGTATCATGGCATTCATAGAATTGTATGCTTCCTGAAACTGATATTCAAATTTAATGGAGGACATGAAATCAGAATGCAGTTTGAAGAGAGATGTTAAATATTGTGAGGCATAAATTGGGAAGTGTTTTACTAAATATGTAGGTTTTATGTTTCCATACACAACAGGCTGAAAAATTTTCATCTCGTAGTACTTAAAATATTTGATTTGGAAGTATAAATATTTGACACATATGCGTGTATTTTTTTATTTTTATTTTTTTCCTGATTGCCTCTGTTAGATTTTTTAGTGGTCACTAGATAATTCCAAGCTCACTTGCATTACATGTACTGGTGACAACTGATAACTGAGGAAGTTGGTAAATATCTGGTGTTTATTGAATTGTTGCATGGTCAATGCTGTGGATACGTTACGGGGATTCTCTAGTAACTTGATTCATTAGAAGGCTGTAATTGGTTTCAGCTGACAAATGTAATGTGACACACCTTTCGCAACATGCAGGCTGCATGCAAAAATGCCCCTGATAGCAGCGATGCAAAGAGAGCTGTTGATCTTTTGTATGATACAGCATTGATTTCGAGTGGATTTACTGTAAGGGCAAACCGGAATTATTTTTCTTGTTACTATTTATTCGTGATTAGATAAATTTCATTCAATTCATACTGTTACCTATACTATTTACAGCCTGACAGCCCAGCTGAACTGGGTAACAAGATCTATGAGATGATGGCTATGGCGGTTGGAGGTAGATGGGGGAGATCAGAAGGGGACGAGGCAGAGGCAACAGAAGAGAATGCAGCAGAAGCTGATGCAAGTACCAGTGAAGCTGCTGAGCCACAAGTTATTGAACCATCAGAAGTGAGGACTGAGGGTGATCCTTGGCAAGATTAGAAGTATGTTTTAGAACTTTTAGAACAATTTTGGCATTATTATATGATTGTTATTTAGAGGGCATAGTATTTGAAATAACACTATATGGGAAAGGGAGGGGTTTGTATTTGTTGATGGTCCAAGGTGGAGAAAGGCAGGATGCTGTGCTGGGTGATTCAAGGGAAAAGAAATATAAAAAGTCTCTCTGATAATATGATTAGTTGTCATGATTGTAGTGAAAAAAAGCAATATGAGTTGTTTTTAGAGACTTGGATTCTAGTGAATGGTTAGCAGAATTCCACAGCATTTGTTACTGCCACTACCACTCGATCGGTTGATAGATTGCCGGTGTACTGATGGCAATATTTCTCTTAAAACTATGGCTTCAGCCCTGATGTGGATCCCAAATATCTGTTCTAACTTTCAACGAAGCTATGAATAGCGAAATAAATTCCACATCAACATGGATTTATTGCATACGTTTTTACTTGAGATATCTTAGGAGTCTCTAAATATTAGAAATGAGAAAAAGATAAAGTGTGGACGGTGCATTTTCAAATTTATTAAAAAAGCTCTGAAGTAACATCGTAGAACTTGTAAGTTGCTTAAACGGGACTACTTTGATTGAAGAATGATACTAATACAAATTCATTATAAATTAAAATGGCATAAAATAATCAAAGGTTGATGTGATAATAATATTATTTGGATTTGTATTTATGGATTTATTTAAATAATTTGTTGAAGCAGTATTACTTCATTATGAAAAGTAAAGTTAGGGTTCAAATGTTAATTAAATTTCGTAAAGATGTATTTGTCTAATTATAATTTAAAATAAAAGGTGGGTTAATTCTAGAAAATCGGGAAAACTATTAACACAATCAAATACATACTATGTACATAACTTTTCTTTTCCCAATCACTCTTTCAATTACAAATTTTAATACAATTATAGTACTAGCTACGTAATAAAATTTGAAATTAAATACGAAATAACTTCAAATTTTCTAGTGGTACATAATTTTAATTTTAATAATATATCTTCCACAAAGAAATTTATTAAATTTTTCATTCCACGTAGTTCAATGATATATTTATACTCAGCTTTAAAAATATTGCTTTGGACAAATTTTATATTACATAAAAACAAAACAACAAAAGCAAATAATAAAAATGCAAAAAAAATCGAGTCGAGCAACCCGTCCATTACAATATCGGGTCGGTAAAAGGGTCGGCTGTGAAAGAAGTGAAGAACCTCGCAGGTTTTTGAAGGGTTTTAGTTTAGTTTTAAGGCGGCTGCAGATTACCCCTTTCTCTTGAGATTTCTTTCCCTTTCTTTTCCATTCCATGTATTTCGCTTTCCCTTTTATTTTCTCTCATTCAACTCTTCCAAATTTTTCCAGAAAGTTAAATTTTGTTCTTCTTTTGATTAATCATACTTGTTCTTCATCTTCTCTCCGCCTGTCACCTGTTATTTATTTTCTCTCTATTATTTGACTTCATCAAACACTTTTTCCACTCAAAACATGTGGCGGAGCTTAGCCAAAAAAGCTTCTTCTTCTTCTAAGAAGATCAAAATTTCCTCTTTTAAATTTAATCAAGAATCCAATTTGCTGGAGAATTTAACGCCTCCTGGGACTTCAAAATTCTTTAATACTTCGTATAAAGTTCTGGATTTTCAGCGAATTAGTGTTTTATCAACTCAAAAACGCAACTTGGGTCAATCCGGTTTTGCACAATCTATCAAACCTTTTGGAGTTTTGCACTGTGCGAGAAGTTATGCTATTGCTGCGGAGGCAATTGCTTCAACGGATGCAGAATCGGAGCTTTCGGGTTCTGAAGAGATGCATGAACCGATTGAGCAAATGAACGACGAGGTAATGAACTCATCATCATCATCATCTTTCCATAGGCAGCCTAAGAAAATGATTGGTGGCATGGGAGTAGCGAAGTACAATATGTTAAAGCGGAGGCAAATCAAGATGGAGACTGAAGCATGGGAACAGGCAGCCCAGGAGTACCAAGAACTTTTAACTGACATTTGTCAACATAAGCTTGCGCCCAATTTGCCTTACGTTAAGTCTTTGTTTAGTGGTTGGTTTGAGCCTTTAAGCGATGCAATTGCTCGGGACCAAGTGCATTGCAAGGATAAGAGGCTTAGGTTGACTTATGCGCCGTATTTTGATAAGCTGCCTGCGGATATGATGGCTGTTATTACAATGCATAAGTTGGTGGGACTGTTGATGACAAGTGCAGGAGAAGTTGGGAGTGTTAGGGTTGTACAAGCTGCTTGCCAGATAGGTGAAGCCATTGAAAATGAGGTGTGTAAGCTATAAATTTTTAGTTTGCTGAACTGCTTTGCTTTTTGGCTCATGGAGTATATTTTAATTGTACATATGCTCATAAAATGTGTGGTTACAAGTCGAATGCATTGGTTTTGGTTTTGTTTCAAGTTGGCTACCTTTCATTCTAACTGAACTTGAAAATAACTGGTATACAAGTATCAGTTTGGTTTAATCTTGTCAAATATGTTGTTTAGACCCCTCCTTTGCTAGCCATGCTTCATAATGCTTGTATTAGCCCTTGCCAGAAGCTGGGATACGAACAATTGCCAGTCTCTCCTTGCATTCTAGCTCATCTAAGAGCTAGATTTTCCTAAATTTTAATTAGCCAGGTGAAAATTGGGCTTTCAAATTTGTTGCTTCTAGAACAAGAAAGGTTTGTTTCCAAGTTCGGTAGTGAAAGCTTTAGGTGGAAATGAAGTGGATGCTTACAAATATCTATCTTGTCTTCATTATATATTATTTAACCGTGGTGTGTAAGACCAACTTGTCTATGGATCTGCGCAAAGTGCCTTCTCAATGTGCATCAGGTAAACCTCAAATTTGGACCGAAAGAATTGGCTGCACTTAGTGAGAGTTGAACCTCAAAGCTAATGCTTCCTAGAGACCGAAGCCAACTTTTTGACTTTGCCTTAGGGTTGTGATATAACCATACACTCATTGTTTGAATTGCTAGTGAAGAAGCCATCAGAAAGTTATTATTCTCAGCTGATCAAATATAGGGCACTTTGACTTTTACAATAAGCGTATGTGTTCTCTTTTAAAATGGGAAAGTTGTTATGTCCGGTACCTTTTTATACGAATTGAGGTGAGTCTCTGGTTTCTGGAAAACTATTTAATTTTTAAGAAAAACCGGGTTAGCGGGCCGCCTGCTACTACTTGGTTATATTATGAAGGAAATCTAGGATTTGCTTATTAACTATATGGCAAACAATTGGTGGAGCCTAGTATTGGTTTGGTTCTATTGGAGGTTTAGCATGGAAAATTTCGAGATAAGATTTGTTCAACATGAAGACATCTCTACTTGTTCTGATGTAAAAATTTGGAATGAGATAAATAAAGAATATGAATGGGATTGAAGAATCTTTTTGAAAGGGGCTGCTTTTCCTTTTTGCTTATTTGTAAGAATATGCTGTTTCTTTTAATATTTTAAAAAAATTTTATAATACCCATCATATTAGTCCTTGGAGTTGTGCAAAGTGCCCCTCTACATGGATTTGGTAAACTTTGGGCAATACACTGCTCGCATGGCCCTAAGGCATTGGTGCCAACGGAAGTGAAACCTTAAACCTTATGCTTCTTAGGCTTCAGAGCCATGTGTTTTGGCTTTTGCATTGCAGTTGTTAAGGTGTGACTAGGGTATTATTCACTGACATTTTATGTACTTCAGATATAATATTATTTTCTACGAAGAGCCTAGCTTCGGAAATGAGGTTGAAAATGATACTAGATGGTTAATGGGTTTTCCAATCTTTACAATTTTTATAACTGAGTCACTAAGTAATCCTGCCCATGCATAAAAGATGAGCCTGTTATTTCACTGATATTCTAAAGAGCACCTTTTGGCACAGTTTTTGTGGGTTGGACAATTTAGAAATACGGTTGTTCTTATTGCTTACATGCAAATTTTCTTTTGTGGATCAGGCAAGGATACACAGGTTCTTGGAGATGACAAAAAGGAAGAAAAGCATAATAGAAAATAAATCAGAATGTACATCTGAACCTGTGGTCAATGAACAAGAGAAAGTAAACAAAGAGCAGGAAAAATTAAGGAAAAAAGTAAATCATTTATTGAAAAAACAAAAGCTTCATCAAGTAAGGGAAATAGTGAAAAAACAAGATGATTCAAAGCCATGGGGTCAGGAGGCTCATGTTAAGGTTTGTGATGTTTCTAGTTGTAAATATGGCAGTTTGCTCTGCTTGTCATTATCGTTCTTGTTCCTCGTTCTTGCTGTTATATTCTGATGCTTGTACTTCTCAGGTTGGCTGCCGTTTGATTCAGTTATTAATGGAAACAGCATATATAGTACCTCCTGTTGACCAATCAGGTGATAGTGCTCATGATGCTCGCCCTGCATTTGTGCACACTCTTAAAAGCGTCACAAATGAAGCATTGTAAGAAAGACTGCATCTCCCTTTTCCTTTTTTTTTTTTTTTGTATAGAAATTGTCCCCCCTCTAAGTCTTTTATATGTAGATAGCTGGTCCACTCCAAATCTTTTTGTTTTCCTTCCAGGAATACGCCTGCATCTCTCTCTCTCTCGCTCTATCTTTCTATTTATCTCTGTATCTGTCTATCTATTTACCTATCTGTATCTCATATATCACAATTTTTGTTTGCGTTGTCTATGATAGCAAGGGCAGGAGGTATGGTGTTATTGAATGCGATCCACTAGTCCGCAAAGGCCTTGAGAGAACAGTGAGTGGAATTCCATCTTCCAATGTGGCCTGCAGTTGCTTTTCTATTTCTGAATTCTTTATATTTGATTGTGTTGGACCTTTATATTGAAGTTTTAGATTATAACAATTCTTTTCCAGGTGGTGAATATATGTATTGATTGTGAGTTATTTTTTTTTTTCTAGTTTACTTCAATTCTTCTACTCTATATACGTAAGTCTTTACATATCTATAACATATAGCAATATTCATCATCCCTTCCCTATCTATTTTATTCTCTTTTCTCTCTTTTAACATGGTTTCAGAGCGGGTCAGAGATCCTTGCGAATTTTTTATTATGCAAAATGATGAAGAAGAAAATAAAAAAGTCATCTCTTTCTTTTTCATATTTAGTATTTAAAAAAAAATCTTATTTTGTTTCTATTAGTCTCTAATATTTTTGTGATATAATAAATAAAAGTTAATCTCTCTTTTCTTATTAAATTAAGGTTTTTATCAAAAATAAATTGAGAAAAGTCAGTCATGTGTTTGTTTTCATTTCAATTTATAGTATTTTTAAATCTTTCTCCATCTTTATTTGTCCTTATGGTAGGCGACTGGTGTTTTTTGTGTTCAGGGGGTTTTCCAAAATTTTTTTTGGGTGTATCTGAAAATTAATAAACCTCTTTTAGTCCTTGGAAAATTTTGCCCAAATTTAGTCAAATCTCCGTGGTTTGTCCAAACTTCACTTTTAACCTAGCCTCTTTACTATTAAATGACTCATCACCTCTAGCCAGCAGTAAAAGTCATAGTTACCCGTATAGTCTCACCAGGATTTGTGGTAAAAACTGTCTCCTCTTATTGAAAATCATGGTCTCTTATAATTTCAGTTTCATTCCCTCGCTGGTTAGGTCTCCCGTATAGAAGTTTGAGTGAGATGGCTACCTCTTGTCAATTCTTTTGAAGCTTTATAAGTGCTGTTAAGTTAATGTCTCTAATATTAAATTGTCAAAAAGAGTCATCGAATATCTATTTGTAATATCTGTTTTCAAGTGAGGCACTAAAAATATCTATGCTCGGATTTGAGAGGGAGCGTTAGAACTTTATATGATCGTTTTAGATTATAATAATTCTTTCTAGGTGGTGAATGTATGTATTGATTGTGAGTGATTTTGTTTCCTAATTTATTTTGATTCTTCTACTCTATATATGGAAGCTTTTACATATCAATAACATACAACAACATTCATTATCTCTTCCCTATCTATTTTGTTCTCTTTTCTCTCTTTTAACAGATTGTTTGGACCGAATTTTTACCCATTTCTTACATGTCTATACATGAACTGTAAGTATGAGACTAATTTCTGTTGTCCAAACAGGCTAGGCACATGGTCATTCCTTATATGCCAATGCTGGTGCCTCCTTTGAACTGGATAGGGTATGGAATTCAAATTTTAGCTTTTTATATTGACAATGACATTAAGTTTTTTCTAGTCTATGCTTTGTTGAACAACTTTTTTCTTGCTTATTTTCTGTGTCTTATTTTAGAATCATCAATGGAAGAAATAGATGTCTTGTTTCTGCACTAATTGTGTACTTGATCTTATGTGCTTTCCACTGGTTTGGAATTGAGGCTTTGTTGAATTATATATTGAGATGATTTTTACTTCACTGCTTTTTTGTGGTTAACCATGTTGTTTTAATGGAAATAACAACAGCCGTTGATACATGAATTTTGCTTGTTTTAGTCTTGGATGCTGGGTTTATTTGGTTTGTTATCTTTTGGCAGGTATGACCAGGGTGCATACTTTTTTCTACCCTCCTATTTCATGCGAGTACATGGAGCAAAACAACAACGTAATGCAGTAAAAAGAACTGCGAGGAGTCAATTAGAGCCAGTTTTTAAGGTTAGAGATGTTGTGTGTATCATGCTTGAGTTTCTTCTCTGCTCTGTTCCACGTTTAATTGTTCATCTTTTTTTATTTGTTATTTTTCTTTTTCCCCTTGAGTAATGCTTATGATTCAGGCTAATTTTATATGTTTGTACTCTATGTACACCTTTTTCTTTGGCTTGGTTGCATTAATTATGTGATTATTTTTTGAATCAGGCCCTGGATACCCTAGGAAATACCAAATGGAGGGTAAATAAAAGGATACTTGGTCTAATTGACAGAATGTGGGCTAGTGGAGGCTCTCTTGCTGGCTTGGTTGACCGTGAAGATGTGGGTACAGTTCAATAAGCCAAAATTAATTTTGCTCTTATGTTGGTTCATGCTGCTTCTTCTTCCTTCCCCCCACTCCCTTTTTTTTCCTGAATGAGATAGGCTCATCTTTTTCAATATAAATTTCATTTTCCTATTATCACTTAAGCATCCAATTCAGTCTTAGGTGCTTGTTTTCTATTAACAATTATTATTCATCTATTTAAAAATATCTTCGTAACAGGTTCCCATCCCTGAGGAACCTGACACAGAAGATGAAGCAGAAATAAGGAAATGGAAGTGGAAGGTTAAGGCTGCAAAAAAGGAAAATAGTGAAAGGCATTCACAGCGGTGTGATATAGAACTCAAACTTGCTGTAAGAAACTCGCCGTTTTGTGAAATCTACTTAAGGCTGTTGCATTCTCTGTAGATGCAATGCTAATCTCTCTCTCTCTCTCTCTCTCTCTCTCTCTCTCTCTCTCTCTCTGTGTTGGCGTGCAGGTGGCTCGAAAGATGAGGGATGAGGAGGGCTTCTACTACCCGCATAACCTTGATTTCCGAGGCCGTGCATACCCCATGCACCCATATTTAAATCATCTTGGCTCTGATCTATGCAGAGGGATCCTGGAGTTTGCTGAGGGACGCCCTCTGGGGAAGTCAGGCTTACACTGGCTGAAGATACATCTGGCAAATTTATATGCTGGTGGTGTGGACAAGTTATCTTATGAGGGTCGGGTAGCATTCACTGAAAATCATTTGGACGATATCTTTGATTCTGCAGACAGACCTCTTGAGGGAAAAAGATGGTGGTTGTGTGCAGAAGATCCTTTTCAATGCTTGGCAGCATGTATTAATCTTTCAGAAGCATTGAGAAGCACTTCTCCAGAGACTACTATTTCACATATTCCTGTTCACATGGTATATTCTTTTTTAGCTTACCAGATTGTTTTTATTTGTTTGGAGGATGTCCATGCTAATTACATGATTCATCAGTTATGTATGTTGCAAATATTATGTCAACAAAATTACACCTTTTTTAGGTTGATGGAAAGATTCAGTTTTTTATTGAGATACATTGTTTATTCACATTAACATGGAGAATGGAAGTAAACTTTCTCGCCTGAAAGAGGAGAAGATGGCTGAAGTTCTACTTATCATGACATATCTAGCTATGTAATATTGTCTAGATACTTTTGCAACATTGAATCACCTTGAGACTATCTTCACTGTGTCAGAAAATGAGCTTATGTCTGTAGTTTTTGCCCCTGTATGTTGGATGATGGTACATATTATCATTTGATGGTTAACACATTTTAGTGATTCCACTTTTTTTTTTTTCCTCGCATTATGCTACTAAACTTTGATGAGGTTGAGAGCCTCCAGATTGATCCTTTTGGATGTGTCATCATTTTAATACTTGGCTATATGGTATTTGTCTGAAATTTTAATCTTAGCTTTTCTTGCTTATTTAGGATGGTTCATGTAATGGCTTACAACACTATGCTGCCTTGGGAAGGGACAAGGTAATGAAACTTATACTTGTTCTTAGTTAAGATATATGCACTTATAAGTAGAGACGTTGGGAGTGCAATTAAGCTCTTTCCTCTTCAGCAGTAACTTTTTGTTTTATTTTCTGACATTGATTCTAAATTGTCCTTGCTTCTAGAAGCTATTGGTCTCTTTTTCTTGAGCCAATTATAATACGTCAATAAAACTAGAATCCAATCGGAGCATACGTTTTTCTGTGGTCGACTGAAAAATTTCTTTTACAATGCAAAGTATACTCTTATCTTTCTTAGAAAATTTTTGAGATTTCATTTGGAACTTATGGGGGGAAAATGTTTTGAGTTACTTTATTTTGGACCGAAGTATCATAGTTTCATCTTACAGAACATTTTAAGGTCCAATAGTTGAAGAGTACCTTCTACATCTCATTTCCATTATTCAGATTCATTCTCCCTCTGTTAATCTCAATTGTCATGTGCTGAATTTTTAACTTTCTTGCTAATGATTTCCAGCATTTTGGGGACTTTCTTTATTAAGCTTCTCACATAATTGTGCCATTTTTGGCTTTCTATTTTAGTTGGGAGCTGTTGCTGTGAATCTTGTAGGTGGAGATAAACCTGCAGATGTTTACTCAGGAATTGCTGCCCGGTAAGCAATTCTCTCTCTCTCCCCCTCTCTCGCTCCCTCTCTTGCATTTCGTCTAATTGAATTTACTATTGTAATTCAGAGTTCTAGAGATCATGCACAGAGATGCAGAGAAAGATCCTGCAACAAATCCAAATGTATTGCATGCTAGGCTGTTGCTCAATCAGGTTCTTGTTATTGATTCTTCTTGTTGAACTGTGATCTTGTAGTGCCTGCATAAGAATGCACAACTCCTGTAATAATTCTTGTGGTATTTTTTTACTATTTTATTTTTGGGGGTGAATTGTGTGAAAGAAATGGCCATCTTTGAGAGAATAAAAGAGAAGAAGTCAGTGTTTTGTGTGACAAAATCAGAGTTTTGGGTGCTCTTTGGGCATCTATGCAAAAGACTTCCAAATTACGTTGTTATTCTTTATCCCTCATGACCTGCTAGGGGTTTGAGGCTGATGCTTGTTTCTTTCTTTTGGGCTGTCGAAATTTTCCTTTTGGTTGTTCATGCTGTGAACAGATTCTATGGTTTCTTTTGTAAAGTTACTGACTCTATTACTGCGGACATCTGGTCACCAATTTAACTCTGTTCTCTAATTATTAATATAATTCATAGAGGGAAAAAATGTAGTAAAATTATTTCTTGATCTTATAATTTGATGATTTAGCCAACAAATTAGGTTGTATCTGATCTGGGTGGTTTATTTGTTTCCATTATAAGAATTTTAATTGGATAGCATAATATCATATCACCAATTAATTGTTCATATCTATAATTGGACATTTTTAGGTGGACAGAAAGTTGGTGAAGCAAACGGTGATGACATCAGTTTATGGTGTAACTTACATAGGTGCTCGTGACCAAATCAAGAAGAGGTTAAAAGAACGTTGTGCCATTGCAGATGATTCAGCACTATTTGGTGCATCTTGCTATGCGGCAAAAGTAAGGAAATAAGACTGTAGTATTTGTGTAGTCCAAGTGTGTATGTATAAGATCGTTTACCTTGATCATTTTTTGGCATACAAAGACGACATTGACTGCCTTGGGAGAGATGTTTGAAGCTGCAAGAAGTATCATGAGTTGGCTTGGCGAGTGTGCTAAGGTGTGTCATTTATTATTGTTATCTATTTGCTGAGTATTTTATATCTGGATGCTATACGCATCTATAATTGGTAAGCTAAGTGTGTAGGTGGAGGACAGTCGCGGATCTAATGTTTGAGGATTTCATCTAGAAGATTGTTAAAAGAGGAACCTATTCTATTTGTTATCTGTGTTCTGTTAAAAGTACTCTAAGATCCAGTGTTTTGTAAAAATTCCAATTAGATGAGTTTAGCATGGGATGTATTTGGCCCTAATTTTATGGTTGGATCCATACAAGTCGGATCACATTGTAGTATTCTTGGGCTGGGGCTGGTTATATTATATTCATATGTACATATATTAGCGGTTTGGGCATGTTCGCATTGGCTTGATACAGGGGAGTGCTAGAAGAAAATTTATGTAATTTGTCAATGGTGATAGATCCTATATCTTCGACATGGTGATATATCCAACTTCACTAAGTTTTTAGATAATTGCATGTGGGTTTTATGGATCTGTTGACACCTTGGGGCATTTGGTGAACAAGCTTGTCAGATATGGTCATAAACTTACAATGATCAACCCCAGGGTTTTGTTTCTGTGCCATGACGGTTTTTCTCGCTCATTCTTAAGAGTCTTCTGATGTTCTCAATCTTTAGGTTTCAGAAATTTTTAAGTTTGTTGTTTTTGGAGATTCTCTTGTATACCACCCAAGCACAAGTGTGCCCAGCCCTTTCTATTTGATTATTAAATTTGTTAGTTATCAAAAAGAGATCGCTTTCTCCAAAAATTTTCTTCTTTTGGAGGCCCCCCAAACTCCAATTAAAAAGTTACTGGAGAAATCTACAAAATAAGAGCTTAAAGTATAGATCTTGCTGCATGGTTGTGTGGTCGTATATTCATTGCCCATAATATTTGAAAGTCAGGGATCTCAGGATACCTGTTTGTCACATTCATTGTCTTAAAAATTTTTAACTAAATGTTTTGTTAGGAAGTTCTGTAATTAATTGTATCATCTACTATCTTGGCATCATTCCCTTTCTTTCCCCTCCCAATTGCTGACTGCTAAACGTGAATGTAAACAGCTGATAGCTTCAGAGAATCAGGCAGTACAGTGGACAACCCCTCTTGGACTTCCTGTTGTACAACCTTACCGGCAGTTAGGAAGGCATCTTGTAATGTTCTAAGAAATGTTTTGAAACTTTGAAAATTACAAAGTTTTAGTTCCATTATCATATCCTTTTGATTCAGAGCTATCAGTAGTTTCAGTTTGTCATTAAAAGGTTATGTGAATTGAATGCAGATTAAAACTAGCCTTCAGACATTGGCACTACAGCGCGAAACTGACAAGGTCTGTTTTACCTTACCTTATAGTTCTAGTTCTGCCTTATTTATCATCAGGAAGTGTGAAGAGAATATATATATATATATATATATATATAGCTTTAGCTTTATTTCTCTTATGTGCATTAAATTGGAAAATTTTGTCATAGCAATAAATGGGAAAATATATCATTCTAAATTACTGTTATCTGCATAATTTTCATGTTTTTATCAAGTGATTTTATAGAGTCTGTGATTTAAGGTGTTTACTTTTCTCTTGTAAAATTACTAAGCTAATGGGAGTCTGAAGATTGTATTACTGATCACATTGCTTTTTGAATGTTGTAGGTCATGGTTAAGCGGCAGAGAACAGCTTTTCCACCAAATTTTGTTCACTCTCTTGATGGCTCCCACATGATGATGACTGCTGTTGACTGCAAAAAGGCAGGCATGAACTTTGCAGGTATATTGTGCGCCTTAGGTCTGCTTCAGTTATATGCATGTACCTATCTATATATTTCTTTGTCTATTCATATCGGAAGTCTAAACTATCAAATACCAATATTTGTTTACAGGGGTACATGATTCATACTGGACACATGCATGTGATGTTGACGCAATGAATAAGATACTCAGGGAAAAGTTTGTTGAACTCTATAAGCAGCCAATATTGGAGAATGTAAAGTATCTTTACTTGCATATGTTTGTATAATTTAATTGACAGATGCTGGTTAGGGTTTGCTAATTTCTTTTTTCTACAAATTACTAGCAAAAGAAGGATGAGGGAGCCATTATTCTCTATTCTGCCAATTGGTGGTTGATAAACTACACTGAAATTTTTCAGTTTTTGCGGATGGTTAAGTGCATTTATTGACTTCCATTATGAATATGGTTAAGCGCATATATATCCTGAATATTTTTTTTTTATTTAGTGGCTGAATATTGTATGATGTTCAGACCTTCGTCTCCACAAATAAGATTATTTATCACAAAATTTGTTTAGGATTAAAAAAAAAAAAACACACACGCACACACACATTTTCCTTACTTTTGGATGGAAATAGGTCCTTAAATGGTCATATCGTTTTGTTATTAAAATGCTATTATAGAAACATGAAATTTTGCTTGTAAAAGTTGAAATTTCCGAGCTGAAAATCCGATATTCTGTGAATATATTGTTTACATTTATTAATGATTTCTTTCATGCTTACAGTTGTTGGAGAGCTTTCAGAAGTCGTTCCCTAAATTACATTTTCCGCCATTACCGGAACGAGGAGACTTTGATCTCAAAGATGTTCTGGATTCTCCCTATTTCTTCAACTAGTCTGGAACCACACTCTCTTGATGTGCCTCTTTTGAAACTGGATTCTGCCTGTCATTGTCAAGGTAAAGACAGTTGTTTTCTCTTTCATTCATGATCACGATCCAGAAGAAGCCAAGAGCTTACACCCCAATTTGAAGTACTAGAGAAGAAAAGAAATTTGTGGGTGGCTCTATCGTTGTCGTTGGATAATTTTGTACATATGTCAAAAGAAGATATCTTTGAGCCTTAACAGAAGGTTGCCATAAAAGTTGTTCGGGAGCCACCATATAGTGAAGTGCATTGGGGAGTATTCATTGGAAGACCAGCTTAAAAGGTGGTCAAGCGAATTTCACTGATGTAGCTGTGTATAACTAAAGAAATACAATTGTTGAGCAACATTTGATTGATTTAGTGGCTCACTGGAGGATCGAAATCCATGCCCGTAATGTTGAGCTTCCATTTCTTCATTGGGATGATAGAGCATCAGGTTTCATCCAGTTTCACGAAAGATTGTAACCGTGCAAAGATAGTGGCTAAAGGTAATTCTTTGTGGTAAAATTTGCCACCTTTGTATCATTTGTTTTTCGATCAACGCTATAATTTATTTAGGAATCGATTGTTCTCAAAGTGAATTCCTAATTATAATAAAGAGAAATCATATGGGTTGAATTTTTAGAATTCAGCTTATGCATGTTGTCTTGGTGTCTCTCCCTGCAAATATTTAAGTACACTTACAGCCAACAGAATACAATATATGCAAAGCTTAGCCTCTTCTAAACACATGTTAGATAACTCTTAAACTATCCATCGTTATATGAAATATTTATTTTTTAATCAATTTATATAAAATACAGTAAAGCTTATTATTCTTTTTCTTCTTCTTCCTTGGTGTCTGCTTCTCTTTAAAATTCATTAAAGAAAAAAAAATAAAAGTAATATTGTCAGAGCTTGAAAGACTACGATAGAGGAGTGGAAAGAGGGGACTGATGCTGCGAGGATCAAGGTTGCCTGTAGGGTTTTGTCTTTAGCTAGTTCAGACAGAATGGCATTTGAGGCAATTAAAGATCTGCAGAGTGTCTGCCAAAGGCAAGAGTATATTCATATTGAGTCGAACTACAGTGCAGCTGCTGTACCATACAGCAGCTGCTTTTACAATTTTTGCTTGAGGGCAAAAGTTGTAAATACAACTTTTGCCCCCTCTTTACGACAAAAACCAGCGGCTGTATCATACAGCCGCTGGACTATAGTTTTTCCCTATCATCGGTGCCATTCCTCTTTAACTTTCAGGAGTATAAAGACAGAAATGTCAGAATTGAAGTGACGGATTTTTTATAGCAAAACATGTGGTGGGAGATGATGATGGAAAGGTTTGACTCCTAATATTTCTTAGTTTTTAAGATGAAGAACTAAAATGTAATCATATTCATAGGAACATCATGATTCAATTGCATTACCACCATTGATTTTAAAAGCAGAAATATCAACTAAAAGCAGAAATATCAACTTGTATGTAGATAAAGTCACTCTTACTCTTTTTGTATATACCAACCCGTGGCCTTACCATAATCATCAACAGTAAGTTTAACTAAGATATGCATTCAGGGCATATACTAAGACAGCTTTAATGCCATTTCAGACCCAAAAAGTAACCTTTCCAAGCTTTTATGATCTGGGTTTCAATAAGACACTCTCATTCGGAATTCAAGGCAAAGAGTTGCCTTCCATACATCACAAAAGACAAATTAAACCTTTGATCCATCCATCCATTCACCACTAAAATCTTCCTTTGTGTAAAGGGCCCTTGTTTTTCGTCACATCTTTCCTCCACATCTAGGCGTTTCCTTGAGCCCATTGCTATTTTCTCCAGCAAGAAGACTCCATTCTTTTACATGCAATCAGACCCCAATGTATTCCCGATTTATCCTTCAGGTCAGTCTGGTTGGTTCTTTGCGCCTAGTTTTACCTTCATATCAGACACTCATACGGCATGTCCTCCAAACAGCCCAAATAATATTTACTTGCGCGATCTGCTCTGCACTTAGAGTTGATACCTTCAAAGCAAAAGGAAAAGATTCCTTACAATATGAGATACCTTTGAGGTATCACTGCATAATCCTTAGAGCTGTAATCGACAACAATTGAGAAGCTCTACTAAGGCTATATTTAGAGAAACTATATGACAACAGAGCTGAATGGTGCGATATCATATGTCTAGTTCGCTTATACTAGTAAATATATCCACGAATTTGATCTGGATATTCA
Source organism: Boswellia sacra (assembly GCA_013180625.2). Classification (NCBI taxonomy): domain Eukaryota; kingdom Viridiplantae; phylum Streptophyta; class Magnoliopsida; order Sapindales; family Burseraceae; genus Boswellia; species Boswellia sacra. Next base: position 60,451 of record SNVD02009315.1, on the reverse strand, counting down.
ATTCATGTCTCATCTGCTCTATTTTTTCCTACTCTCTCTAGCCATTTTCTTCCCGTACCTATTGAATGTATCTACCAAATCAACCAAACCCACCTCCCTTAATTTCTTTCCCATTTCCTCAAACATAACGACACCTTCCTCATTGGAATAATGATGCAAACATTTATGGTAATCAAATCTAGTTACCCCGACTGCCCTATTCATCACTTTCTCTACATAATTGGTAGCTTCAAATGACTTCCCTGCTTTCACTAAACCTCCAACAAATATGGTGCCTAAATTCACAAGTGGGTCTGTTCCTTTCCTCCCTTTCTTACCCAAATGCCCTTGCAATAACAATAATAGAGGTATGCATTGTAGGCTGACACCCTCTTTTGATCATCTCTCTACATGCTTGTGTTGCTTCACTTGTCCTTCTCAATCTTAAGAGTCCTTTTATTAATCCATGGTACAAGCTAATATCCGGTTTGTCAGCAGCTCCAACAACCTTATAAGCCTATCTAACTCTCCCCCTGGCTAAAAGTCCATAAACTATCGATGACAATGTTAAATTATCAGCCTGAATCCCTCTCTTGAGCATTTCCTCAAGCACCACATAAGCTTCAGAGATTTTGCCTCTTTCGCACATACGGTTGATCATAAGCCTATAAGTTGATAGCCCCAAATCATCCATTCTCTTCACCCTCATCATCTGAAACACCTTCATCGCCTCATCATACTTATTAATCTTTAAAAAGGCCTCTATCATCTTGTCAACCACGTCAACACTTGACTCAAATCCTTCATCAACCATCAAGTTCCAAATCTTAGAAACCTTTAATCAACCACCCATAAGTGACCTCATCTGGCTTGATCCATTCATTCAACTTCAAAACCAAATACTTAGCTTCATCAACGAGCTTACTTTTACACAACCATATTCAAAATGAAAGTGGCGTAGAGATTTTAAAATCAAAAGTTTTTAAATTGTGTGGAGATGCAAGTAATCGAAGCCGGCGCTTCTCGCATGCAAGCAAGCGCTTCACCCTTTACAGTACACTACATCCCCAATAAATGTCATAAGTCCTTGTAGTCTGAGATGTTTTTTATTTCAAGTTTTTATTTTGCGTACATATATGTATCTTTTTAATCCTTTTAAATTGATAAGAAGGGGAAGTCCATGAATAGCTTGTATACGATCCTACAAACAAATTCATAGATTAAATATCTTTTAAAAAGCTAAATCAGATGACAAACTTTAAATCAGCAAGATGTCAAATAATTTACTTGATCATGAAATTTATCTGAAAATTGTCGGAATAATATATCTTTCATTTTGTCAATATTAATCTCTTATGAAGCATCATTGTGGGTTGCCTTACCCAACTTGCATGCCAAATTGATAAACAAATTGTATCTAGACTCTATCTAAATAGCATAAGTTTGTAGTTTTTTATACTTTAAATTATCCAACTATGAACTTCAAATAAATAAATAAAATGTGATTCCCCGTTCTTGTGCAAGTAGCAATGCTTTAATAAATAAATAAATCAATTTTAGTGCTTTTGGTTAGCTTGCGAGGGAACCAAAATTTGCTCCATATACAGAATCAAGTCAACAGCCCATTATCTTGATTTCCACAGCACTGGGCCAGCAACACAGCTCCCTTCCTCATTGGGTCCAGCTCTTCTAATAGTGGGTGTGGTTACCTGTAAAAGCACTCCAATGTCAAAGTCAGATTTTGTAAATGGGGTAATCAGAATGCAGTAATCAGCGAAAAAATCAACTGAAACAAATCAATTATTGGTCATAAGCAGGTGTATTCAGACAAAGAAGGAGTTTTGAGATTAGGACGGCGAGGGGCCTTGAGAGGATTTTTCAGTATGTTCTCTTTTTGGTCTACTGTTCCCTTTTTCTAGGAGATCATATCTCCTCTTTTTTCTTATTTCCTGCCTCTCTCGAGCTCCTCCCCACTTACCGTCGATGCCCTTTATTTTTAGCCAAGCTCCGATTGCCTTTTTTTTTTTTTTCCTTCTTTTGGAATTTCTTCTCGTAGAACCATACCCAAATGTTTCCCTGCCCTACAAAAACCTTCTGCCTCCGTTTTCAGCCAACCTCTCCGTTTTACCTGCTGGATTTTCGCTTGGTTTCTCTTGCTTGAATTTGAACTATTCTCTGTCTCACTTTTCAACCCACATGAAGCTCCCTAGCTTTTATCTCCTATGGACTTTTTATTTTTGTCTTATTCTTGCAATATAAATGGATAATGGGTTGGGTAATTGTAATCTAAAATGGGCTTAACACAGGTTGGGCTGGGCTGTCAAGAGATTCATGCCTTGAACTTAGATGGGCTGCTTTTGAATTGCACAAGGTCTTAGGCTTGAAGGCCCAAAATCACTCTCCTTCAGATTGATATTGGATATATTAATGCATGCAACAAAAGAAATATAGGGTTTTGCAGTGGTGAAACTAGTAATCAAACTTCCTAAATCAGTCACGCTTTTTTTAGTTTTATAAACACTTCGTTATACTTAAGTTATGTGTGTTTTCTCTTTTTGTTGGATGAACACTTTTACCTTGGCGTTATTCATGGTCATCTTATCTTGTATAGCTTTCTACTTGAATTATATTTGCCCTCTCTTTTTGTAACGTAAACATGTGTAGTCCTTATATTCATTCATCCTTTTTTTTTTTTTTTTGTTATGGAAAATGGGGAGTGTGGGTAGGTGTAGAGAATAATTTGGAACTGAAAATTTTATTGAAATGAGCTTAATCAAAAGTTACATACATCTCTCTTTATATAGTGACATTAACAGCTAGTTGACTTCTAACTATTTGCTGACCTGTACAACTAACAAATAGACTTTAACTTAACAGCATTCTTAACTAACTATTGATGGACATAACACATATTTAACAACTTCTCTTAAGCTAAACTTAATCTTCCTTTAATAGCCTCTCTCAATCTAAATTGATAAAGACTTAATCAGTGAGAATGATCAATTATCATATCAGCTGATCTTTTTGTTAACCTGTCTCCTAGGAATTTAAAACGTGCTCCTGATAATGGTTTGGTGAAGATATTAGGTGCTTAAAATTCAATTGATATGTGATGACTACAAGTTGTTTTACCAATACCTTTTCTCGAATGAAATGCACATTTATCTCTATATGCTTTGTTCTAGCATGAAAAACTGCATTCAAAGCAAGAGATTTGGCTCCCTTATTGTCACACCATAATGTAGGAACTGAAGTTACTTTAAAACTAATATCTTGAAGTAAGCTTTGTATCCATACTAACTTAGCAGCAGTTTGTGAGAGTTATCTGTACTTAAATTCAATTGATGATTTAGCTACAACATGTTGTTTCTTTGAATACCAATGGATTAGATTCTCTCCAAAGTAAACATAGTGTCTAGAAGTAGATGTTCTATCATCCAATGAGTTAGTCGATCTACATAACTAAATTTTGAAAAATTAAAATATCATTGGTTTAAAAGTTAAACCAAGCTGCAGTGTCCTTTTCAGATATCTCATTATTCTTTTGCAGGCTTGCCATTGTAGCATTGTAGGAGCTTGAATGAATTGGCTTAATTTGTTTAATGCAAAAGAAATATCGAGTTTAGATAGTTTCAACTATTGCAATCCTCCAATAGCACTTTTACAGATGCTAGGTTGATCGAAAAGTAGACTATCCTATAGAGATAATCTAGACCTTGCTACCATAGAAGTATTATATTTTTTTGCATTCACCATGTTTAATCTTTTAAGCAAATCAACAACATATTTTTTTTATGACATGTAAAGTGTTTGTTTTCTATGTACTTCAAATCCAAGAAAATAATTGATCGGAGCAAGAGACTTGTCACTTGAGAGTAAATTGAGTATTTAGATCCCTGATTACTTGCTGAAGTTGATTAAAATTATCATCAGTACCAATATATCACCAACATAGACTAACAGCAATATCAAGTGACCTTGTGAATTGAAAACAAACAAGCTACTATCAGATTTAGACTCTTGAAAGTCCCATTAAAGCAGAGCACCCTTATGCTTATCAAACCAAGCTCTATGGTCCTACTTCAATCATATAGGGACCTGTGAAGTTCACAAACAAGGGATGAGTAGCATCAATGAACCCGACTGGTTGATTCATATAAACAGTTTCTTTAATATCACCATTAAGGAAAACTTTGTTAATATGTTGAATATCCCATTGGTAGGTAGCAATAAGAGCAAAAATAACTCGAATGGTAGAAGCTTCAACCACAGGACTAAATGTGTCAAAGAAATCAATACTAGGAGTTTGTTGAAATCCCTTGCTACTAGTCTGGCTTTGTACCTTTGTATTGTACCATCAAAATTATGTTTTATCCAACATACCCACTTATTTTCTACAATATTCATGGTAGGATCAATAGGTACTAAGGTCTAACTGTTGTTAGCTTGCAATGCTTGAAATGCTACTTGCATAGCTATAAGCTAGTTGGGATTTGATAAAGCTTGATCAATAGAAAAAGGTTCTTTGGTAGAGAGATTTGTTGTAGCATTATAGGAGAAAATTTTAGGTTGAAAGACACATGTTTTGGACATATTTAACATGGGTGAGTATTAATAAGAAAATAAGAAGAAACTACAGAAGAAGGTATTGGAGAAGTAGAATTGGCAGGTGAAATATGATTAGGAGAAGAATGAGAATTTTATATTGAATGAGGTGAATTTTAAGAGTGTAAATAAGATGAAGAAAATGGAGCTGCAGAAGTATTAGATACAAAATGAGTAATATTAGAAGGAACAATAAAATGATGCCAATAAATATAACTAGATAAAGATGTGTAAGAAGATGAGACAGATGAAAACTGAAAATTGGAGTCGAAAGGAAACTCATCTTCATTAGATAAAACACTTTAGGAAGATAAAACACTTTAGGAAATATACGTCCTACTTGAGGACTATAAACACAAATAAACTTTGTGAGAGGATTTAGATCCAAGAAACACACGTTTAGATTAATGAAAGGAGAATTTTTCTTTATTGTAAGCTCTCAGATTGGGATAAAATGTATAACCAAACACCCTCAAATGTGTATAATCTGGTTTGGATGAAATAACTTTTGATTGGGTCATAAGAAGTCCAAGATAGTAGTAGGCAATCTATTTAGCAAATAAACCCTTGCACAAAATGCATGCCACCAAAATTGCATAGGCATAAATGCTTGAACTAATATTGTGAGACCAATTTCTACCACAGATCTATACTTCGTTTCTATAGAACCATTTTGCTAAAGGATATGGGGACATGGATGTCTGAAATGAATTTAAGATTTTGAAGAAAATTAGTAAGAGGTCTAAATTCCAATCTGATTGCAAGCATTTAAGTTTAGTAGAAAATTGTCTTTTAGTATAGGGAAAAAAAAAAAACCTTGAACATGTAAAAGAGTTCAAACTTAGCCTCTAGCGGGAATATCCAACAGAACTTGTTGTAGCCATCCATAAAAAGCAAATAATATTTAAAACCATTCATTGAAACCACTAGAGAGGCCACCCACACATTAGTAAACATAAGATCTAAAGAAGATTAGATTTTAAAACTGAACTTGGATAAGTAGCATGACATTTCTTGCCAAATTGATAGGATTTACCAAAAAAAAATGTTTTTTTTGTACAAGTGAACAATTTAGAAGAACTAGCGACATGAGATAGAACTTTAACATTTGGATGGCCTAGTCTTCTATGCCATATATCAACTAAAGAAGAAGAAGTACATTCTGAACTATTTTATTGTAAGTACTGGTAATACAAGATGCAAACAAGGAAATGTTTGAAGATCAAGAACCGCGCAAATATGAAGAGAATCTTTGGGACTAATGAGATGAACAAGTTACAAGCTGATAGAGTCCTTGCTTAACATTTCCTTGTAGTAGAGGAGCCTTGGTTTTCTTGTCCTTAACAACACAAAAGCCAGCATGAAATTCAATTGTAACATCATTCTCCTAATTAGTGTATTGAGAAACATTAAATAAATTCTTTTTTACTGCTGGAACATGTAAAACTCTGTTTAAATAAAGTGGTTTTAAGGGTGAATAAGAAGATTACCATTGCCCATTTGAACTGAGTCATTGCCTTGATAATCAGTTGACTAGTCATCTTACTGAGATTAGATGTCATGTGGTCTATAGCTCTTATGTCCATGTACCAAGAAGCATCATTTACTGTGGCTGGAGAAGCAACATAAGCCTGTGATGAGTTCTGAGAAGTATTCTCTTAAGTAGAGGAATGTGTAGCATTGAAACCAGTTTTGATGCCCTGAAAACTCAAATCAAACCTATGATAACAATTGAGTGCAATATGCCTCAATTTTCCACAAACTTGACAAACAAGTTTATTTTTCTTGTCTTTGACATTGTTAAAACCTCTTCCTTTTCCTCTACCTTGAAACCCGAATCATTTTGACTCCTTTGTACAAATTATGAAGAATTGTTGTGAAAATTTCTAAACCTCTGATGAAAATGATTAGTTCTATTCATAACATTGGCTGAGCTAGATGCGAAATCAATTACTTGAGTTGTATTGTATTGTGCCAAGCAAATTTCATAGCTCTACAATTGGTATTGTGCTCCTTCTAGAGATACTAAACCCACTCCGGAAGTCAAATTCACAATTGGAGCATCATATTCAAGACTAAGACCATCAAGAATGTGAAGCAACAAATCATCATCATATATAATGGTTCCAATAGCAAGCAAGGTGGCAAGAAACTCTTTTATCTTTAAGAAATAATCTGAGATAGACAAATCCTTTCTTTGTACATTGTAATTGATGCTTAATGTGCAGAGATTGTGCCTTAGACTCAGTGTGATGTAACTTGTCAAGAGTAACCCAAACATCATGTGAGGTTTTACATCTAACTATGTAACCATACATCAACTCAGATATTGAGGAAAACAAGAATCAATTGCTTTGTTTTATTCGAAATCAAAAACTCAGGATTCGTTGGTTAAACAATTTCTGAACTTTTTGAAGTGATTCTTGTAAAGATTGAAGCAAGTGAACAACTTCTAAACTTTCTGAAGTGATTCTTGTAAAGATTGAAGGTAAAGGACAAGAAACAGATGCAATAAAAAAACCTTCAAAATCAAAGGCTCTAAGAGTAACTAATACCTAAGTTGTAATATCCCGGATCTCATGCGACACTTTACACTTTGTGTGATATTTCATGGTCGTAATAAACCTTCGAGAGCTAGCCCACATGAGTGCACAGCCCAATATCCCATCCCATTGTCGAACATTATCGGTTTTGGACCCACAATCCATCACAATTTTGCTTTTAGGCTTTGTAACCCAAAATGCATTCAATAACTTAAAGAGCTCTCAAGGTATTCAAGCTCTTTTCACATATCATTCTCAAGCGATATGGGATGTTATATGAGTTTTCTAGAAAGTATAAGTAGTTATTTTTTATTAACTTAATTGAAGATGGTGGAAGAACAGTTGGAATCACAGATGGAATTGAGCGAACAGTTGGAATCACAGATGGAATTGAGCTTTGTGATCCACTTATTAAAGTTGATTGAGAAGTAGCTGCTCTAATGCTTGTAAGATTAGCTATTCCAAAGAAGATTAAAGTTGAAGGAAAATTAAAAAGGAAAATTAGAGGGAAAATTTAGATTTCCAGGAAAAATAGTGTTTTGGATCAGCCATGAGGTTTCTCTGAAGCTCTGATGCCATGTAAGGAAATAATCTGGAATTGAAAATTTTATTAAACTGAGCTTCATCACAAGTTACATGTACAACTCCGTTTATATAGTGACACTAGCAACTAGCTGACTTCTAACTACTTGCTAACCTATACAAATAACATACTAACTTTGACTTTCGCAACTAACTGTTGATAGACTTATCACATATTTAACAACCTCTCTTATCGAAATTCCATATGCTCATTTCATATCCCTAGCATTCTCTCTTTTTTTTTCTCTCTCTCTCTCTCTAGTTAACCTGATTGTTTTGTTGATGCACGTTCCTTAACAGCCTTGATTAGCCTTGATTATAGATTTTTCCCCTGAAAGCTGAACTCTCGAAACCAGAAAAAGAATTGGAGAGTCTCATTACTAATTTGACAAAAAAGGTATATTTGGTTTTTTTTATAATTATAATTTTAATCTTTTAAATTATACTAACATGCATGAAATATTTGAGGTCTGTTACAAAGTCTAGATTATATAATTGCAATAGAATTTAGATGGAGTTTTTAAAAAGTTAGAGCATATTTGGAGAGAAAGCATCTAATGGTTGCATGAAAGAGCTTCTTGGAATAATTGAAGGACAAGCTAATTTAGATGTTGAGCTCAATGTGAGTTCAAATCCATTGTATTACTATTGGATTTTATAATGTCCCTCCCTTTGTAAAACCTTCTTCCATGGATTATAATTTGAAGTGCTAATTTACCTGATTGTGTTATAACTGGTTTATGATCGGCTTGATTCTGGAATGCTAATATACATGTACAAGGAAATGCAATTGAAAAATATGTATATGCTCTCTAATTGAAGCTTCCACAACATTGTTAGCAAACACACATTGTACAAGATTTGTCCTAAGCTCCTACAATGGTCTTACGGGCATGTTTTGTAGCAAGCACATTATATTATAATGGAAATTATGATCTTGTCATCTAAGTCATCAAGAAATATTTTATTATCTTGAATGTTCTATTATTTCTATTGTCTAGCCTCCACGGGATTCAAATGTGATCCACATTGACAAATTCATTATATGCTTCTCCATAGCTATGCCTTTCTTTCTAGTATGATTTATTTAGCTCATTTATACCTTATCCATTTCGTAATTTGCTTAGTTGAATATCCTTTTAACTCTCAAATTCTTAAAGAGAGGTGCATCAAGCAACAAGTATGTTAGATTCTTGAATAAAACAATAATACCTATTAGATGTGCGACCAATGGCTAGAAGTGGGGAGGATCATAGGTTTATAACTATGAATAAATATCTACTTTTGTATGAAGCTTTTTGGGTAATGTCCAAAAGCAAATCTATGAGAGCTTAGGCCCAAAGTGGACAATATTAGATCAATATGGATATATGTATGGTACATAATCCCAACAAATGGTATTAGAGTCATGCCCCTAATTTAGCCATGTGGAGGAAATTCTCAAAGTGTTTACTGCATAAAATCACAAGTATACGATATCGTGGACAAGTAATAAAAATGAGAGTATAAGTGTCGTTCCACGAGGACTGTTGCTACTAAATACCGAAATTGTATTAACCTCTAATTAATTAAACTAATTATAAAAGAGAATTGAGCTATTGGAAAGTTTAAGTAAAACTTGATTAAACTAGATTTAACACACGTACACTTGCAGAAATTTTGGATAGAATAATTTAAAGATTAAAAATCTAGGGATTCGATTTCACCAGAATTAATTAATTTAACTTCTCTGATTCAGTTAACCAATATTTATTCCTATTGTTGCTAATCGATTTTACTAATTTGATTATTATTATTTCTCAAGCAATAATAATGTATATCAATATATTAAAATCACATCTCTGTCTCATCTAACTCACTATTAATACCCATTAAACAAAAGAAATCATATAAGATTGCACAAATCACATTCATATCTCTATCTCACATGATTTATAGTAAGATAATTAAGGACTAGTGTGAACATCACTTCTCAGTCTCAATCCACATCTCAATTCATGCAACAATTGGCTAGAAAATTGTAAGTATTAAGCATGTAAGTAAATTGCTCAACAATATTGGAATAAACATCAATCAACTAAAATCAAGAGAAATTAAAGATAAAAATATAATTACATCTTCACCCTAAAAAATGAAAATTAGTTCATATTATAATCAAACACAAAGCTAAACATGTTTTTAAATATAAGTGAAGATAGGGATAGAAAAACTAGCTATGGAGAATTGAATAATTGATGATGCAGATAATGGCTGTTTGATTTTTGCCTCTCCTTTGTAAGCAACTCCTCTCCAAGTTTGAATCACCAGAGATCTACCTTCGGCTCATAGTTTTTGCCTCAGTCCGAATCCCCCCTTTCTTCCATGAACTTCCCCCATTTTGTTCTCCCTTTCCTAGCCGACCCCAAAGAACAACATTCTCATTGCCTCTCCTAGAGATTCCCTTAGCATGATCATTCTATCCCCTCAAAAGTCAATCCACTCAGCTTGGTAGAAGTGCTCCATTGAAAGTGCAAATTGGATGTTTTAAAATTCTTGTCCAGCTCATTTTCCTCCACAAGCCTTCCAAAATTACCCTTCCATGTGAAATATAATATTGTAGAATTTTGTCTTCATTTAATCAGATTTAAAATCCTGAAATTCCTTTAGGTACAACTCAAACAAACTTAGACAAAATTTGTCAATTAAACACAAAAAGGGAAAGATAAAACTCAAGATAAAAGATGAAAATAATGTATAAAAATTAGACTTATCAATGTCAAATGGAAGTAGTGAAGTTGAGCAGTTGACCTCTGTGGAGCAGACAAATTATTCGAGGGGAGGATTATTAGGTGTTCGACCAAAGTCCCATATTGGTTAGAAGTGGGGAGGATCATAGGTTTATATGTATGGACAAATATCTCTATTGATATGAGACCTTTTGGATAGTGGCAAAAAATGAATACATGAGGGTTTAGGCTCAAAGTGAACAATATATCAATATAGAGAGTGTGTAGTCCATAGTCCCAACAATATCAGCTTTTGAAATAATATAGAAATGGGTAAAAACCTTATTTCATTGGACCTTTACTGGAAAGAAAGGGTTAAGTCTAGGGTTAAGCCTTCTGAAGGGTGAGTAGTAAAAACCCTATTTCATTGGACCTTTACTGGAAAGAAAGGGTGAACCCTTCTAAAGCGTGACAATATATACAATACACAATGTATTGAGTTATCGAATAATAAATTTTGCATTTGGAAAGTTTAAATAGGTTTGGCATTTGACATCAAATTTGGTTAAGATATCTAATCTTGTTTAAATAATGTTATTTCTCAGGAAAAAAAAAAGTTAGTGAACACTTTTTTTTCAACAATAAATAGGTGTCCATCCACCCGGCCTTTGGCCTTGCATATAACCCTGACTAGACTGCCTGGGCATGTTAAAGCGTCCTAAAAATATGTACCGTTTTGAAGTGAAAACATCTTTTGTGTTCTTTCATGCTTGAGTTAGCCTTTGAAAAATCATAAAAACTATCTTACCATAATCCACCGGCTCACTCATCAGCCTATAATGCATTACGCGAATTGTGGAATTTCGAGTGGCCATTTTATACATAACTACACATAAACACTGTTAATGTTATATTGAATTTAATTTTATTTTATTCATGTCTTAACGGGGAACCTATAACAAGAACAAATTAAAATCAAACACACACTCAACAATCACTCACACTCACACACAATTAACCAACAATCTATCTGAATACTCCTTTAATATATCAAACAATCAATGTCTAACAAAATAATAATGAAACCCTGTATTTATACTAATCAAGACATATTGAAATTTGAGTCAAATTAGAAAAGTCAAAATCCCTATTTGAGTCAAAATCCCTAAACTAACAATTTAGGTTTGAATCAGATTTGGCAAAGTCAAGTTCCCTAATTGAGTTAAAATCCCTAAACTGATAATTTTTTAAGTTAAATAAACACTAAAAAATTATAACAAACCTAATAATAAAATAAGCCATGCTACATCAATTTCCCCTGACTTAGAAAGACTTGTCTCCAAACGAGTGGGACTGCAAATAAAAATCCAAAGCATGGGTATTGATGCGACGGAGCTCATCCTTAGGAAGCCAAGTATCATCATCGACTGGTCGTCCCTTTCAACGAACAAGAAAACGATGAAAACTACCAGTAGTAGAAGCAACAAAGTGGTCATCCAAAATGCGATCAACCTCATCATTTGTCTAACCTCAGCATGCAAATCACGCATATAGGTGGCAAAATTAGTAGCAAAATTTGAAGAAGGGTAGTGAGAGGGTAAGCGAATAAGGTCAATGGGTGGTGCAATACCATAAACAATCATGAATGGACTCTTACCAGTTGACCTATGAACAGGGTTATTATAAGCAAATTCAGCCATAGGTAACACTAAATCCCAATTACCTAACTTTTCGCCTACCACACAACGAAGCAAGTTCCCTAAGCTACGATTAACCACTTCAGTTTGGCCATCGGTTTGAGGATGATAAGCTGAAGAGAACTTAGAGATCTGCCAAATAGTTTCTAAAGTGTCTTCCAAAAGTAACTAACAAACTTAACATCTTTATCAGACACAATTGACACAGGTAGTCTATGGAGACGGACAATCTCCCTAAAGAATAGTTGAGCTATATGTGAAGCATCACTAGTAGAACAAGAGGATAAAATGAGCCATTTTAGAGAATCTATTGACCATAACAAAAATAGAATCATGTTTCCTAGCGGTTTTAGGTAATCCTAAAAGGAAATCCATACTAACATCTCTCTAAAGAAGGTACGGAATAGGGAGGGGAGTGTATAACCCTTAATTAAGTTTTCTAGCCTTAGCTAATTGACAAGTACGACACTGAGATACAATCTTAGCAACATCCCTCTTTAATGATGGCCAATAAAACCTATCCTCAACTAAGGCAATGATTTTATCTCTTCCTAAGTGACTAGCTAATCCTCCAGCATGCATTTCCCAAACTAGAATATCTCTCATAGAAGTACGAGGAATGCATAAATGAGAACCCTTAAAAAGGTAACCATCATGAATGATAAAATCTACATGATCTCTACGGTTATTATCTAAGAGTTCCTTATAAATAATGCCAAAATCAAGACAAGAGGGATACTCAAACTTCATTATGTCAAACCCTACAATTTCAACTTGCATGGTTTGAAGGGTGTACATGACTCTACTAAGGGCATCAGCTACCTTATTATCCTCTCCACGCTTGTGTCTAAGGACAAAGGTGAACATTTGAAGGAACTCAGACCACTTGACATGTCTCTTTTTTAATCGTTTTTGGGATTGAAGATATTTTAATACTTGGTGGTAAGAGTAAAGAACAAATTCATTAGACAAAAGATAATACTGCCAATGTTGTAGAGATCTAACAATAACATAGAACTCTTTATCATAGGTAGGATATCTTTGTTTAGCCTCATTGAGTTTCTTACTAAAGAAAGCAATAGGGTGACCCTCTTGACTCAAGACTCCTCCTATACCTACTCCTAAAGCATCACAAGCTACTTCAAAGACTTTGGAAAGGTCTGGATGCCTAAGAACAAGGGCTTGAGTCATACGTTGCTTAACAAGCTCAAATGCTCTAGTGGCTACAGGGGTCCATTGAAATTCACCATTTCACATGCAACCAGTGATAGGTGCTATAATGGTGCTAAACTCTCTAATGAATCTCCTATAGAAAGAAGCTAATCCATGAAAACTACGAATTTCAGACAAAGTCCTAGGCGTAGGCCACGATGTAATAGCTTTTACCTTACTAGGATCAGCTTTAATACCCTTTGAAGAAACTATGAATACTAAAAAAAGGACTTGAGACTACATAAAAGAACATTTTTTAATATTGATGTACATCTTCTCATTCCTAAAGGTACTAAAAATTTTCTTAAGATGGTCTAAATGATCTTCCTCACTCTTACTATATATGAGAATATCATCAAAATAAACTACAAGGAACTTCCCTATAAAGGGTCGTAACATGTGTGTCATGACTCTTATAAAAGTACTAGGAGCATTAGACAAACCAAAAGGCATAACTAATCACTCATTCAATCCATCAGGGGATTTAAAAGCGGTTTTCCACTAATCACTTGGTTTAATCCTAATTTGGTGATAACCACTCCTTAAGTCTATCTTAGAGAACCAACTAGAACTAGGTAGCTCATCTAACATGTCCTCAAGTCTAAGTATGAGAAACTTATACTTAATAGTTATTTTCTTGATGGCCCTACTATCAACACACATTCCCCAAGATCCATCTTTCTTATGGGTGAGTAACACTGGAACTGCACAAGGGCTAAGACTATGACGAATGAGACCTTTTTCTAACAAACATTCCTATTTGTCTATTTAACTCAGCTCTCTCAGTGGGGTTCATCCTATAATGTGGAAGGTTAGGAAGTTGTGAACCTGGAACTAAGTCAATGGCATATTGAATATCTCTCATGGGGTAAGTCCTCAGGGGCTACATTGCTAAACTCTTCTAAAAGTTCACCTATCTTAGGGGAAAAGTCTAAACTAGACTCCAGTGATTGCTCTTCTAGAACCAAAGTGTACACAACACCAGTCTCTTGACTTTCTTTCATAAAATGATTTGGGCCCAAAATATTCAAGTTGTGTTTCTTAGGCTCTAAGGTATTGGATCTAGATTTTGGAGTTGGCTTATCCTTTTGAACCCTAGTTGAAACCTTACAATTGTCATTAGGTTTGGCTGGTTTCAAGGTAATAGGTTTACCACAATGATTAAAAACATAGGTATTCTTTTTCCTATAGTTTATAACATCATGGTCATAAAGCTATGGTCTACCAAGGAGGATATGAGCTGCATCCATGGGTAACACGTCACAATAGATGTTTTCATTGTAAGAACACAACTTAAGAGGAACAAGACAGCCATGGGTGACAGGTAGTATTGTTTTATTGACCCAAGCTACCTGAAAAGGATTAGGGTGAGGGTCTAGAGTGAGGTTAAACCTATCAATTGCAGTCTTAGAGATGACATTTAAGGTACTATCTCCATCTATCATCAGTTTGCATAGCTGATTCTTAAGGGGAACTAAGGTATGAAAAATACTAGTTCTTTTCCATGAATCAGAAACTACTGGAGTAGACAAGATACAACGCATAATTGACAATTGCTCATTAAACTCCTCTTCTTGAATGTCTCCTAATCCTAAATCTTCACTCTCTTCTAATAGTTCTAAGACCTCTCCTTCACGATCCTCATGTATTGATTCACGAGGGTCATATCTTATGGTTATAGTACGACTAGGACAACAAGCAGCAACATGACCTCTACCTTGACAATTGTGACACACAATTGGGGAACTAAAGCATTGGCTTGAAACATTCATTGATCTTTCCCTATTAGAGTTGAAATGAGGATTTACGTTAGGATTGGAGACACTAGATGTGGAGTAACTAGGAGTTGACGAGTTAGAAGCTCTAGTAGTGGAGGATTGTTGATTAAAGTTGCTCATATTAAAAGCCTTAATTTGAGGAGATGGAGTATGCACTAAAAAAGTTTGGCTAGCATTATAAGTTTTCGCATGGAGTTCAGCTTCTAGGGCCTTATTATAGGCATTTTCTACAGTTTCAGTGGAGCTCAACTCAACAATACGCTGGATATCAAACCTAAGTCTATTAATAAATCTTGATACGGTGGCATCATTAAACTCTTCAATGTTACACCTAATGTGAAGACTATCAAACTTAGATTAGTACTCAAAGACACTAGAAGAACCCTGCCTAAGGTTAAGCAATTGCCTATAAAGTTGCTTCTTATAGGATTGAGGGACATATTTTTGTGTAAGGTCCATTTTTAGTTTTTCCCAAGTAGGAGAATGACGATGCTGTTGGCGAAATCTCTATTCTATGGACTAACAAAAAATCTTAGCGGTACTAACTAATTTAAGTCGAGCAAAATGAACACGATAGGTGTCTACCATGTCATTCCAATCAAAGTACTCCTCTATGGCATATATCCAATCTAAAAAATTAGTGGGTTCTAACCTACCATCAAACTCAAGGACATTGTTTTTACGCCTTTTGGAATGTCAGATGAATCAAGCCTAGGATGACTTTTGGTGCTTCTATGATTGCCTTTATCATCACTATCATCTTCAAACAAAAGATTATAGGTATATTCTTGCTCATGATATCTTTTAGATGTCGATCGTATGACTTCTTTACTATTATCAAATCTATTAGATGACCCAAGATTGTTATCCATGCGATTAGCTTGTTCTTTAATATCAAGTACTATTTGTTCAATGTGAGTGAACCTAAGTTCTAATCCATTCAACCTATTGTTTATGGTATTTAAATCAGGTTGTTCAGACAAGGGATTTGAATCTACCATTTTTTTTTTAAGTAGTAATGCCAAGTCTAGACTAAATTTCTTATAAGCGATAAAATAAATCTGATGCTGCTACAATATAAATAAGGCAAGAAAAGTAACTATGCAATGTTTTTTTAGACTAAAAATGTATGGGCTAAAGTAAAATTTAATGAAACTGTATAGGCTAACATGTGAACATTGAGAATGCAAGGGCTAAACTGTAAAAGGGGTAAATTGCAAATTTTAAAATTTGGACAGTGGTGTAATTTTGTAAAGTGGGTGGGTTTCCAGAATATTAAGCTCAATCCAATGGCAAATAACCTAGAAGCCCCTAATCAAAAATATCAACCAATTTCAAAAAGTGACAAAGAAGTCCCTAACCTCAAGCATCCAAAACACTCTCGGGTGGCAGCTTCCGACGATCGAAAGGTGACGACCAAACCTTCATGCACTGGATCGGCAATGGTGGAAACTTTTCCGATAGGTGGTGTAAGCTGCGGTGGTTTGCGTGGTGGTTTTCAAAATGAATTTTGAGTTTTTGGAGACTTTTTGGCAAGAATTAGTGATCGGTCAAGAAGGGAAAGTTGACGGGAAGGGGAGGATCTATCACTTGGCGGTGGAGATGAGACACCACTCACCGGTAGACGGCGAAGAACGATTTTTGGGTGTTTTGAAGGGTTTTCGGTGGGATTCTGGTGACAGTGATGAAAGGAAGAATGATGGGGATGGCCCGATCTACAATTTAATTTATTCGGTGACGGTGGCCGGTGATAAACAGTAACTCCAGTGATGAATGGCATGAGCAATGACTATGTTTGGGGTTTATGGAATTTATGATGAATTTTGTAGAATGATATTAAACTCTGATGCCAAATTGACGGGGAACCCGTAACAATAACAAACTAAAATAAAACATACACTCGACAATCACTCACACTCACACGCAATCAACCAACAATCTGTCTGAATACTCATTTAATATATCAAATAATTAATGTCTAACAAAATAATAATGAAACCATGTATTTATACTAATCAAGACATATTGAAATTTGAGTCAAATTAGGAAAGTGAAAATCCCTATTTGAGTCAAAAACCTTAAACTAACAATTTAGGTTTGAATCAAATTAGGGAAACTCAAGAACCCTAATTGAGTTAAAATCTCTAAACTGATAATTTTTCAAATTAAATAAAACTCTAATTAAATAAACATTAAAAGATTACAATAATCCTAATAATAAAGTAAGTTATGTTATATTATATCTACGTCATGCTGATTTGAAATCCTTCGTATCTTTGATAAAGCAATGGACGCAAACATTGAATAATAATTATTGCAAACAAAGAGGATGTGATAAACCAACCACTCAAAACTTTAATGGAGTTTTAAAATATGTGTCGAAGTCAATCTAGAATCATAATCCCTCTTGCAGAGTCTTCCTGAAGGCCATTTCTTCCCCAATTATCTGATTATTTTAAGCTATAAGCTATCAGGCTGCAGTCTAGTGATAACTGCATGCATTTGGCATTCCGCATACAAGCACATCCAAAAGGAGGAGTCAATGTACTTGGATTACTACCCATCTGATCTTAATTAAATCAGAGACTAAAGATTTCAAAATAGAAGATAGAAAGTAAAACATCAACAACACCAGAAGCAAGACACCATTTGATTCAGTTAACATGGGTCTAAGCCTCTAATGCTTGAGAAAAATGCATGCAGGTAATAATCAATCTTTAAGTGCAATTAATTAAGTTTGACTTCTATGCAATGTATGACACCATGTTTTGTTGAACAATATTTTTCACAATGAGCATAGCACAGGAGTATTAAAAATGATGTTAGTGGAAACCTAAGTATAGATTGGAAACTATCAGTAACCAATACTTGTAGGTTTCTTCCTTAAAGTAACTCAAGAAATCAAACCAGAAACCACCTATATATATAAAACTTGTATGCACTTCTTCGATGACCATTTGGCACTGAAGTTGACCGGGTCTATGTTCTCTGTGGACCTTGCTTTCCGTGTTAAATTATCAACCTAACAGGCTAACAGCAACATAATGAATATACTAAAACTCTTCGGAGACAGATTCAATGACAAAACCCTTGACCCTTCTACATTTTTCCTCCAACTCGAGTGAGTTAGTACTCCAGGGTTTCAAGTTTTGATGCTCCTACATCAAGTTCATCGAGAGTAGAGCCTCCTAGGGGATGTCGGTAAGAGTTCTTCCTAATGATTTTCTATCACTTCTGTTATAAAGCATGGTAGGAAAACTTTTTGATTCTGTTGTTGTAACTTTCATGAGCTGAGAAGATTTTGTTAATTATGTTTGACATATTAGTTTATAAGCTTGTGATCATGTTACCCAAATAAAAATATAAAATTCCCGGAAATAAGGTTGTTTGGTGAATATTTTTCTGTAATAACACTGCCATGAATGACACACTAGAGTATAACTTGATGAGGACTAGTGGCTCAAGCTTAGAGCACAACTGATATGTCATTAATTCATACAAATACTTGTAACACTTCTCCAAAGTCCGTTTATGTTCTTGTTTCATCTTAGTAAAGGTAGAGAATGCAATTAAAATAAACTTCCATAACAGGCTAATCTACCCGTTGAATTTGTTGGAATAGGTTTCATTTGATTTGATTTGATTTTGTGTCTATGTTCGGAATTTTGTACATAGAATTACCCTGCATGGGGAATTCACAAGTTAAAATAAACATTATCTTGTCATTGCCCATGTAAGAAGAAATTCTTAATTTTGAAGATTTATGAGAGTAATGAAATTTGCAATAATCAATACGAAAGTCAGCCTAATCATTTCTCTCTTTTCTTTAGTTCAACAAAGATACAACTGCAATTGCCGGTCTCGCTGACTCCTTGTTAGAATCCATTTCAGAGATAACGGCATCTATGGTATGCATAGAATCAGAATATGAAAAGTTCATTGAAATTGGATGCTACCTTTACAGAGCTTCTCCAGTCATAATGGAGTTGCACACAACTGAGTATACCCCAGAAAATGCAATGGAGATTCTACAATCTCTGTCTAAAAGCATTAATTTGGCCAAGGATCTTGTTGAGAAATGCCAAAAAGGAAGTCATCCCATCTTGGATAGTGAACTGAAAAGCACAATAGCACAGCTAGAGAAGGTAATAAAATGTACAGGAGAATGCCTGAGCTTCATACCTTCATCAACATTTACGGATCAAGATTATGCAAGAGTTGCAGTCCAGGCTCTTTCAAAAGAGATGCTGAATGCATACGTTGAAGTCGGCCATAATCCAGTAATACACACTAAAGAGCTTGAACCGCAGAGGGATGTTGATGAGGAGGTATCAAATGAAGAACCACCAGAGTCAGACCTCTACTCCATAAGTTTAGAAGTTTCCATGGATAGTTCTAAGTTAGTAAACATGCCACATGTTGTGGAATTCCTTAAGAGCACAAGTATCAGCAGCCAAAGCAAACACCATAACATAAGCAGATCAATGACATTGCCCAAAGTTGCTCAGTACATTGAGCCACTGTATGAGACTTTCTTCTGTCCATTGACTAAGGAAATTATGGATGATCCGGTCACCATAGAAAGTGGAGTGACTTATGAAAACAAGGCAATAACAGAGTGGTTTGAACAGTTTCAGAATTCAGAGGAAATATTTTGTCCAGCCTCAGGGAAGAAGCTTGTGAGTCCGGGCTTGAGCAAAAATATGGCTCTAAAGACTACAATAGAGGAGTGGAAAGACAGGAATGATGCTGCAAGGATCAAGGTTGCCCGGGCAGCTTTGTCTTTAGCTAGTTCAGACAGAATGGTACTTGAGGCAATTAAAGATCTGCAAAGTGTCTGCCAAAGGAAAGAATATAATAAGGTGCAAGTATGCAATGTCGGAATGGTGCCGTTGCTCGTTAATTTTCTGGAGTATAAAGACAGAAATGTCAGATGTGAAGTGCTGGATTTTTTATATCAACTTGTGGAGGGAGATGATGATGGAAAGGTTTGACTACTAATATTTCTTAATTTTTATGATAAAGAACTAAAATGTAATAATCTAAGGAACATAATGATTCAGGTGCATTATTTTGATTGATTTTGAAAGCAGAAATATTAACTTGTATGAAGATAAAGTTACTCTTATTCTGTTTGAATGCGCCAAATAATCATCAATTACAAATTAATAGGATTTCAGAAACTGAACTAAGTTCTCGCAATCATTTAGACATTTATTACCCATCATTTGTCAGTACTAGCAGCAAATTCAGTTGATGCAATAGAACCCATCCGGCATAGTTATTTGAAAAACAAGGCATTGAGGATTTCTAAAATAATTCTAGGTTAGTGGTTTTATGTGCAGGAAATGATTGCCAAGACAATGGAATTGTCAACACTATTCAAGTTGATGTCAAGTAGCCACCGGCCACTAAGGCATGCAGCGTTACTGTTCTTGCTTGAGCTTTCAAGATGTCAATCTTTGTGTGAGAAAATTGGGTCAGTCAAAGGAGGGATATTGGTGCTGATCACAATCAAATATAATCGGTCTGTCGACGCCTTCTCTTCAGAAAAAGCAGATGAAATATTAACGAATCTCGAGAGGTCTCCAGATAACATCAAGTGCATGGCAGAAAATGGACTCTTGGGACCCCTGATAAATCATCTAAATGAAGGTATTTTCTTCTACTTCCATTTTGTCACCGATTCACGAGGTTTCACTTCTGATAACTCCAAATGATATATGCATAGAACGGCTGAGGTTAAACCCACCTCACACCGCAGCCCCAACCCAACCACACGGGCGCGCGCGCGCGCCAAAGTTTTTGGAATACTATTAAAAGAACCAATATAATTAGTTTTTAATCCAATAACCAGATAAATTAGCTTCAGATCTTATCATAAAACATCAATGTAGAATGTGAAAACCTCATATGCGTTATCTAACCATGAGTCCGTGACCATGTTTTTCTTCAAAACCAAATAAGCACAGGTTGTGAGGACATGCAGATGGAAATGGCAAGCTGCCTTGGGGAAATTGTTCTCGGACATGACAGCAAAACCTATGTGGCTGAGAGGGTTGCTCCCACTCTCATTAGAATGGTGCAGAGTGGTAACACTCTTACAAGAAGGACAGCATTCAAGGCTCTAGTGCAAATCTCATCTTACCATCCAACTGGGAAAATACTTGTAGAAGCAGGTGTAGTTCAAATCATGATTGAAGAGATGTTCAATCGGAGAATTTACAATGAACCAATGAACTCAAAAGGAGAAGCTGCCGCAATCCTTGCCAACATACTTGAATCCGGGATTGAGTATGAGAGCCTCATAGTGAATCTCCACGGTCACACAATGACTTCAGACTATGCTTTGTATAACATAATCTACATGCTCAAGAACTCCACAACAGATGAACTCAATATCAATCTCATCAGAATTCTGTCATGCCTGACAAAGTCCCCTAAATCTATGACCACCATTATCTCGATTGTCAGGGAATCTGAAGCCACCTACACCTTGATTGAACTCATCAACAACCCAAATGAAGAACTTGGAGTTGCGGCAATAAAACTACTCATTACACTCTCACCTTACCTGGGCCACACCCTAGTTGAGAGACTCTGCAAAACTAGAGGCCTACCAGAGAACCTAGTCAAGAGTCCAACTGAAACAATTCGTATCTCAGAGAAACAGGCAATTTCAGCAAAATTTCTTGCAAAACTCCCCCACCAGAACCTAACACTCAATCTAGCTCTTCTAGGTAGGAATATAGTGCCTACAGTTCTGCAGGCAATCAATCTAATACAGAGAAGTGGAACACGAACAAGCAGGTATGCAAGTACTTACTTAGAAGGACTGGTTGGTATTCTTGTCAGATTTACAACTACACTGTACGAGCCCCAAATACTGATCCTTGCAAGAGCCTACAACTTCACATCTGTATTCACGGAACTGCTTACGAAAACATCATGTGATGAAGTTCAGAGGTTATCAGCAATTGGGTTGGAAAATCTGTCTTCAGAATCAATAAATCTATCAAAACCACCGGAAATAAAGAGAAAAAAGCTCATGAAACTGTTCAACTTACCCAAGTCCTTTTCTTTTGGCTCATCAAAGAGGAAGATAGCTGTTTGCCCAGTTCACAGAGGTGCTTGTTCTTCACAAAACACATTTTGCTTAATTGATGCAAAGGCAGTTGATAGATTGTTGGCATGCTTGGACCATGAAAATGTTGAGGTAGTTGATGCTGCACTATCAGCTCTGTGTACTTTGTTGGATGACAAAGTTGATATAGACAAGAGCGTGACGATGTTGAGTGAAGTGAATACCATACAACATGTGTTGAATGTCATCAAAGAGCACAGACAAGAGAGTCTCCAGCAGAAGTCATTTTGGATGATTGAAAGATTCTTGGTGAAAGGTGGAGACAAGCATGCTTCGCATATATCTCAGGACAGATTGCTTCCTTCTACATTGGTCAGTGCTTTCCATCATGGAGATGTGAATACAAGGCAGATGGCTGAAAAAATCTTGAGACATTTAAACAAGATGCCCAACATCGGTACTTCCAACTATACAATGTAAAAATGTGGTAATATCCTCTCTATACAGGCAAGATCAAGCATGCAATGGATCTATATTGAAATACTCATCCTAAGTTTAGAATAGATGGTACTTACTATAATCGACTACATGTTGTCAACTTGTGGTTTTTGCTTTTGTTACCAGATATACAGTTGAATTTCGCAATATATAACATCAGCTTAAAATTTTGTTTTGTGGAACATCCGCAACCATTGCAATGTCTCATTCGTTTCATTTTGCATTCTAATTTCTTTTGGATGTGGGGAAGAATGCAGATATGCATATAAATCAAACCAGGCGTCAAGCTATTGCATATTACGGTCATTGTTGCATTCTAATTTCTTTTGGATGTGGGGAAGAATGCAGATATGCATATAAATCAAACCAGGCGTCAAGCTATTGCATATTACGGTCATTGTTATCTAACTCTTTTCTTCCATAACCTTCGGAGTAGGATCTCCCTTGTCAGTTAGCTCATTTTAATATCATCTATATAGCAACTCAAAACAATTGCTAGATGCAAAAAATTACTTCGATATATTACGCTACAAATCACTTTTGTTACAGCTGTATGCCCTGTCACACCCTGTGTCAAACATAGTAATACTGCAGCAGATAAAAACTTGCCAAGGGAACACAATCGTCGCTATGCCGAAATCCTCCTTTAATCTTTAACTGATCGAATACCTGAGGTACACAATAGACTAGTGAGTATGAAACTCAGTAAGTAGCTAGAATTATGAAATTGGTGTAACAGTCACAATAAAACAATTAATGGCGATAACCATTTCAAATTATGACCACTATTAAAAACTTATTCCATAAATCACCAATTACCGATTATTTCTTAGTATATAAGCCACCAGTGCTCTACTAAGAAAATCAAAAATTGATTTCATTGTTCAAGGATTGCGCCTCTGCGTAAGGGAACTAGCACGGCGGTGCCAAGTTTCTGATTTTTAATCCGTTGCAAATTTCAGTTCCGCGCTCCTGCACCAAAGGAGAGGCACGCATGCGCCAACTCTTTATTCTCTCTTACTTGAGTCGGTGCAATTGGTGCTCCAGCAAGGACAGTATGGCACAGCAATGCCATTCTCTAGCTATACCTCTTTAAGTCTGTTAAAGATGAGCTCATGTACCATTTAATGGTGCTCATGCACTAACCTTGCATCATTGGCCAATTTTCCTAGATCAATTACTCACTTATCCCATCATATTTCTAATTCTTTAAATACTTGTCTATGGGTGATCAAACACGGCTTTTCTATGTCAAAGCTCATCACATACACCCATTTGTATACACATGTCTCATTTACACATAAACTTTCCACAAGTCTATCACATCCTCATGCGCTCCCATAAACATATAAATCATTCACACATGAGTTTCCATAAGCTAGCTACATTGTTCATATGGATATCCATTTCACATAATTTCAGAAGTTTCCACAGTACAGTCACAGACACTTAGGAACAGTGCTCTCTAATCAAGGTAGGACTTTTCATTTTACAGTCAATTCCCATATGTAGGCCTACCCATGAATCAGCTCAAGGCTAGTCTGACAATCCGGGTGATACCGGGCCCATGCTACCGAATCTCGTCTAGAGAAACACATGGTCCAGACCTCCCCTCAAGCCATGGGGATACAGAACAGTACAGATACATTCAAATGCCTACCCATGAAATAGCTCAAGGCTAGTCTGACAATCCGGGTGATACCGGGCCCATGCTACCGAATCTCATCTAGAGAAACACATGGTCCAGACCTCCCCTCAAGCCATGGGAGTACGTAACAGTACGGATACATTCAAATGCCTACACTTGAAATAGCTCGAGGCTAGTCTGACAATCCGGGTGATACCGGGCCCATGCTACCGAATCCCATGTAGGGAAACACATGGTCCAGACCTCCCCTTAAGCCATGAGAGCCAAATATCCTAAGTTATGGCATGCCACTCACATATCAGTTTTCACATTCAGTCACATAAGTGAAGCTCTATATTAAGCCTTCACTCACATATCATATTTCACATTTCAGTCAGTCACATAAGTGAAGCTCTATATTAAGCTTTCATTCACATATCACATTTCACATTTCACATTTCACATTTCAGTCACATAAGTGAAGCTCTTTATATCAAGCTTCTAACCCAATCACAACTTATCACAATTCATTCACCATAATGCTAGCATTTAACGGTATCACATTTCACATTCAACATTCAATATATTCCCATGGGCTTGGCATGAAATTTCAAATTCATAACACATCACGCAATGATGCATGCCTTCGCACATCACAGTATTGCAGTTTACTTTCATAATTGAGGTTCTACGTAGGCTTCTCATTAATCACATATACATTCCCAAATACAATAAGCCTACATATCTCATATACGCTTATGGATGTGCACAATCCACACATTGGCATCATTTCTACACATATAGAACCCCAATGACATCTTTATTCGTGCCAACACCTTCCATTACTCTTCGATTTATTTCAATCATATCGTTGCACAACCATTTCCATGTATAACTGGTCTCATTCATTTTCTACTCATACATATTCGTAGAACTCTAATACACATGGTATTTCATAGATATTCATTTGTCATGCCATCCACATGAGGAATTAGTATCCTAGAACGTTTGGCATGTATTTTATTCTTCATATACACACATCTTTTCATTGATAATATTATTCAAGCCAAATCACAACAAATTCACCTACATGAGAGCACATTCACATTTCTACATCTCACACACATAGAATTTACACCAACATGTAGCTCACATACTCATCAAAGTGTGTGAAATCACACATTTCATAAATCACTATAAACCTAAATCAAATCATTTCTCATATCAAGGTCCATGTATTCATGGCCCAATCCACATTCCATCTACACATTTCATATATATTCACAAACACAATCATTAAACATATTTCATTAAAAGTTAACATCTATTGTGTCCTCAGAAGGGTCTAGCTACTTACCTGGTTAGCCTTGCCTCTTAATTTGCTCTCATATATTTCTTGATAAGCAGTTGTTTAAAGTTCATCTCTTCTTCTTCTCCTTCCTCTCTGGTAACCATTGCCATAGTCATGACACATTGATCAGTGTCCATTTAGAAGTCATTAAATCCTTAGGTTAACAACAATTCAACCAACCAATAATATCATTTATTAAACTCTATCACACACACATATTGGTTGGATTATTATAATAAGAGGTTATTCATTTCCAATCATCACCAAAATTCATGGAAATCAAATAGACATACATATTATAGTCCATGAATTTTATTGAGTCAAAATAAGGTCATTTACCCCTTGAAAATCCTTAATTTCGTTCACACAGCAAATCTGTCTGCAGACCTTTTAACTGAACAGTGCAACTTTGAAGAATTTTATAGAATTCTACAATAATCCAATCTCCACCAAACTTTCCAGTCTAAAACTAGACACATATAAGAGTTATTTCACCAAAAATCATGATTTTCCAAGGAGTTTAAGGAAGTCATTCTGAATTTATTTCACATACTCAGTTCTGGAACTTAACATTCACAGTTCTTTAAGTCCAGATTTGAAAAATCATAACAATTCATACACAACTCCAAAAACCATGAAAATTTACAGTCTGACATAAAACATACCCAAGGGTTTTCATATTAAAAATCACGAAATTTTACAAACATTTGCCCCCTCAAATCGAGTTCATTTCGCCTGCCCTGTTTTAAAACAGGGGAATTCACAATTTCGAACCAGAAATTCAAAAATTCATTACAATTCACACACTACGAATTTTCAAGTGTTTAAAATTCTATAAACTACTTGAAGTGTCTAGTTTATCATATAAAAATTTCAGAGTCATCAAACAACCATGGAATTTATGGGAATTTTCGGACTTAGCACTGTTCAGAAAAATAACTCTGCAGGATTCATGCTCATACTTCACTTCTAGCTTTCTAGCATCATCAAATCTTTAAATTCTTCCATAATTCACTCTAATTCATGTTTTTCTAGCCATTTACAGTATATGCCTAACATGAAATATCACAAACAACAATAAACCATCACTTAATTGCATGGTTATGGCTAGAGTTAGAGAGAGAGGAGTGAATTTTTACCTCTTGGACTCTTGTTTCCTTCCTCTCCTCTTGATTCCATGGCAAAAATTGAGAGAAAATGGGAAGAGAGTGTGCTGGACGTTTCTAAGAGAAAGGGGGAAGAAAAATGAATTTTCTAGAGTTCTTCCATATTTTATAGATATACATCACACAATGATTTCCATTAAGCCCCTACACTTCCTTAGCTTTTCACTCACACCCTTCCATCTCTCATCTAATTTCATTCCTCTCCATGTATATATACATACATACCTCATAATGTTAATAATACATATTTTTACAATATACATGTAAGTCAAACTTACTTAAAATTTGGGGTGTCACATGCCCTCTTGTTTGAGGCCTCGAAAAGATTAGTGAGATTAGAACATGTTGACCATGAAGTTTTACCGCTCTTAGGAATATTTCTTCACGTCTGAAAACTCCATGTATACAAGAAAGGATATTTCTTCAGGATAACTGCGTAGATAACCAAATTCAATGAGGATGTTTGATATTATTGTCTAGCTAATGAATCAAAAAGCCAACGAATAACTTATTTTTACAATGTAACTAGTTGACAAGCTATACTCATAGAGATATAACGAATTGACAAAATGGGATGATTTGGTACCCGAATTCTTTATAAATTAAACGGGTTACTTATTCATTGGTCATAATGGATTGATGAGTTCAAAGTAGGGATGTCAAAATCCTGTCCGGTATGTCATTTAATTACCCGGCCCCAGAAAATTCCGGGGCCGGATAATTTCATTCCGGATCCGGGTATATTAATTCCCCAGAATGATTCCCGGATTTTTTAATTCTGTTTTTTATTTTAAAAAAAAATTGTACTTATATTTCTGTTTGCAAGCTTCTATTGAAGTGGTAGGCGTAGCCTAGTGGTGTGATACTCCTGGAATGTTTAGGTGGTACCAGGTTTGAGCCTCTGGTTTGCTTCATTTTTTTTAATAATTTTTATTTGTTAAAAAATTATTGTAATCAATAAAAATTTGATATTGGAATGAGTTATGTTGGGCTGGACTCAAATTAGAAATAGGCTGGTACTATAAATAAAAATTATTGTAATAAATAAAAATTTGATATTAGAATGAGTTATGTTGGACTGGATTCAAATTAAAAATGGGCTGGACCTAATCTCAAATTAAATAAAATGTAGGGTAGGGGAGCCTAATCCCCGGCCCCTGCCCGGCCCCGGGCGTTCCCCGGAATTCCTCTCCCCGTCCCCGGCCAAAGTCTCCGGAAATTCGGGCAATTTTCCGGCAAGACCAGGCTGGGGATCCGAGTACTCCGGCCTGCACGGGTAATTTTGACATCCCTAGTTCAAAGATACTTTTGTTCTGTATGATCAAACTTGGTTAAAACAATCAAAGAGAACATTAATCCTTTTAAAAATCAAAACAATCTCCTAAATTTGTTTTTTTTTTCTCATTTCTAAATTATAATTCTAGAGCAACTGTACCTTTCTTAGCTCGATGCCAAGAACAAAGATACCAAACATATACGGACAAACCCCACTTTGACCATCAGGAGATAATATTAAACAAGGCAATAACTTTCAGGGTAACTTACTAGACATGAGAAATGCACAATGCTGAGGGTGGTAAAAACGTTTGGTTTGTTTCTGTAACCCTTCGGCATTTACATTGTTGACGAAATTTGTTTTGTATTTTCTAATATAAAATGGCAGGGTTGGCCGGCAATGGCCACACAACCATCACTATGTACGTAACACATGTATTCCAATCGCCAATAAGATGGAAGGCATTGTTTTCAACTTGAAAACAACTATAGTAAACAATAATTTAGTCCAACCCTCCGGTTGCATCTTTCGAACTTCTCCAAGTAACGCTCTCTTTAGTCTAGATAAATGTTTCTAGCTTTTGTAATTTAGTCTTAATTCTATCTCTAACATGGTTCGCTTTATTATTTTATTAACCATTGTAAGAAAAGGATATCAAGGATATCAACCTTTTGTTTCTCTGCTGAATGTTTTCGCTTTCCAAATTTTAACAACTCACTAACTCGGAAACGTATACTCAATGGCATCTGCTATCTGATTTCAATGCTGTGAAAGATCCAAGTTTATAACTTCACTCATATGCACCATCCAAGAAGGCCTAACTAATGCTCTTAATTATTTTTTAAGAAGCCACAAATTCAAAACATTTGGAACTTGAGATGGAAAAGTATCTGTGAGCCCGAAAATACACTAGTGTTTGTCTAGTAGTTGAAACTTTCCATGCAAGAATAGAATTTTTAATTCTAGAGATTTTGATATTCAAATAAAAGAAGATTAACCGATGTCATCCATCACTCAACTTTGCCGAATACAGATGGTATCTATAGATATGCTTTTGTGTATTTTTAATGCACTCAGGGCCAATTAAGTATTGAGTAGTTCGGGTGGGAAACAATAAGCTTATCTGCGGATACAGGTTTATTTCAGCGACAAGAGGGAGTTGTCTTGGACCATTCCGTAGACAATGGCTTCCTATGCAATGGAAGATTTTGTTGGTAATGGAACTCTCAAGGAACTGCTTCCAAAGCTGTTAGAAGAAGGTTGGGATGATGTACCAACTTTGAAGATTATGAACTCGGAAGATATGGATGCAATAAATATGTCACAACACCAGAAGGTTGGTCATTTACAGAATCAGCTTTGATTTTCCTTTACTAAAGCTCTCTCAGCTCCTTTGGTTAAATTAACAACTATACCTTCTATATGTGAAGATCAAGAATGAAACTAATGTTGACATGTCCATCATGTATTATTCATTTATGTATTGCAAAAGTTACACTGTATCCATGTATCCCTGAGGACTTTGTTTCTTTCACACTAGGATGCCCTGGAAATCAGATCGTACCTGCATGATCGTGCCTTGATGCAGTATGGAGACGTATTTGAGGCCTCTGGAAAATCTTTGCCCGAGTTTCTTAGCCTAGGCACAGGGGCGTTGTCATCCCAGTTTGGTATGAAGAGAGGTCATATCGCTCGGTTCATGGACAGAACAAATGCATGCTCAGAGCCTGTGCCCAAATGCATTCTCTCAGCAAGGAAAACCATTAGCACAACGTCGAGAAACAATAGCATGCTTAAGAGTTTTCAATCTGCTAACTCTGGGAAGATGCTAAGTATGAGAAAATCCCTAACAGGAACTGGTAAAAACTCTGATAAAACACTTGAACAATCACTGGCTGATCTTAAGATCAAAGATGGACATGTCTTTAAAGGAATTGTTGCCGCGGGACCAGCTGAGCCTCGAGCATGTGGTTGTGTACAACCTCCTCCAGTAACTGAGCAAATTGCTCCTTACTCAGCCATTGAGAACATCTCAGTACAAAAACTAACACCTGAATACAAGATTGGGATGAAGCGTTTGGTGAAAACCAAGACACCACCAATGAAGGCTTTAGAGTTGTGGCGAGAAAAACCAGCTGTGCTCCTCTGCATCCGACGTCCTGGGTAAAAGTTTTGAACTTCACATCTTGGCATAACTAATTCCACTTTTGTAACTTATATGTTCAGCATATTACAGTAAATATACATAAGCACTTAGACAGACAAACAGAAAGAAAGAAATTTATGAGAAGAATCTATTTATAAAAATATACAAGATTAAGCGCTAAATTTGACATCAATATCATATGTTTCCAAATATACAGTCAAAAACTAACAAAAATTTGAAGTTCAGAGCACAAAAGAATAATCACTTCATCAATATAACAAATTTTTTTTTGCATGTAATATTTTTTGCTCCCCTTTCAGATACGGTGGGAGTCATACAACAATCAAAACTGACATAATTTTGTTCCTTGTCTCTCTTGAACACAGGTGCATCATGTGCAGAGCTGAAGCTCACCAACTCTATGCAAAAAAACCCATATTTGATGCCTTGGGTGTTCAACTATTTGCAGTTCTTCATGAGTACATAGAGTCAGAGGTATTAGCAAATTCCTTTTGACCTTTTGTTCTTACAATACATAAGTTTGATTGATGTTCAATTTTCATGGTGCAGGTAAAAGACTTCTGGCCACGATATTGGGGAGGAATTGTACTCTATGACCGTGGAATGGACTTCTTTAAAGCTCTTGGGGGTGGGAAGCTGCTTAAGGACAAGTTTCTATCTGGATTTGTATTTAATCCCAGAGCTATTGCAAACTACAAGCGTGCAAAAGCTATGGGAGTAGAGCAAAACTTCAAAGGGGAAGGTGAAATTAAGGGTGGACTGTTCATAGTAGGCAAAGGAAAAAGTGGCATTGCTTACCAGTTTATTGAAAGGAATTTTGGTGATTGGGCACCTCCAGCTGAAGTAGTTGAGATCTGTACTCAGTTGCAGGTAATTCTTGTTGGCTTCTCTAATCCAATATAGCAGTTGCTTTCCATTACGAGTTTTAGCTTAGCCATCTTTTCTTCAATCTGCTATAGAACCAACAGCAAGGTCAATCGGAGTAATAAAAGTCATCACAGGAACAAGAATGAAGTTCATTGCACTTTCAAGTCTTCTTCAGTTTTGCTCTTTAACAAACTCCTGTGTTTGTAATACCACCACAGAGAACAGTTTTTAATTCTTTTGTTACAAAATGTGGCCCATATTATCTTGTGGATTGTATTGACTGAACTATTTTAAATTCAAATAAATTATTTTTAAAGTAATAAACCAAAGTCTTGCACTTCATTTAAAAGCATTTATCAACTGATCATTGAAATACAATGATAGGCACCCAAGCACCATAGAGAACCACACCCCAAAAGTTAGCTGTTAAGGTGGGAGAGCCAGGCACTTAAATACCTCATCAAGCAGCCCATACTAACCGATGTGGGACTTTGGCATCACATACTACCAATGTCCCTATCAATTACCCCTCCCCGGAAAGCCGATGTCCCGGCGGCTGCACTCGACAGCACTTCACTCAGCTCCGCGCTGGTCAGAACCCTCTGCCGGTAGTCCTCTCCAGTCCGCCAAGCACCGACTCTGATACCAAATGATAGGCACTCAAGCACCATAGAGAACCACACCCCAAAAGCTAGCTGTTAAGGTGGGAGAGTCAGACACTTAAATACCTCATCAAGCAGCCCATACTACCCGATGTGGGACTTTGGCATCCCATACTACCAAAGTCCCTATCATACAAGCAAAAGTTCCATCGAAGGAAATAAAAAAACAGATGGGAACATAATGAAAATTGTTTTGGTGAATCTACTTAAACAGTGAGGTCAACATCACAGTAAACTAGTTCATACAAAAAATATTTCCTTCAGCAGGAACTTGCAACAGACAGCAACATCTTGAATGGCGTTCAAAGAAATTTTTTGTATCTTCTATAAGACAAACAAAGTTGAAAAAGTTTCGGCTCAACGGAGCTTCAGTTGACAAACTAAAGTACAGCTGAAAAGCTGTGACGTGGACTATTAATTAAGACACAGGTGAAACCACATGTTAATTATGAGGCTTTATAAAAGATTTTCAAATGATGGAATCCGGATGTGCAATCAAGAAATAGAGAAGCGCATGCTCTTTCACTTGTCATAATCTCATGTAGATATTAAAAATGTGAGCAATTAATGTATTAATAACTGATTTTATCAAGAAAGAAGTGTTAAACAAGTTGAAAAGCAAAATTCAAAATTTAAGAAAATAATCATATTCATCTGAAAATGACAAGCAGCACAATATACGGAAACAAATGAGTAGGCCAAATTTCAAAAGAAAAATTAAAGCATTCATAATATACTTGTGTCTTTATTAAACCAAAGAAATTAGTGTATAATCTATGAGGTATCATTGATTAAACAGATTATGGGACACTAATTTCTCAAAAGCTTGGTATGGACCTGATCAACCGGCTGAGTTCAATTTGCTGCCCCCATGAGAGCCACCACTCACCATTGGTGGTAGCAACAATTTATATTGTCACTACTTAAAAATCTCTCTTCAAAAGTCTTTATACTTAAAGGTGAAGAACTTGACAATTGCGGCAAAGGGAAGAGGGGAAGAAGAAATGGAGTAAAGATTCACTGTATGATGTGGGAGAGCTAAGGGTTAAGAAGAAGAAGCTTGCAAGAGAATACCACTTGTTTCTTCTTATTCTCCTGTTTTGTAAATTATTTTTTTAAGAAGGTGCAGATATATGCAGGGTTTTCTAAGTTATACCCTTAGTTTTCAATGGTATACTTTACACCCACCATAATTTTTTCCCATAACAAATCATGTGCGCAATATCAAATACAAATACATATCATGTGTTGCATGTGTCCTAGCTGGTTTTAGGGTCCCATGTTAAGCATGACAGTGCAACTTAGCAAAGAAGAATTAAGAAATTTTCATGTCTTACCTCAAGAACATGTAGTCTATCAAAGCATACGCAGATAAGTTGCTGAACTGATCTGTGATTAGCATACACCAGTCTTTGTCCAAGTTAAACAATGAACAGGGCAGCTCAGCTTCTGGTGCAAGTTATGTCTCCCCACTTCTTGATAATTGATTTCTTTTTTCATTAATTACTTTTCCACTTGACATGATTGTCTTTGTTACACAACAAAATTTTTTGACAATTTAAATGATTATGGTCAGAAGGTGTAATATATTGTACTGTTATGAAGATGTTCTTCTAGAATATGTAACCAGTAATGTTCTGATGATATTCCTGAGAAGTTACATAATCTCTTCTCAGATGCCCATGAAATGCTCAGGTTTGGTCATTCACCCAATAGATCCCAGGTTTCTACTGCACTAATACAAACTCATTACCAGAAATCTCCACATGAACAAGTTCCATCTTTAAACAAATGGAACCTGACGGCATCTCTTACTAGTATCTCTCTCTGGGTGATCTTAGAAATATATTTGGTGGCATTGTGGCAATCCCCACAAACCCTAAGATTTTTAACTACCCGTATGGGAAGGCCAGGAGGAATAACTAACAAACCAAATGCAATTGCAAGCCTCTCACTATGGTGGTTGAGCATCTTTACTTTTTCTGAATCCTCGACATCATGAGGAACAGAACTGATATCTGGCACATACCCCTCCTCTAGCATCTTGCAGTTTAGATTCTCCAACTCAGCATATATCTGATCAGAATATGGACTTGACCAATCAGCAGCTGAAAAAATATGCACTCGGCCCTTATACTTGATCCAACTACATCCAGGTTCCTTCTTCACTCCCTTATCTCTCATTTTTCTCCTTAATCGGGACACATGGTCCCATTTCCCTTTGGAAGCATAGATGCCTATTAGCAAGATATAGACAGCAGGGTTCTGAGGCTCCAATTCCAGAAGAGACTCCGCTGCCCATTTCCCAATATCCACATTACCATGAATTCTACATGAGCTCAATAAAGTGGCCCAACCAATTGTGTCAGGCTGGAAAGGCATTTTATTTATAAAACTCTTGGCTTCTTCTAACCTTCCTGCTCGGCCAAGAAGGTCAATCATGCAACTATAGTGATCATGAGTTGGTGTAATTCCATGTTCTACTACCATTGACTCAAAATATCGACGTCCTTCCTCCACCAGTCCCGCTCTACTGCAAGCTGAAAGAACACCAATGAAAGTAACTCCATCAGGTTTGAAACCATGGGCCAACATCTTGTCAAACAAATCAATCGTCTCATTGGCTTTTCCAAACTGTGCATATCCTGAAACCAAAGCTGTCCAAGAGACTTCATCCCTGATATTCATCTCATTGAACAGCTTACAAGAATCTTCTATATTTCCACATTTACCATACAAAGTAATAAGTGCATTAGATACTGTTATGAAGGAACTCAAGCCAGAAATTAGTGCTCGGCCATGAAACTGAGCACCATCTTCTAAGCTTGCCAGATTTGCACAGGAGCTTATTACACTTCCAAGAGTAAAATCATCAGGCTCAATCCCATTTCTCTGCATTTCGCAAAATATCCTAACAGCTTCTTCACTGTACCCATTCTGTCCATAACCCACTAGCATAGCAGTCCAAGATACAACATTCTTCCTAGTTATTCTCCTAAAAACAGATTCTGCAGATTTTATGCTCCTACATTTGCAATACATGTCAACAAGAGCACTTCCTACAAAGACATTGTCCTTATGATCAGTCCTGATTATATAAGCATGAATCTGCTTCCCTTCTTTTAGAGCCAATAGACCCCCACAAGCAGTCAAAACACTTCCAAAGGTAAACTGATCCATGGTAAAACCTTCCAATCTCATCTGTCTTAAAAAAGTAATAGCTTCTCTCTTCAAACCGTTTTGAGTGAGCCCAGTAATCATTGTTGTCCATGTTATCGAATCTTTCTCCTCCATAGAATGAAACAACCTCCTTGACTCCTCAACCAAACCACACCTCAAAAGCCCCGTGATCATCGTATTATAAATAACCGAATTCCTCTCTGGCATCCCATCGAAAGCACGCTTGGCATCATAAATCAGCCCCCTTTTTGCATACATATCCACCAAAGGACTACCCACAAAAACATATGACCCAAACCCAAATTTCACTATCTGTCCATGAATCTGTCTCCCTAAATCAATGCACCCTTCAGTCGAAGAAAATATAAGCATCGTCGATAAGGTAATTCTATTCAAATTACCAAGCCCATCTTTCAACATCAAATTATAGGAATTAACTGCTTCATCAACAGAACCATGAGTCGCATAACCTGAAATAAGCAAATTCCAAGTAACCCCATCACGGAATGGCATGTTATCAAACATGTTTTGCATTTCTGAGAGATGCCCAGCTCTGGAGTAAGCAGAGAGAATGGTGTTCCATGAGTAACTGTTTGGGTGGGACAATTTGCCGAACAAGTGGCGTGCGTAGTTTATGTTGCCCAGTTTGCTGTAGGAAGTAATGAGATTGTTTAAGAGAAACCTTTCTAGGTTTGTTAAGGTTTTGATTATAAGGCAGTGAAGCTTTTTGACTTGCTTTTGGTTTTTTGTTTCACAGCAAAGTTTGAGCAAAGAAGAGTAGTAGTTAGCGGGTGAAGACATGGCTTTCAAGTTTCAACTATTTTATTGGCGGGAAGAGCTGTTGGGGGTTAGTCCCAGGAAACAAATATGAATCCCAAAAAATTATGTTCAGAAAGCAACCAGTTTGTGGAAGTTAGCAAATAGCAAGTACCTGGCTAAGACTCAAACTGAGTGGCAATTGGCAAAGGAGAAGGATGAAAAAAAAATAAAATAAATTAGCAATAACAATATTAAATTTTTTAAAAACAATTAAAACTGGAAGGGGTGATTTAAAAAAATGATCACGCGTCAAAAAATTTATATCCTCTTATCATTATTATTATTATTATTATTACTATTATTATTTTAAGTGTAGTCTCCAAGACAAAGTGGCATGATCAGGTTGAAATGGATGTT
This sequence comes from Boswellia sacra, assembly GCA_013180625.2. NCBI lineage: Eukaryota > Viridiplantae > Streptophyta > Magnoliopsida > Sapindales > Burseraceae > Boswellia > Boswellia sacra. The sequence goes on along the minus strand of SNVD02009315.1, from coordinate 24,296 downwards.
CCTATGTTTCAAGCAGGGCTAAATCTTCGGTGCATCCGCTGCACCGTGCAACGTGTCAAGCTGGCCCAATGGGCAGCAGTCAGCTCAACTTCATACTGTATAAATACTTTAAAAAATGTAACAAAACATATAATTATGTTAAATCATAGGTTACATCAGATACACAATTAGGGTATCAAATAAATTTTATAAATGTAATTATTGTTCTTTTAATAGCATATGAGTCACTTTAGGATCTAGTGCAGACTATCAATTGATTGCCAGTCTTCTGCTGCTTCATGAACTTGGCATATTCATGATCACGACTGACTTATAGATTGCTTAGGTTGAATCTGAATCTCATTGCTGACATGCTTTCTATCCTAATACCTGACAATCAGGTTCTTTTATTCACATTCCTTCAGGCCTTTAACCAATAAAAATCCTGAACATTGTCCAGTGGTTAGAATGCATCCTTTTCATGAGCAGTGTTCTTTTTGAAAAAAAAAAAACTAATTAAGAAAAGATTTTTAAATCTTTCCCTCCAAGGAGATCTACTAAGAAAATGCAGACAAAAGAATATCATGAATAATTGGATCATGAAATTCAATTTCAAGCACTTCAGGAAAGTTGATATGGCAGGTGATTTGAGAGCTCCAGGAAGGATAATTGAAGAATCCCTTCCGTGGACAACTAAAAAGAGACATCATACGTTTTGATTGGAAAAGGAGATAAAAAGTGACAAGAAGTGTCAGAAAATAACTCTTTAAGGAGGTATGGAAAGACAAAATTTTGACAATATATATGATTAGCATACAGCTTCCAACTTTAAGCAGATTAACTCCAAGGCTTTTGAAGCTATCTTGTAAATTACACAAGTATCCGACGAGATACAAGTTTGTTTACCACCCTATCCCAGGAAATCTTGGGATATTTAACCTATACATTCTTTGAACCAGACATCTTCTCACTTCAGAACAAGATGGTTACTGCTGCATCATATATCCAATGACCCTCTCGGCTTAAGAGGTGATTCCCTGCCTTTGATTATGAACTGATCCTCCAATCTCCGTAGCTAAGTCAGTAGCATCTCTTGCCAGATTAGAGTTGGGGTAAGAACATAGTGACAGTCTAAGTTTAAGCACCGTTATATATTTGGAAGAGAAATTCTCACTTTCCCATTCCTTTAAAGTAGTCATGCAAGTATATACGACATCATAACAGTGTTGTCGGCATAGAACCAATAACGAATGATCAAAGTTCAACTTTCATATGAGCCGGTGCCATAGACCCTGCAAATGCCGTAGAGATCTGTATGCTAAGTTAAAAGAAGATTTCCCAAGAGAAGCTTAGCAAGAGAACAAATTATACCATTTACATCTTGACTTTCAGGGGGAGCACTTGTTCCGTAGCTCATCTGGACAACGTTGTGGAGCTCATCCTCCCAAACATTGGGTAGCTGGAGTTAGATGCATCAGAATGGAAGGTAAATTCATGTGCTCAGAAATCAGAAACTAATAAAGGTTGAAGACATAGAGTTATATCCATTTAATCATTGCTTCAACAGTGGCAAGATACGTAGCATGTACAATTAAGTTGAAACAACAGAAAAATTTGGCCTAGCCCACTGAAACTTCCTCATAAGACAGACAGCATAGATAGGGTAAACCTTGGGTCCTCATATAGAGAAAAGCAATACAATGCAACAGGAGTTAGGTTGAGATCTCTAGGATCCCCATAAATCAAGACTTTACCATCCCCCTTAAGATATCTTTGGCCAGAGAGTTACCTGAGTTGGCTCCTTGAATCCTCCAGTGATCGGTGTCAACTGGGAATTAATAGTTCTCCGAAGCATTTCAGAAGGGCTTCCCATGCCAGCAAGACCAGCTTGGACAAGTCCCGGTTGAGCTGGATGTAGTGGAGGATAAGCCATGGGCATGTCTAGAGAAAACCCCAAAGTTGATGAAGGACCTGCCCGCGACTGAAGGATCTTTCAGGAGTCAAATATTCTTAGAAGTCTTAGTTGAGACACATTTATACATAAGAATGAAATCAAAATATAGGAAATGCGCACCAAACTACTTACATCTTTTGCGAGGAGCCCTTCTATGTTAAAATCCAGCCGTGGATTTACCGTTGCAAGTTTCATTGACAGAAACTGGTATAATAGGATTGAAAGAGAATAATGTCACAAACATCAACTTGAACAAAATATATAAAATTCCAAAATGTAACAAATGTAGATATTTATCAAAAGCACGTGAATTTCAAATAGTCATTCTGCAAAGAGTTTATCTATCATTTATACTTGTCTGAAAACAAGGTGCTTCTGAGAAAGACCATAGAAGCTATTATGTCATTCCATACAAATCAATGTTGCGTTGTTACACAACCTATGTAATTATCAGAGCTTTCAAGGCAAAAGAAGTGTTCATGCCACCAAAGCCCAAAATGGCTCGCTCAATCTCATTATCAAGAATTCCCTTACCTCAACCTGCCGTTGCAGTGATTGCACATAGTTAATAATTTCATCTAGCATTACAGCCTTGCCAGTCACCTGCAAGAACCAATCATTTATTATTATTATTATTATTTTAACTGTGATACAATGCAGAATTCTGTCAAGAATTTGACTTAATGGCACTCCCTAAGCCATCAAATCCAACAACCATACCTTGTTGCAACCAGGAACAAGGTCTTGGAGAAACTTCATCCTCTCACTTATCTTTTCCCTTCTCACCTACAGTCAAAATCAATTATTTTTATTTTCAATACTAGAATATGAAAATTGCTTCTATTTAACAAAATCTTTCAAGTAAAATCTTACTCTTTCTGCAAGACTATGGCTATTTGTTGCCTGGCCTCTTCGAGCTCTAACATGAATATATTCTTCTTTTGGTGGATCTGAAGATTGAGAACCCTGCTTCCCTTGTTTTCCAGTAGTCTTGTTGGTGGTTGAACTGGGGTTTTGGTCTCCCTTTGATTGATTCTCAGTATTGTCTTTTGCAGCTTCAACAGATGATTGGGCTCCCTCGTGTTGATCATGTTCAGTATCCTACCACCACAAAATGAAATTAGTCCAAGGGATAGGAAACAATAAGGGATATTTTACAATTTTTAGCTTAAAATGATAAATCAAACATTTACAAATGGTTTCTACCTGGCCATTCCTTTTTCTTTTCTTTGAGGTATGGCCCTTGCCAGAGGGTTCTCCACCTGCACCCTCCATCTCGGATGGCTCACCTTGACCACCACCACCGCCACCACTGAACTCAGCTTCATCAGACTCATTACCAGAACCACCAACACCTTGTTTTGCTTCTTCATGAGATCTCGCAATGCTCTCACTTTTTCTCTCATTCTTTAGTGGGCTCCCATCAGTAGCCACATGTTCAACAGACAGGCCAGCATCTCTAGAAACTTCAGCAGGATTTATCTCATTCTTCTGAGACTGACCACTGGACACTGATTTCAAGCTGGTGCCTGCAAAAGCTTCTTGCGGCCCTTGCATCATCCCCCCACCCCTAGAGTAAAGGCTCATTGACTCAGGAACGCCAAAAGTGCTCACCATATCACTAAAATTTCCACCACCAAAGGATGAAAGCCTAGCAGCTCGCTCAATGAATGCAGAATCAGCTGGGAACTGAGATAAGCTCTGTGGGAACATTCCTGGTGCATTTGGTAAGAAAATGCCTCCTTTCAGCATTGAACTAGGTGGATTCCATCCCATATCAAGAGGCCTATCTATACTACTTCTCAAAGAGGCAGGACTGCCTTTTCTAAGTCCTAATGCATTTGAGGTGCTTGCATTGTTTTGGACATCAATATCACAAAACCCCAAGTTTTGTGAACTGATGGGATTCTCCCAAATGGGTTGATGAAATGAGTCTAACATGGGAGCAGACGAACCAACTACCAGCGGATTACTGCCGGGAACCAAATTAATAGGCGCATTTGCAAGATTGGCCCCATTAAATCTCCAGTCTGAAGAAATATTGGGAGAATGGTAGTTCATAGGATTTTCACTCCTCTTTTCAAGCTCAAATTTATCCTTGTCACTCATATCCATCCCTCCTTAACAAGAATCGCTAAAGTAGCCAACAATAGGTACCTTTCTCTCACAATTGTGTTTGAAAAACCAACAAGCAATCACGTCACATTTACCACAATGGAATTTGAAACTTAAAAAGTGGTCAAACCGAATGGCTAGATGAATGTAGCAAAAGACTAAAGTCCAATAAGGGTAGGAAAAGTAAAGAGAACTGTAAACAAAGCAAATGAAAAACTATCTATTGCCCGTACATGTATTGAGTCATCACTTCACAAAGAAGTTTCAACCAAAACACCAGAAAGTTTGAAACTTACAATATAAGAAACTTGACAGCCCTCTCAAAGATATTCCTTTCAGAAGCTCAATCCACCGAGAGACAACGCGAGTGTGTGAGGTAACCAATGAAGTTAACCACAGAAAAAAGCAGTCCAAAAGAACTAACAACGCAGACCCATGAGAATAAATAAGGTTATAGACCTAACAAAATAGTGAAACAAAGACTTCCCAAGTACCAAATATCAAGCAACTTCGAGGGGCAACCGCCTTCAAAGCTAAAACTGAACTTGAAGTACCAAAATTCACATAAGAAAGAGTCCAGTACAAAAAAGAAACACAGATAAAGAAGGTTCAAAGAAGAAGTGTGAAAAAGTCTGAACAGAAGCAGTCAATTGAGCACGTAAAGAAAAGCAAACATTGATTTCAGTACAATAAATACACTCCCATTCAAAACCCTAGTCAGAGATCAGCAGAAACACAGAGAAAGCGAAAGAAAGCCAACTAAAAGTGTGGAAGTAATATACTCATTTCAGATTCTGTCCTACTTTTGGCCCCCTGCTCTTCCATTCAAGCTTTTCACCTCACCAAAAAAAAAAAAAAGAAACAAAAACAAAAACAAAACTTTATTCAATTTGGCCTCTTCTCTCCTCTTTTCTAGCCTCCCTACCCTGTTTTCTTGTTCACCAAAAAACTCAGTCTCAGTCTGAGTCTCATACACGAGAAAGTTAAGAACTTTGGAAAGAGAAACAAAAACCAAAGAGATGGGTATTTGTGAAAGAGTGAAAGAGAAGGGCACTAGCAAAGGTCCTGCATTTATACCACGCCTGCATCAAAAAAAGAGCCTCTCGATCATTATTCACTAACCACCGCCACTGGTACTGTTAAAACTATTTTAAAGACTTATATAACTTTTCTCTTTTAACTTTTACTTTAAACAACTTTAAGTTTTTCTTGTTTTGTTTACTGAATTTAATTTATATTTTAACTCCTCATTATACCATTTGAGCTTGCAACTGACATTGCCAACTCTTGCTAGGAGGTCTTTTTGTAGTTTATTACACTGTCCTTTGATTATGTCTCGGGAGAAGAGCTCTAAGATCTTTAATGGAGTTTGTTTGGTCAAGAACCCAAAATCTAGCTTACCTTATTTTCTAGCCATTTTATTTTATTTTATTTTCTGGGTTGTATAAATTTAACACTAACCCATATTGGTCATGAAGCTTTTATTATTTTGAGGGACACTTGTACTGTATTTTATGTCCAATTGTGTGATAACTTGCCTGTCTTATCTCTCTCTTTTGTGTTTGTTTGTGTGTGAAAGCTGAGAAAATTAGTACATTCACATACATCAACTAGGCTCTTGTTAATCTTTCTTGTTATTCTTTTCGCTTGAGGAAGAAAATTTTGCTAAGTGTAAGCTGTCACTTGTGTGTTAATAGATTATCATTTCTTTAGTCTATGTGAGATTGGCAACTTGATTTTGATTGACTTGTTTGAAACAAATCATTCAAAACAACAATTGATAAAGCGTCTTTTTATTGAGTTCACCTTATCTTTCTCCATAGCACTCTGGCTATGTGGTTGGTAGAATAGTGAGATGTGAATGATGGTCAACAACGTTTTATAAATTCAGATTGTGAGGATGACAAATTGGGAAGGTGAATGTAATCGGTGAGAAACAATTAGGCAGAGTTGTTAACAAATTGGTGGAGTTGATAGTGATGATGGGCCAATGCCACTCCTAAAAGATTTAGAAATGTTCTTTAGGTGGAAATTTTTCAAACTTATTCAACTTTTCTCATCGCTCGTGAGCCTATCAATCTCTAACTTTTCTAAGTTGGTTTCGGTTAATAAACATAAGTGAGGTTGTTTGCTATCAAATTTATAAAATGATGGCTTATTCCAAAATATATTTCTCCGAAAAAATGTCAAAATCGATTTCGAAGATTTTGAAAATATGTTTTGGGTGTTTTTAATATCTATGTTCTAGGTTTATTTTTCAGAACAAAAGAGGATAAGATTTGTTTATTTCAATTTCAAAACTGTTTTAAAATTTTGGTTTTGAAATTATAAAATCAAATTCTTTTAGATTCTAACAAATTGTAATTAAATGGGGTGGCCAGCTAAATGATGGCTATGGTTTTGCCCACATTGCATTCTGTAAGAGTTGACCATTCAACTTGGGACTCCTCCGCTTTTCTTTAAACATAGGCTTTAACTAGAGGTCATATATGAATAAATTAAAAAGTCATGTAGATAGAAAAAAAAATTATAATTATTCCTGTAAACTTGTTCAATATTTAGCAACTTATGCTATTTGATGAACTGTCCTTTTCTCTCTTTTTCTCATGTCATTATTAGTTGGCCTTGGGACTTGCAATCTCAAAGACCTAAGCTTTAGAATAATAATGGAAATCTCAAATCTCTCTCTCACTTTACTTTATAAAACCCTAATCTTTATTTAACCCAAGTCCTTCTTACGTTGCCCTTGTAAGAGGTAAAATGATTTGTGTTGATTGGGTTGGTTTTACTAGGCATGTTTCAGAATATAAAATTCAATTTCACAAATAAAAATCTATACAACCATAATGCATTAGTCTTCGTCTTTTGACCAAATTTAATTATATCAAACTTTTGTTGCTTGTTCTTCAAACAGTATTCCTCCAAGTAAAAGATTTCACAAATTTTTTCTAGCCTTATAAGTGAGTTGAATCTTTTTTCCATCGCTAGACCTAGATCAATATAATTCTAATACTACAAAAAAAAATCTCATCTTAAAGTTTAAACATGTAAATATGAATCTAATAATAGTATTTAATCTATGTTAATCTAACAATTTCAATTACTTTTTATTTATGCAATGCGCAAGATAAACAAAACAAAAAAATCTAAAGAAGTATAATCCAAAGGAGAAGACGATGGAAATAATATATTAAAGAAAGGAAAGGGCCTGAGATTCCTTATTAAAAATTTGTGCAATAAGATAATGGAGTAAGCCAAGAACTAGGCCAATGGAGTAGTGCCAAATGTGCAACAGGGTTTGCCCTTTAACAAGAGTAGTATTGATTGGTGTCTCCAGTGTAAATTGCATGTTATTTTAATACAAGTTGAGAGTTGCTTCATGGTTGGCATCTCTCTTTCTTTTGGGAAATCTAAAACCAAGCAAGCAAGCTAATTACCAAATCCCATTCAAAGAAGCAACATGGGATGGGAGTTGGGGATTCGAGATCTCTTAAACAGAGCTTTACCAATTCTTTAACCTGAATCAAGGACTGTATCATGATGATTACTCTCTCTTTCTCTTTCTCCATGCTATGGAGCAAAATGTTAGCTCTAATCAATTAAACAACGCACGTCTAAGCCTTTATATTTGCTAATCTAACTCTGTACTTACTCTTGTTAAAAATTGCATTAAATATTCTTCTACTTTACTTAAAGCGTGCTGCCACAAAATTATAATGTATCTGGGTATTCTTCACTCTACGACAAATAAGTATTTCGCATATGGTCTTCCTCAGTTGTGCATCAAAAATAAATATATGCTTTACTATGCAACTGTTCACAGCTCATTGCTTTGACTTGGTCCCAATTTCCTTCCTAAATCAAACTTACATAGATGTACAGATTAGAGGCCTTATCACCCTAACAGATTGATTGAAATTAATTAAAAAAAATTAATATGTATTAGCTAGGCATTCTGTTCAATAAAAAGACCGACATTATTATCCATCCGATCTGATGAATATAGTAAAGAAAGCTACGTATATTTACACTAAACTTTTAAGCGTGAAATGAGAAGCCAAGGTGTTGAGGGGTAGGAGAGGAGAGGAATCAGCAGGATATGATAAATATTGTTTTAGAGTTCTGAATTTCATGCAAACATCATTGCACTATAGCATGATGAGATGCTATAGTGAATGATAGTTTTCAAAACTTTTGTAGCACTTTTGGCTCACTTTTTCTCAGACTTGAGTTTGCATAAGATTCACCTTTTTTTTTTATTCTCTCATTTGAAGAATATGCAACTTGAAAATATAGGGGAAACTTTCCAGCGCTTTCTCCTCACTCACTCGGTTATGTTAGCTTGAACTGGCTAGGAAATTTAACGTAAAGGGACCCCAGAGGTTGGTGAAATGTCATAAAGAGTATCTTATCTTGAAACTCTTTGTTCCCTCCTTAACTAATGAAAGTTTAAATTTTCAATTGATTTATGAAAAATTATGACTTCTATACTACTTCGGTGTTATATTATAAGATTTTCAACTAATTCATGCAATCCCATATCAAAAACTAGCCTGTAAGTGAAAGGACGCAGATTTTGGACCTCTCATCTGGTTTGTGAAGTGTATATCATTGATGGACACATCATACTTTCTCCACAAGTTCAAACAAAACTAAATAGTCTTATAATTTGAAGTTTAATAAATGATGTCACCATCTGTTTGAAGAAATTGAACTGACCTAACCCTGAAAGAATTTGAGCTCAATACAGAAATGCTTGCCAAAACCTGTCACATATAGTTGGAGTTTTCTAAGTACCAGGTATATCATATCAAGTTTCTAGTACATTACATTAACTTGTTATCTCCAAAACAGAATCTTATGTTTTCTGGTTGCCATCCAATTGAAGAGACTTCACCTAACCAGTGCACAAAATTGAGCCCATAGTACAATGACTTTTCCATATCTGTTGTCACCCTTTCGTTTGATTTTTCCGACTACAATCTTATTTCTTTCACATACTGAACACTAATTCAAAGAATGAATTGTTATCTTAATATTGTGTCGGTTCTAATTAATGTATTACTATTTGTTGGTCCACTATTTGAAGGTTTATATTCATCTGATATCATCATAACGAAAATATTATAAATTACCCTTTTACTTTTAGAGTCTAACATATCAAAGAAAACAAAAATTAACCTAACGAAGCACTAAATCAAGTAAAGTATACCAAGGCACACAAATTAGTTAAACATCCACTAAAGTTTCCAGCAAATTGATCGCTCTAGAAAGCAGAAAAAAAAAAGGGAAGTATCTCCATCTTTCCTGGATGTTATGCTTATATGTAATAAATATGAGAAACCAATCTTGAGAAAAGTCCTTAAAATCTTCTGTTCATCAAAGGCAGTGCCCTTCTTTTAAAGGGAAGAGATAAGAGTAGTGTTGTTTGAGAGCACGTTTTCCTCAATAATATGCTGCTTTAATAGTGAGTGGTTGTGGTGTTGCGTGTGACCAATATATCTAAAAGTACTTATAATAATGTATCTTGAAATGGAGAGTTTTCAATGCTTTGGACATTCCAAAATTGGTTTGAGATTGAGACATCATTTCATGTGGTTGCTTTAGAATGACTAGTTCTGTAAGAAATTGCATGCATTGGCATATTTTTCAAAAGGTAGATTGATGATTTGAAGCCTATGTGTTATGTTTCTAGGTGTGCTCTTGACTTTCTCCATGTGCCATAAAAATGCTACGTTTCTTCTAAGTCTTGTGATAGGCTCTCACATGCCCATATTTCAGAAAATCAAGAAATAAAAAAAAAAAAAAGACTCCATAACGTGAAGGGGTTGCTGTGAAAATCCGGAAAAGTAATAGGGTCCGATGGAGAAATAATAAAGTTAAAATTTATAACAAATATTTTGTAAATTGACTTGGTATAATGAGTATAAGCTCCTAGAAAACTGTCTTCTCACCCTATCAAACTTGAAGACATGAATTGAAGTTTCATAAAATAAGTCTTGCATGTAAAAATGTAAAAGGCATTGTAGTAGCTGTGTTTCAAAATTTTCTAGCTAAGCTACATGAAATGGATTCTCAAGTCCAAAAACAATTATTATGAGTCCATGGTCCCCCCCTTGCACGTATTTATTTAACTGTTTATCATCAATTTTTTTTACCAGATGAAGAGATGGGTCTTTCCTGTAATTTAAAATATCATTTTTATATACAAAAAGAAATAAAATCTATTCAGAAGAGCAATTATTATTATTATTGCTGTCGTTATTTTGGTTTTCATACTATCCAGACCCCGAGTTTAAGAGTTGATTGGACCTCATAGGGCCTGGGGTTGGCGTTAGCCAGTACTTTTGAGCCTAAGATCGCCCAATCAAGTAATGGTAAATTACCAACCGTTGTTGGACTAATTACCGGTGCTGATCCATGTGGGCAATGACAGCAAAACCAGAAATTATTTCATTATTATTATCACATAATAGTTATGAAGTTCAGGACGTCATAACAAGTGCAACATTTAATGGTTTTCTCAACACTTCCAATTTTTAGGTTTGCCTTTTAAGTTTAGAGCATAATTCCACTTACTATAATAAATGAATAATAAATATAGGTCTGCCTTTTAAGTTTAGAACATAATTATACTTAAGTACCAGCATCACCCTTGTAATTTGGAAAGTAACATCTAACCTTCGTTTTAACAAAAATACTTAATGACGTTAATAAAAAGGAAGGGTATTAGAGCCTTTTTAATATTGAATGAGTTAATTAAGAATTTTAATAGTGAATGTGTTAACAAAGGATAAATAGATAAATTAGATGGTACTAGCTTGACTTAAACGTAAGCTTAGGTGGTTAACATGCTTAATGTAAACCACTCAACCAAATTGATATAAAGATAAAATGAATTTGCAAAGTATTTATTCAACATTAAACATAAAATAAAATATACATTTATTTTATTTTTTAAAAATTAAAGTTAACATTAAACATTGTAAATTAGACAATAGTAAAATTATTAAATTAAAAAGTTAAAAATATATTAAATGATTATGAGTAGATAATTTAAAATTTATAAATTTATAAATTAAAAATATAAGAAATATGTTATAGATTTAATATATATTTCAAAATTGATGTTTATAAAGTTAAAAATTATTTATTTTGTGATTATTTTAAAATTTATTGATATTTCAAAATTTTAACTTTTTAAATTAATCATTTTACTATTATTTAATTCACATTGTTTATTATTGACTTTAATTAAAAAAAATAAAATAAAGGTAAATTTTATTTTAGTTTTAATGTTAAGTAAATGTTTTGCAGCTCCATATTACCTATCATTACTTTGGTTGAGTGGTTAAAATTGAACATATGAATCAAATAATCCTAGGTTTGATTCAAGCTAATGCTTATGTTTTCTCTATTTTATCCTATTTCAACATTAAAACAACATTAAAAAGATGCCAACACCCTTCTTTTTTCTTAACACACTTAAGTACTTTTGTTAAAACGTGGCTTAGACATCGTTTTCCAAACAGTGTAAGTGATGTCGTTACTTGGATCAAATCTTGAGGGTGTCAGTGGTTTTTCCCCCAATAAATAACTGCTCTCAAAATTTTTGTTTTGGAGATTATACAAATTAATATTCTTTTTTTTTTTTTTTTTGTGTAAGAAGACAGAAAATTTTTTTAAGATATGGGCTCGGGGGACCTATACTTTGCAGAACCGCTTATCCTTTTATTGTGCACTCTGATAGAGCTTTGGGCTTAGGCTCAATTCATAAGTGAACTCTTAAAAGATGAACCTTTTTGTTGTCATGCTAAATTTCAAATTTTCTAATGGAAATGTTTTATGAAGAGCAATACTATTTAGCCTCATTTATTAGCTCTGGCCCTTTTTCTTAATTAAACTAAGGGTAAAGTTGAAACAAAATACTTGTTATTATTCTTAATAGCCCCAAATTTTATTTTAAAAATGTAAATTTCTAGGGTTTAAATTTAATGAGAAGAAATTATCCTACTTTTAACTTGTGTTTCCCATTTGCATTTCTTCAATCAATGCTAGTTCAGGTGCGTGTTTATTTATTATTTGAACAACCATATAGAGTTATTAATTACTTTCAAACAATTGGGATGAAAGGAAAATAAAATTGGACCCTAAATTTTTTAAAATTTTAAAAAGCAAACGCAAAAGTTTTAGCAATTAATTAACAATGGGTCCCTAACAATAGGCTCATTGATTTTTACTAAGGTTAGTGACATTTGTTACTTACCAGAAGGTAACTTGTATATAATAATTTATTAGTACTATTTGTTTGTAATTTTTTTATTATTCTAGGTTAGTTAGATGATAAGTCTCACTAATGTCAAAATAATATCAAAGGGCTTGTTGTTACTTGCTGAAATTTGTCAAATTATTTGTTGCTTTCTCCAAAACTTTGGGTCAGATAATTTTCCTGGTATTAAATTTACAAATGTCCTACGTGAGAAGGACATCAAATAGACTACGTTAAAATTTCATAAACAATTGTTAATTTCTAAGAGCTATGACAAATATTATCAAATACATCTTACAAATAATTTCATGCTCCCAATGTCAAATTACTTAGAAACCAAAAAAAATAGATCAAAACTCAACCACTAAAATATATACAATGTAACATTCCGGCCCGCATGTGGCACTTTACACTATGTGTGGCACTTTACGGTCCCCATAAACCCTCAAGAGGTGGTCCCCACATAGTCTCAAGCGGTGGCCCCCATGCGCGTGCAAAGCCCAATACCTCGGCCCACTGTTGGATATTGTCCGCTTTGGACACACAGTCCGTCACGGTTTTGCTTTCGTGCTTTGCAACCCAAAAGGCCTCCAACAGCTTAAGGAGCTCACAAGGTATTTAAGTACATATCACATCATATTCCCAAGCGATGTGGGATGTTACATTCACCCCCCTTTAAGAATCAAGCGTCCTCGCTTGATTGGGCTTATATCCTCAGGGTGACATCCCACACTTCCGGTTGGGCTAGGCTCTGATACCATTTGTAACATCCCAGCCCGCATGTGGCACTTTGCACTATGTGTGGCACTTTGCGGTCCCCATAAACCCTCAAAAGGTGGCCCCCACATAGTCTCAGGCGGTGGACTCCATGCGCGCGCAAAGCCCAATACCTCGGCCCACTGTTGGATATTGTCCGCTTTGGATACACAGTCCGTCACGGTTTTGCTTTCGGGCTTTGCAATCCAAAAGGCCTCCAACAGCTTAAGGAGCTCACAAGATATTTAAGCACATATCACATCATATTCCCAAGCGATGTGGGATGTTACATACAACATCATCTATAAAAAACTAGGGTAATAATTTCATAAGTGAAGGAAAATATACGAATAATTTCACAAGTGAAATTAGGATAATAATTTCTTGAGTGAAGATAAATTGAGGATATATAATACTTAATTTGATCAAGGCCTCATACGAATTGCAATCCAAATCCAAATCTAGCCCAATCCAGGTCTAGTAGTTGTTAGAGAAATTGAGAAAATAATATAAATTAGGACGCTTCTTGTAAATAACTTTATTTTTAAAAATTTACATGTTATGATTTTATTCGATATCTGATGATATTCGACAAGTTTATTACACAGAGTTTGATTGTGTTTGATGATGTTTGATAGGGGCAGCTGACAGTTGATAGAGGGTTATGGTATGTAAATATTTTAGATATAATCATTTTTACAATTTATACTTAAATTTGAGACTTTTTTTTTTTAAAATTTTTTCTAGCTGTTAAGCAGCTCTCACAATCACAAGTAGATGTAACAAAGTTAATGTTGGTTAAGAATTTGGTAGTAACATCACGGAACTGAATCTTATGTTGTAAGAACATATACAAACGGCAACAAAATTTGGTTGATGAGTGGCTTGTGTAGGTTTTTTGTTTTACTACGGAGAGCAACTGACAGTCTCCGTTATGTCGTGTTTCTCTTGTCTGTTTCCAATTTCCTGAAACTGGACGCTCCTTCTACTTTATGAAATCTAATTTTGGCATAATTTGCCTTACTTTGCGTGGCTTTTGGTGCCAAACAAACTCAATCATTTAACGGACGTTGCTGCTGATATCGTTAACGTGCGCCTACAAGAATATTCACATTAAACCATCACCACTTGTCCTAACCTTGACTAAGAGATATATGAGGCTCATTTTAGACTTAGCCAGTAGATGAATCTCAGCAATTTAACGGTTTTATGAAATGAAAGGTCGTTAAAAGACTTTTTTTTTTAATTAAATATTTTCCAATTATCCCTCGCCGCTGATCCTAGCAATACGCATCTGGATTTCTGCTGAAGGTACTCATATCTAAATCTATCATTTGAGTTTTTATTTGTTTGTTCTTCTTGAAGTTTATGTGTATATAATTCGCAGTACATAATAGTTTATTGGATGCTGCAGCTGGGTTTTGGAGTAGGTGTTTATTGGTGTCATTGTTGCTGTTTTTCGTGTGCTACTTAGTGAGCTCAGATTGAATAATTCTGTTGGATTTCAAGTGAGATAATGCAGATGGGTTTCTGGGTTGTTAATGCAAAGATAATGCTTTGACTTGTAGGATCCATTTGCTGCCCAGCACATTTTTGGTGGATTAAAGTCAGGATTATCTGTTTAAGGGATTTAAATGTCTTGGATTCTTTTAGATTTTGCACACGTCATTGGTACCAATCGTATGAATGAGTTTCATTAATGGCGGTTGGCGTGTGATTTCATGATGGGGGACAGGTGGTTTATTAATTAAGTGGAATTTAATTTTGCGAATTGCGATAAAGTATGAAGAGGTTAAGTCTTCATAATTGATTGACTAAACAGAAATTGTGTTAGGAGCATGAAACACTTTAGTGGCTGCATACTGATTTGAATAATCATAGTGTGCTAATCGTAAGACTTAAGAAATGTTGTTATGAATGGAACATAACTAGGTGCAAGAAACCCAAAAATATGTTTCCATTGCTGAAATTCTTGTTTTGGTTTTTAGAATTTTGACTGGTAGTGAAGCACCATAATTGTATGATGCAATTTTCAAAGTATTTAATTGCTGGTATACTGTAGGACAAATCAAGTTTTATTAACAGTGATGTTAAGCAGTTAATGATGGATTTGTAACCTGAATGCCTTGCTGCGTGTTGATTGTCCATTCTTATCTGATGAGGAAGAACAAGGTTTGGCAATTGAGGTGTGAATTCCATTTCTCTTTTGAATCAGCACTGATGGTAGATTGTACTGATTTTGAAATTTGTAACCATTGCCAGGCATATGTGATGAAGTCCGAACTAGATGTAGCAAATTGATAATCTCCTATATCTTTTGGACGTTGAGTCTGATCATATCACAAAAATCTCATTTGCTTTTGTTGTTTTCAATGTTCTTTCCTAGGTTGTTAAATTAAAGGTTGAGTGCTGAGAATGAAAGACCAAGCTGTTGACGATATATACAAAGGGGCTCCCAATCTAGACAAAGTTTACGTGCATGAAGATGTTTTACCAAGTGGCAAGGACAAGCAAGAGATGCAGAAAGTCATGAAAGTTTTAACTAGATTGGACTTGAACTTGGCATTTTCTTCTGAGAAGTTGGTAAACTTACATGTACTTTTGATGCAACTTTTGGCTAGGAATGATGATCTTGAAACAATGGCCACGGATAATAGCTGTATCTCAGAAACCTCCATTGAGAAGGCATTGGTATATGATCTTTTATCTGGAATTTTAGATGCTAAGTTAAGAGAGGTGGACAGTTTTTTGGGTACTATCGAAGAGGAAATTGTTGATGCCCATCATAAAATATATTCATGCAGACATTTGAGAGAGATATTCACTACAATGGAACAGAAGTTGCATGATTCTGAAGAATCATTGAAGCAGTCTCAGGAGCACGTTATGGAGTTGAAGATGCAGTCAGCCAAGTTGCAGAGGGCCTTGTCATCTTTTAAACGTGATAACTGTAAGCTAGGATGTTTTTCCTAATATTAACCTGTTCCCCTGGTTTAAATAATGAAAGATGCATAAAATTTAAGATGCTTTTACTTTGTGATCATTTACATTTTTCATGAAACGCTTGTCAACAGGTGAAATTGATGAGGCCACAGAGCTGGGAAATGGTTCGCTATTAAACTTTAATGTGAAATCAAAAGTGCAGACGTCTGCACAACAAAGACATATTTTAAGGATGCTGGAGAAGTCTCTGGCAAGGGAGCTAGATCTGGAGAAAAAAATATCAAAACTGGAACAAAATGAAGAACAGCTGAAGTTAAAGCTACACCATACAGAAGAAGTTGCTTTTCGCATGGAAGAAGCAGCTGAAGTTGTTTGGGGAAGGTTTATAGAGGCAGAAAATGCAGCAGAGGTGCTCAAGGGGATTTCAAAGGAATTGCTAGGCCGACTCCAGATTGTTCAATTTAATCTGAATGGTTCTCTCCAACGAGAAGCCAAGGTGAAGGCTAAGCTTGAAGATTGCATTGGACAGCAAAAAGCTAAAGACTTTGCTCTACAGAAGATCGAGAGCAGCAATGCAGAACTCGTTATGAAAAGTTATGAAGTGTTAACCTTGCTGGCAAAAGTGAAATCACTTGAGGAACAGCTGAGAGAATCTCAGATTCTGCTGGAGAATGCGAATGCCTCCTATGAAGCAAGTCAGGAACAGCTTGATGAAATGGAAAATTTAATTGAGTCATTGAAAGAGAACATTTATGAAGCAGGAAGTCGGGCTGATAGTGCAGAAGCCAAGGTTACACAATTAACTGATGCAAATTTAGAACTTGTTGAAGAACTAAATTTTCTTAAAAGTAATAGTGATAGTAACACAAAGAAGGTAGGCTCACTCGAGAATCAGGTGAGAGAGTTAGAAATCCAGCTACAGCATGCAAAGGCATCAGCTGAAGCAAGTCAAGAGCAGCAAAACATGCTATATTCTGCTATATGGGACATGGAAACTTTAATTGAAGATCTGAAATCAAAAGTTTCAAAAGCTGAAATTAAAACTGAGAGTGCAGAGGAGCAAAGCATTCTTCTATCTGAAAATATTTTTGAACTAAATAAAGAACTAAGTTTTATGAGGGATAGAGTCAAAACCTTGGAGTCATCTTTGGATCAAGCTAAAAATATAAAACTTTCCAGTGCAAAAGAAATTAATCTTAAGACGAAGTTAATGATGGATATGGTTTTGCAACTAGCTACCCAAAGGGAGCTCATTCAGAAACAGGTATTAACTTTCTCACAATTTTGGTTCTTTCATTTGAATTTGATCTCTAGTGTTTAGTTGATTTATTGGGTCATATGGTCTCAATGTGAATGCTGTGATTGAGGCTGCACGTGGGTAATCTCGAGGACATAAATTGATTTATCATGTTTCATTCGTAATCTTGTTCTTTCATTTCTGTCATCATGATGGAGTTGGGAATGAATTTGGCAGCGACCATAAATAATGGTGGTTGAATTTCAGATGACAACAACTCAAGCAGATATTGTAGCTTACTCTAATAAAGTGGTGACTACCATTTTTTTCAGTAGCACCATTTTGAATTTTGGAGTTGTAGCTTTGATTTATATGTTTAACAATATTGAATCACACGTATTCCGGTGACCCATATGGCCATACGCATGAAGCCTTGAATGTTTCTCCCTTAAAACTTTTACTTCTGTGGCTTTTCTTCTAAATAGAGTAGTCGATTTATACCGAACCAATTATAAGATACTTACGCAAGTGGAAAATTCATCTCAAGTTTCTGAACTTAATATACTCTTGTGCAGGTATACTCCTTGAAAAGTGAGAATAAGTTATTGGAGGAGAAATTACGGTATACCAGAAAAGCGGCTTTTTCAACTATGCAAGACATAAGAGAAGGAGATGAGGAAAAGCTGCCATGTTCCGAAAATGACTTGATTTATTCTAGTAGTATGAAATTATCTGAGGATTTAGAGTCCTTATCTAAAATTTTCCAGGCAGGTATCCTTTTGTTGCATATCCTTGCTTTCTAAAGGAATTTGTAGGGGTAGCAATGATCATCTTGATTCCAATCATGTTTATTAAAGCTGAAACAGTTGGAACCTTTCCTACAAACTTAAATTTTTGGGTATAATGGTTATTTCGTATGGTAGAAGACTATGACTAAGAGGTCTTATCTTCAGAATCATCCACATGTTTGCATTTGTGTTTTTCTTTTTCTGTGGTTATGCTTGATGTATATGACAAGATTGCCAACTGAATTAAGCCTAGGAGGCTTAATTCGTGTTAGAGCTTAAATTCTGTGATTGGATACTTATCAGCTTAAGTTTTTGGATTCAGTGGTTAACAATATCTTCATATCTTTTTAGGTATCAGTGTTTTGCTATTTATATATAAATGATTTTGAACGAGGAAACTTATCATAATGTTTTACCTTTGTTCATCCTATGTTAACCCCAAAAAAAAAAGTTTTTTTTCATCAATGTCTCTTTTTTACAATAATTTTGAGTAGTTGGCAAGAGTAAAGAAGTCACGGTTTCTTAATTACCATAATATGACTGTCACACTGCATTGTCAGTAAAACCTTCTAAACGTCTGGTGATTGTGTTCTTGTGTTGACTAGCATGTTATGTTTACTGTCTAGTATGTGATGATTACTACATAGCTGATGATAAAATTATATACCATTGGATCCATGGACAAATAAGCTTTGGACAATAAGTACCTAAATATAGTAACCTTCAGAAAATTGACAAGTGCAATCATTGACCATTGCTTGGTAAAAGGATGGCTGACTGTGAATACTACAAAGCACACCATGTCATCCTAAATCTACTAACTTGTACATTATATATCTCATTTGCTTTTCAGTTCCAGTGTTTCAGGGGATTGTTTTTCTTAATCCTTGTTCTGAAATTACATGTTTCATTCTTTTTTTTCTTAAGCAGGTGGATAAAGTTTCTAAAGATGCAACAGCATCTGAGACAGAGATGGGGCCTAGTGTTACAACAAACAACCGGTGCTGTCTCAAATCCTGAGGCTGCAATGCTGGAGCAGGTTGGGCACCTGAACTTAAAGGGTGCTTGTCTCACAATTTTTGTGGTCCTACTTTCGGTGTCAGCCTTATAGTTATTAAACAAGAAACCAGTTCTCAACGTGTTTGATAATTTTTGATGACTGGGCTTTGCCTTGGCATTCCTATAGGGATTTGTGTGTTTCAGGCAATGGTGTTTGTTCTACCAACGTGGGTTGATTGGTTTGCTTCGGTTATGCGCCTTAGTTTGTAAATAGTTGATTGTTGTATTCTTAGTAGGTATCACAATTGTGTTGATATTTGTGAAAATGTGTATAAAGTAAATGAAAATCTTGGTTGGTATTTAGTTTTTTCCTTCTTACTTTCTCATAAAAAAAGTTGTATAAGAATTCACCTGTTTAAAACTCTGGTTGATACGAAGATTCAGAGGCCGTTTGATATGAGGGTTTAGTTTCATGGGATTGGGGCTTATAGGAAAGTGGAATATAGGAATCTAATTCTTGGGAAAGAAACATTACTGTATTTGATTGTGCATATGAATGTTATCCTCAATTTATGTGGGGATCTCATTACTGAGTTTGGTTGTATGCTAATTTTACTCAATAGGTGAGTAATACTATATAATGAATTTATTTTTTATTATGTCAAAAATACTTTTGTTGTTTTTAATGTTCTAGTATGCAATAAAAATATTAAAAATATATAAAATTAATAATTTTGAAGATTTTTAAATTTAATATATATATATATATATATATATATTATCTTAATAGAAGACAACATATATCGCAAGGTAAAACCCAGTTATATTATATATTATATATAATATATAAATGTATTGTTTTAATAAATATATATAAATTTATTAACCAAAAAATAAATTTATTTATATATATAAATTAAATATAATTTAAATTTAAAATAAAAAGGATGAGAATTTGACAAAATTGATAGAAATATTTTTATTTAAAAAAAGTAAAAAACCTAAAAAATTAAGAATTTGATATAAAAATTAGTATTTAACTTAAAACTGGTTCAAAACTTTTGTTTCAAGTTAATAAATATGATTGGAAAGAAAATTTAATAAAAAGTATTAGTATTGGACATGTTTTTACAATAAAATATCTAAAATTAATACCCAGAAATTTGAATAGCCTCTAGTTCATTCTGAACGACGTGGTTTTATACCCTGTAACTTAGATGAAACGTGGCAGCTTATTATTGCTGCGCTTATTCCGAATTTTGACTACTAAAACCCTAATTTCCGAACGTAGCCGAAATTGAACCCAAGCCCTAACCAAAGTCACACTATAAAAATCAAATTTTAAACCAGTCTTAGCAGTGTTAGCAGCCGAAGCTGATACTCTTAGTCTCGGACCAGTAATTGATTCGAATTCGATTCAAATATTCTTTCGGGTAATTGATAAAAATTCTGATTTTTGTGTGTGTGTGTGTGTGTGATTAACGCACCAAATAGCCCCTTGCTTCTTCAAGTATTCTAGTTGCAAGGAACACTCGAGAAAAGGGTATCCAAAGGTGCGAAATTTACGCTTTGGCAATCAGCTTCTACTCCCTGTGAGGAATTTATTTCTTTTTACCGCATTAAGTTTTTTGCCAAAAGAAATTGGATTTTCCCCTTTGTTTAGGTTAATTTTACAGTCAAAGCAAAGATGATGAAGAAACTGTTTCCGTCTGAAGTATTGGTGTGGAATGATTTCATATCATAATGGTCTTCAAAGTTCTCTGATTGCTTTGCTCCATAATTGCGGCAATTATTTAATTGGGATTTGTAATGCGTTGATGTTGATATTTTTACCCAGATTTAGTTTTTGAATTTATTTTTTATTTTATTTTTTTGGGATATTGAAATGGCATAAGGGTTTTGAAAAGTGGGCACCAAAATTCATAGTCTGATTTGTACTTAATTTTTCAGGCTATACGAGCATGGTGCAATAAAAATGTTTCTTACCCAGTTCATTTTTGCTTGACTTGTCATTTTTAAAAGACTTGTGGAGTGAAACTGGGAAGAAGACATGTAATATGTTGCCATTATTGATTCAATTCTCTTTTCATTGTCTACAATGTGGAGATTATATGGCCAATAAATGAGAAGTTTTTGCTTGTGCTGTATGTGCTCTAAGTCTTAAGTTCAAACTGTATGTGCTCTAAGTCTTTTAAGTTCAATTTTAAGGGTTGGTGGTTGTGAAAGTTGTATATTTTTGGGAGTTTGGACTGGGTTTTCTGTTCATGAAAACTTCTTAAGAATTCAATCAGAAGCTTTTTGGCTCTTGGACCCCACTAGTAATTGTGATTCTTTTGTTTGTTGCTTGATTTATTTGTTAGTCTTTGGAGAAAATTATGTGCATAAGCTCGTTGACTAATCACTATTCAGACTTGCAGTTGATGATGGTCTTTTCTGAAGAGACTGGTAAAATTTTTCTTTATAATTTTTGAAATAGAGGAAACGTTCTTAATTGTTAGGATTAATATCTAAATGAATTTTTTTCTGGATGTTGTAGAAGAAATGATTGCAGGGTGTGTGAGTTAAAGAATTGGTTGTGCTGTCTATATGTGGACGTTTTAGTGGCAGACGTTAAAAGGCAATAAATTTTGATTGCACAAGATGGTTGTCTTTGTATCCTCATCTTAATTGTAAGCATCCTGTAATTCTCTGTTTATTTATATACTGCTTTCCTCATCTTGGCGATCTAGTTGAGCTAGAAATTTTCGGAGTTTTGCCATTGTAAGGTTGCCAGAAGAGGCAAAATATCATTTGGAAATGTTATTGACGGCCTGAAATATTGTAATGGTTGCAACAATCGTTTATGTTTGAATGTTTGATTTATTTTAACATCAAGGGGTACTAGAATCAATTAAGTTTGCATATGTATATATGTATATAGTGTAATAAAAAGGACTTTCAAATGAAACTGCCTACTCTAAGAAACTTTTGAACAGATCGGCGCTTATTTGGCTGTTTCTTTGGGAAGAAAAAAAAAAGGAATGAATTACCTGATGCGTAGATTGTAAAGGAAGTGTCTGTGAGTTGTTTATTTCAAAAAGAGGAGGCTGGATGTAGCCAGTTGTGCCAATTTCTTTGTTGGGTTAGGATCCAAAAAAGTGGATGAACCATAAAATTTGGCGATTCATTCATAAATCTACTTTGATATTTTATTAACCAAACCAATATTGTTGAACTAAGTGTATTGTTCCTCGATCATTACGCTCTTTGCAACTTGAAGCCTCTTATTTAGGGATGAGAAAATTATCCGGTCGGGGTTGGGTACTCGGATCCTTGGTCCGGTAATGTCGGGGAATTGTTCGGAATTTCTGGGGAGATTGGTCGGGGACGGGGAGAGGAATCTCGGGGAACGTCAAGGGTCGGAGATCAGGCACCTCGGCTCGGCTCGGCTCGGAATAAATATAAAATATATTTTATTTAATTTATGACAATATAAACAAGCAACCTGTCAAAACGCTAGATAAAATTCGATGCGTTCGATTGAGTTCGACACGACTCGTTATGTAAGTGTCAAGTGTTGAATGATGCATCCGACACTTGACATTTACATGTCGAGCCGTGTCGAATTCACAACCGATATTCAATATCAGTCTATTTTAAACGATGTCGAGTGTTGGATGATCTGATACTCAACACTTACATGTCGAATTGTGTTAGATTCATAATCGATATTCGATATTCGTCTATTTTAAAAGATATCGAGTGTCGGACGATGCATCCGACATTCGATATATACATGTCGAGTCGTATCGGATTCACAACCGACACTCGATATCAGTCTATTTTAGAAGGTATCGAGTCATCTGACACTTGATACCTAGATATCGAGTCGTGTTGGATTTCACAGTCGATACTTGATATCCGTCTATTTTAGAAGACATCGAGTGTTGGATGATGCATTTGACACTCGATGATACATCCGACATTCGATATGTAAGTGTCAAGTCGTATTGGATTTACTATCGACACTCGATATGAGTCTATTTTAGAAGACATCGAGTGTCGGATGCATCATCTGACATTAGATACTTACATGTCGAGTCGTGTCGAGCTCTATTGAACGCGTCGAGTTTTATTGAGCGTTTTAACAGGTTGCTTGTTTTAGCTTTGTTTTCTGGCTTTTTTGCATTATATTTGACTATAACGGCCTTGTATTTGCTCGCTAAAACAAATATAAATACAATTTTTTAAAAATAACAAACAAAATTAAAAAATCCGAGTACAGGGATTAAATTCCCTGGCTTTGGCTCGGTCCTTAAATTGTTGGAGAATTTTTCGGAGGACGGGGATTGAAAAACTTTCCTAGGGCCAGGTCCCCGGCCCGACCTCGGGTTTTTGCCATCCCTATTCTTATTCCTTGTGTTTTGTTTATCTCTTTCATGATCAATGCAGGAGTGATATGCTTTTATCATTTTGACTTGAATAAGAGCGGTGGCAACCAAGGGTGTGACCCCACAACATTTTTGGGGTGGATTGAAAAGAATTTTAAAAAATTTTGGTAAGCCTCGACAAAAAAAGGAGATTTTATTAATTAAATATCTTGACGGGTATCGTGCACCTTTTTAAATGATAAAATATAAAATAGATTCATCTATTATTTGTAAAGAGAGAAATTAAACTATGATATGTAAGAGCAAGGGATCGTTTGATACAGGGTTTCTGAACATGGGAATGAGATTTTGACCCGTGTGAGAATTTGAAGTCAAATCTTTGTGTGGTTGGTTTATTTAGTCGTTTAAGCGCTGGAGCTGGCTTCAAAGGAGTAATATCAAACCCTCTTAACATTTGAGTTTTGATTTTCTAAGCAATGTAAACTTACTTTTATATAAATTTATTTATTTATTTAATATATATTAATAATAAATTTAAAAACACGACTAAATTATATATAAATTTATAATAAATAAATAAATTAAGATAAATATATTTATATATAAATATAATACATATAAAATATAAATTAATAAATATATAAAAATTTATATATATTAATAAATATATAAAAATATATATATATATTTATAAATAATTTTAAATTTAAATTTAAAAATTAACTTTAATAAATAAAAATATAATGTAAAAATTAAATTTATATGTAAATTCAATTTAAATTTAAATTGAATTATCTAAATTTTATTTAAATTTAAATATATTTATATATTTATTATATATATTTGTAAATTTATTTATATACGTAAATTATATATATATATATAT